>CM062292.1:359191863-359755340 GCA_031216915.1 Pictodentalium vernedei | reverse complement strand
TATAAGGTATTTAAGTTGCACACTCTTCCAGATTCTCCTCCCTAAACTATCGTGTTTAACAGTCACTTGCAGGGAACCTAAGCTATGTGACCCTGGCTGTTGAAGGCAGCGGAGTAGCCACAGGGTCCCCCACCCCACTTGCCCTGATAAATGTCTTTCTTGTATATATACATTCATCTCCCGTGAGAACCCAGGAAAGCGAATTAGTGCTTGTTTACTGTGGCAAACGAGCTCTGTTTCACTGGTAAAATAGGACTGTCACCAATGCTTGTGGTCGGAGTCCTCTGAAATGGCCTACATGGGTATGAACTATTGACTAAACTGACTTTATCATTAAATTCACCCTCTGTGAACCTCAATCTGAATGACGGTCTCAGTCCCAAACAGAAAGAGGAATCCAGAGGATATATTAGTGGTATCCTAGCCCACTATGTGGGATAGCATAAGCAAATTCATCCTCTGTGAACCTCGATCTGTAAGTGACAGATTGCTTATTTCCAGGCTTGCCAATAAATGAATAAATAAATAAATAAAAATGTGCTCCAGCTGTCGTGAGAAGTTACTTTTTTCCACGGGGAAGACCCCGGATCTTGACGTTATGGGAAAAACACAATTTTAACCCAACACAAATAAGTGGGGAATAAAATATCACACACACTTAATTTGGCCTCCCCACCCACCCACCCCCCGGTTGATAGTGTCGTAGAACGCCAATTAATAAATACTAAATAAAAATTGGTAAAATAAAATCATTAAATTTTAATTGAATTGAGCACTGTTGGCAAGGAAAAAGTTAAGAAGAAACTCAGTTTACATCACATTATTTTGTTTTATGAATCTTTTCTCCACTCGCCCCTCTCCTAAAGTCTTTTAAGTGAATTTGGAAGTAATTTCCCCAGAGGATGGAAAGACCATTTCAATTGATGGCTTATCAAACATACAGAAGTTCGTGGTCACTTTTTGTCCGGGTGTGCGTTCTTCATGCTTCTGACCGCCAACGGTTCAAAATAGGAACGCGCACCTGCCGTTCTCGATTTTTTAGCAATTCATCTGGGGGCGCAGAATTTATTATTAGCGAAAAACCGACATTTTGAATTTTCAGAACAAAGAAAAGTTTTGGCGCACGATCTGATTCCAGAAATTAGACATCTTTCCTACAGTATTATGCACGAATGTAAGTACGTATTTCTTTATTTTTCAGTGTTTTGTAGCAATTTGCCAATAATGAACACTTGTCACTTTGTTGTTTACCAACGCGTTTCATCTTGTGCCGCTCAGAGTTGTACACGCCCACGTTTCTCATTTGATCTGAGCAAGTTCCCCGCTTTTCGTGGTGGCATTTTCCCCCGCATGTAAAACAAAACTTCAGCTCCTCCTTCTGAGCTCTGATGAAAAAAAATTAAAAAAAAATATTTATCTGCGGTGGTTTTGGAGCCAGTGCTTTATAAATGGGTTATTGACAAATTAAATATTATTGAGCTTATTGCCTCTGGGGCTATCGCCGACAAGAGTTTGCCGATGACCGAGATTTTACAGCGTTTTAGCTCGCATTACTTATGCACAGACGATCACGTGATCTTTCCCTTTGTGCCGAGCGCAGATTTTCCCAGCACAGCTCAGAAATTGCCCATTGTTCAAGAGCCTACAAGTAATGTAATGTAAGTTCTGAGTTTTGTAAACTTTTAAAATTGTTACCAGATATTGCATAGTTATTACTGTATTTCATGTGTGAAGTTACTTTTTCAAAACAAGTTTGTGAATGGGACAGCACTTCTGAAGTTCAAGAGCTTGAATTTCTCAATGGTTGAAATTTTTCAATGTAAAATGGCTTCCATATTGTATGGGCACCAAATATGTAAAATGCAGAACAGATTTTCAGTGTTGTTTTGAAGTGGAGAAAGTTTTGAAAAAAATTCATGTTCCAAATAGTGTATTCAGTTTCTAGTTCATTTCACCCAAATAATCAAAGTGGATTTTTATTAGTTCAGAGGTTTTTAACGAAAATATTTAAATTTGAAGACCAGATCTAGTATTTTTCCATTTTTCACCTCTAATTACCTTAAAGGAAGCAGAAGTATTTTAGGACAAGCTCTTGTCTGGAGCTCACCAGGAGTTGATGCATCGTCATTGGACTGATTGGAGGGGAAAAATGATCCCACCTCATGATCTGGATGAAAAGTAAGAAAATAAAAAATGCTTCCCCTGTTGGATAACGGAATGAGAGTAAATTTTCGATGGGTGTATATTTACATGTATAATAATGATAATAATAATAAAACAATTTTGGTCGTCGATTTGCCACATAGAACAACATAGAACCGCATTGACAGCACATAGAACTACATAGAGACCATTTACCTACATGTGAGAATGCTCCAAAAGGACAGAAGGAAACAAATTTTTTGGTGTTTTGGTCTGATCCAGTGTTGGACCAACAGGGCCTCAGAAATAACAAGATTTTGATAAACCTTCCAGCAGGTTGCAACATTTGACAATGGTTAACCTGTTGATCGATTACAAGATTTTTTTCATAAACCTATTGGTTAACCATTGCATTAAAACTATTAATACTAACAAAGCTTCTGACATACCCATCTACAGTTCCTCCCAAATTAGTTTGGCGTTTAGACACAAGGGACCCAAGGCAGGAGCAGTACAAAGCAGGCACAAGGTACATACACAATGCCCCCCCCCTCCCTCCACATACACACGCACATTCATATATGCACGCATTAATGATTTTTGTGTCTAATAAAAAGAATTTTAATTGTTTATTTTGCTGTGTGGCTTATTATTACAGAAACGCAAACACGTTTGTCTCGAACTGGGAGTGGGAATTGGGCAATTGTGTGGGGATGGCATCATGGGGGCATATACCGTCGATGGACGTCTGTATTACGAATACATTGAACTTAGGGCATGGGAGTTGCATTGGCAGTCTCTGATTAACATTGAAAAGAAACAATTGTAAATCGTATCTACCTTCCCCTACATTTGGAATCCGGAGAATGTAATCCAAAGTTCCAAACTAAAACTTTATTTGTGCCACAATGTTCGAAATCATTTGGAAAAACCATGTTCACAACCATGCTGGCTGTTTATTCAAATGGTATAAGCATGTAAATAAGAAGTCAGCATTGGTGAATAAAAGACGTTTCCATAATGTGTTTGGAAAATTTTCTCATGGATTGGTAGGGTAAAAAGGTGCGGAATGCAAATAATAACAACAGCTCATTTGATTTTCGATATGTCTCCTTTTTATTGTATTGAAGACTTATTTTCAGCTTCGCACAGTGCGAGAATTAATACCTCACATGCGGTAAATGTATTTACAAAACAGTTAGCTCCCTTTAGCTGTAACAGACAATCATCTTTCTCAGAATCCAAGTGGTACTTGCGGATCTTCAGTACCGCTAAAACTATAGATTTATACCTCCACAACAACAATAATGATTGAAACACGCTGTATGGTAACCACATGGGTATTTTGTTCTCGTTTTGTTCACTGCAGTGCTTGTTTTAAATCAGTGGGAGAAAAAACATTGAAAATTTTCTCATCCTGTAACAACTAACTTCGTCGGCCATCGGCGTGATTTTTGGTTAACCGATCGAGCGTTCGCCAGAAATAAATCTGCCGTAACCGGTAGGCGAACGGTACGAGCTTTCGCCTCTTATTTTGAGGCCTGGACCAACACCGAAAAATTTGACTTGGGGAAAACTGTTCGACTGGCCCATCCACATGCCCTTGTAGTTTTATCAGTATTGTTAAATGCAGGTTACATCATTAAATATTGATACCAATAAAAAAAAATGTATTGACATTTGATGATGTAACCTGTATTTACATGTAAGAATATTGATTGACCTGAATATTTTTATGACCACATTGCCCATAAAGACAATCATACAGCTGCCTCAAAGCTGATATACAGTGTAACTTGAAATCTAGCACGAAAATGTACCCTGTAATTATGTTGCAATAAGAAGAAGCTTTAGCACTACCTGTATATTGCAAAAATTAAAACCAGTAGCTGATCTACTAGAAATAATAGCACCACGATAGTCATTGGAATTGGTTCCACTCCTGTCTTGACAAAGCATTGCTATAATCATAATGGTATATGGAGTGTATCTTTCACATGGATACTGATGCTCATGTCATTCATTCATGGGCAAAAGAAGTAATAAGGTGTGTTCAAATTTAGTGAAGAGATGATTAATCGATATACAATTGGCCATTGGCTGATATATGGCCATCAGTTCAGAAGGTGGGGTAAACATTGACAAACACTGATTGATAAAATGAAAAAGTTTGTTAACATTTTCATACTGCTACGCTCAATTTTTTATAGCATACAGCCTCACACCTGCGGTTTTAGCAGGGCTGTAATCCAAATCGCATCGCGTCGCTTGGGTTTTTGAATTACAATATTTCGTTGTCTTCACAAACTTTTACCACCTGAAAACGTGCGTTTATTTTCCATAATTGGACACAAAGTTACATCGAAAAAATGCTGAGTTGGCCCATTTGCAAAATTGGAATTTTTTTTTTTCAGAACCACTGTTCAGAATCTTTTGATAATTGGTATACAGTATCCAGGGGGGGGGGGTGGGGGGGGGGGGGGGGGGTCAGATACAAGTGATGAGATGATTAATTGATATACAATCGGCCATTGGCCGATATATGGCCATCGGTTCAGAAGGTGGGTTAAACATTGACAAACGCTGATTGTCAAATGAAAAAGTTTAAAACATTTTCATACTTCTATGCTTCAATTTTTTTAGCTTACAGCCTCACACCTGCGGTTTTAGCAGGGCTGTAATCCAAATCGCGTCGCGTGGGGTTTTGAATTACAATATTTTGTCTTCACAAACTTTTACCACCTGGAAATGTGCGTTTATTTTCCATAATTGGACACAAAGTTACAAACCTTGTGTCCGGTATTCATTAAGCCAATTGACAACCTTGTAACACAAAAGCGCTGCTGTTCAAGCACGTGACAAAGTTTTTATCCCCAGAGGGGTCAGCGAAATGATCAATGTCGCAGGGTTTGTGTTTTGTCGCGGGCCGATCGGCACCGGCCCCGAGATCGGCCGCGAGAAGGTTGTCGTGGAGGCCATTTTTTCCGGCCGCGATCGATCCGCGAACTACAATCTAAACTAACCCATCTGCCGCGAATATGGAGTCCTTCGATTTTTGCATGCGCTGGCATACGTAGTGCGCAGGTAAATGCCGATGGTAGCGCGTTATGTTGGGCGCGCGTAGCCGTTCAAAAAGTAGCGCTTGCAAATAAAAATAGACAGTCAAAATGTCCGAGGCCAGCATTATCTACCCCAAATCACAGACCCTCATGGTTTGATCAGTATTAAACACTGGCTTTTTTCAAATGTAAACAACACTTTCAAAGGAAGTATCCCTTACACCTGCGCAGTAAGGTTACTTCAGGAAAACATCTGTCAAATATTGAACATCGAGCATCGTTAACGCCCACGACAATTGTCAGTCTCCAACACTTGCACGGAAAATACGCCCACTCATTCACCAAACATCTCGACACTCACCAGTTTCACCTGTCAATAATTTTGCAGTCTGCTCACACACCTACCAATTTCCAATATCAGGGACAAAATGTCTCCAACTGCTGTAAATAACCGGATTTCATACATTTATTTTGCCAAGAAGAAAATTTCTTTCACAACCTGTCTTAGAAAATCGTGAATCGGAAATTTCCTGATAGATTAAAAATTACCGCAACTCATTTGAAGGAGCGAATCAATTGCAAAAAGCCAAAAATATTTTTGGAAAATCCGAAACACACAAAATCAAATCTTTGCGATTTTTATCGCCCAACTCGAATGCCCAAAATTAATAATATGCGTTTCATTTTGACATACCATTGTATTTTTTTTATATCAATCAAGGGTGAGTGTTAGATGTATCATCAGTTCCAACAATTATCCCGCCTCATAAATTTATTTATATCGCCCAACTTGGGCACTTGACATACGTTTCGAACAACATAGCCTTGGGACGTTTCGCCCCGGGATATTTCTGCCCCGATATGTTTTGAAATCGAAGACGAAACAAAAGAAGAAGAAGAAAAAAATGGGGGTGTTTTGGCCTCGACAGACGGTACGTTTCGGCCCCAGTTGAGGCCGAAAGAAACATCCCCCCCGCCCCCCCCCCCCCCCAAAAAAAAAAAGAACGAGGCAGAACCGACATGATTGTGGCATTTCAAACATTTTTTTACCCTACAAACCTGCGACGCTGTATTTGTAAACACAAAGCCTGGTGGATTCAGCTCTGGTCATGTACCCAGATGTATTATTATTATTAAAAGTTCATATTTTCTGTTTTCGAATAAAGTTCTGTTATTCATTTGAATTGATACCCATTAATTTACTATGAACCATACAAAACCAGTTTTGAAGTGGAAACCATTTGTAACCACCATAGAGTCATTTTCTTTGACTTTGGAAAATTGGCCCTGAATAGGCCCCGACCCTCTGATCCCAGGGCCAACTTTTTGGCCTTGACCATTTTCTAAATCACGAACCCTGATTCGTGATGACTGAATCTTAGACAGAACATGCAGAAGGGATTTACTGCAGAGGGGGCGGTATTTGGGGTTAAGCCTTTACCCAACATAACGGCCAAAACCGGCCAGTGCTATTCACAGAATTCTCCATTCAAATTTTATTATGACCCCTCATTGGAACGAGCACGTTGAGCTCGTTCCAATGAGGGGTCATATGCTATGTTTTTAAGATAAAAACATTAATTTTTAGCTCACCTGGCCTAAAAGGCCATGTGAGCTTTTCTCCTCAGTCGTCGCCCCTTGTCCGGCATCCGTAAACTTTTCACATTTTCATCTTCTTCTCTGTAACCGCTGAGCCGTGTGAACCAAACTTGGCAGGAATGGTCTGTGGGAGGTCCTCTACAAACGATCCTCATTTTGTTCCCGTCGGATGAAAAACATGACTTCCAGAGGCATTCTTTGATTCTGGTTGGTGGATTTTCAAAAATCTTCTCTGAAACTGCCAGGCCAAATGTTTTGAATCTTCACACAAATGATGACTGGGACCCCCTCTACCAACAATCCTCATTTAATGTTGATTGGGTTACAAACATGGCCGCAATTGAGGCTTATAGTTACTGTGGAAACCCTATGGGAAATCACATTTTCCTCTTCTCTGGAAAAACCGAGGCAATGTGAAAACAAACCCGGCAGGGATAGTCTATGGGAGGTCCTCTACAAATGATCCTCATTTTGTTCCCGTGGGTTGAAAAACATGGCCGCCAGAGGCATTCTTTGATTCTGATTGGTAGATATTCAAATATCTTCTCTGAAACTGCCAGGCAAAATGTTTTGATACTTCAAATAAACGATGACTGGGACCCCCTCTACCAACGATCCTCATTTAATGTTGATCGGGTTGCAAACATGGCCACAATTGTGTCTTATAGTTACTATAGAAACCCTATGGGAAATCACATTTTCATCTTCTCCGGAACTACTGAGCTGACGTGAACCAAACCTGGCAGGGATGGTTTATATGAGGTCCTCTACAAACTTTGATTCTGATAGGTGGATTTTCAAAAAATTTCTCCTCTGAAAGTGCCGGGCCAATTGCTTTGATACTTCACATAAGTAATGACTGGGACCCCCTCTACCAACGATCCTCATTTAATGTTGATCGGGTTGTAAACATGGCCACAATTGCAGCTTATAGTTACTATAGAAACCCTATGGGAAATCACATTTTCATCTTCTCTGAAACTGCTGAGCCGATGTGAACCACACTTCGCAGGAATGGTCTATGAGAGGATGGAAATATGTGGCCACCAGAGGCTATATTCTAATGCTTAACCCAATGCCCCTCCTGTCTGCACAAAAGATCGGTACGTCAGCAAAATACTTGTTTTTTGAGAATCTGGTAAGGGTTGGTTCCCGTTTTCTCCACCAAGGACTGGGGAACCACCCCACCCCACCCCCCAAAAAAACCCCAAAACAAGCTGTAGCATAACTGCAATAAACTAAATAAACTGCTGCTCCTGCACTGACAGGATCAGAAACTGACATTTTCTAGAAAGCCATCAGTGAGAGCTTTCCATAAAATTATGTTAGCTTCTAGTCTTATCAGTGTAGGAAGAGAAAAAAGAAAAAGATACATAATTTTTGGATTATCCTACACAACTTATTTTGAATTTACTGTAAACCATTTTAACTGTACCTTGATTTTTGCATCATTAGTCTGTTTTTTCAGGCACCTGTCAACTTCAATCTGATAACCAGTCCTTCGATTTTGAAAAACCTAGGTGCGCATTTAATTGCTCGCTGCTTTTGGGATTCAGGCACGCACTTTTTGTGGGGCGCGCAACATATAATATCAGAAAATGAAAGTGAAACGATAGTGACCTGTCAGGTAACCGGACAGGTTAATAGCGTTTCCCATCCATTCCCTGGTGTATCGGTCCCACCAAAAAGCGAGACTTGTAAGTCAACACGCCAATTTCCAGATGTAATATTATCATGCATTGTTTGTCCATAAAGTTTAAGAAATTTAAGAAAACTAAAGTTACCTTGACATTTTGTTTCTCATTTCGCCTTTTCGAGGATTTTCGGCCGCCAAAAAGAAAAAGTACTGTGTAATTCAACTGAGATTTGTACAAAGTCAAACTCTACTTATCCAATAAACTTTAAAGCCGCGCACATAATTTTCAGGTTCAACTAGACTTCGAGAAGTATTTTCCCAGCGAATTATCTAATCATAAGAATAACATTGTAATCCAGTTGGACACAAGAAAACAGGTCTCACGGTATTCCAGATTCAAAATGGAGTTTCCCACTGCATGATGATGACCTAGTCACATTGACACATTTGAAACTTGATGACGCCACTCTGATTGACATATTGGACACACCTACATGTACGTCCGATGCTTTCTTTCATTCTCTGCGTAACAGATTTTGCAACAGTCAATTCAACTAAAACTGACAAGATGGCACTGATGGCGATTGGCCACGCCTCTGAAACACTTCATTCAAAAGTTGACAAACGAACTTAACTTGTGTAGTGACGGTCTTATGGCCAGATGACTGAATCTGACGAGCAGATAATACGATATGTACCCATCAGAGAATGGCATGTTCAAATTGAACATGTCATTCTCTGATGGTTATATGGCAGACCCAGTTGTAACTTGTTCCAACATAATGTATATTACAGTTACTGTACATGTATTGTACTCACGCGTTAGTACAGTTACACGCATATCTAAGATGATCTTCAAAAAACCGTCAAACTTCAAAGCGTTAACTGCTGCTTTGATGTCGGGTCAGTGTGATAATATTGGAATAAAATTAACACACCGACTTGAGCAAGATTTTCGAGGCACGCTTTTGATCGCTCGCTGGTTTTGAAATCTGCGTGCGCCATGGTGCGCAAGCGCCATAGCGCGCCTCAAAATCGAAGGACTGGATAACAGTATTTTCTGATAAGTAACATGAAAGTTTTTGTTTGTATTCTGTTTCAATCATGTCAGCTTAGATGACAGTAATTATTGTTTATCTTTTAAGAAAATAATTAGGTCCAAAGACATTGCCCCAAAACCACATATGAAATTTGGAACTGATCGGTTAACAGCTGAGGCCTGTAGGGTGTGCTAAAGGAATTGTGGATGGACATACGGATGGATGGCAGATCGCAACCCATCCCAATTGCCCTTACTTGACATTGTCAAGTTGAGCTAAAAACCGAGGAGGTACAACAAGTTGTCTCAAAATTAAGGAACGGAAAAGCAGGAGGGATGGACAAAATTCCTAATGAGGTTCTAAAAAAATAGAGGAGAGGAACTCTATAAAAGCTTAACAGCCCTATTCAATTCAGCCATAGTAGACCCCACAGGCCGCACCTCTCACCTGATCTTTTTCAAATTTTACATGTAACTTTGGTATGATGTCCAGATGGGAGTTATCAAATATTTCTGCATTGCGGTGAGAAAGATGGGCGCCACCAGCCATCTTGTATTTGACATATAAATTGTCAACAGTTCCATTAGTACACCCAACAGGCTCCATCCCTCACCCAATTTTTTTTAGCTTAGCCTGACAAAGTCAAGATAAGCTATTGCGATCACGCATGTGGAAGTCTCGGAGTCTGTTCACATTTTCCTTTAGCATAAGCTAAACCCCGTAGTTCTTGTCCGATCGTCACAAAATTTCATATGCAGGTTTGAGGTCAAGATGAGAACGTCCCATTTTGGTCATGATCGGTCAACTGTGATGGCTGCCCAATCCCCAAAACCAACCTTTAGCACAGTCTACAGGTCATATTTATGAAGAGATTTCATTGTAACTTGCTAGGGTGACTCTATAATATCTAGGTGAGAACGTCCCCTTTTGGTCATGATCTGTCAACTCTGACGGCTGCCCAAGCCCGAAACGCAAAAAAACTTACAGCACAGTCTACAGGTCATATTTAATATGCAAGGATTTTCATTGTAACTTGGTCGGATCAGGCCTGTCATTCTGAAAAATGCAGGAGGGCAAAAAATCGCTCTCCTCAATCAGCTTAGGAGAGCAATTAGCTTTACACAGCATTTTAAGTATCCAGTTGAACGAACTCATTGAAACTGAAACCAACAGACTACATCAGTGATTTTATTAATTTTAGTAAGGTAAAGCGAAATCTCTTAGACATCTAGATGTCTCACTCAACAACCGAACACACACTTGACAAGACACGTGTGTGTACCCAGACCTGTTGTCCAAGAAAGTCATACGCCTACTACTACCACCTTCAACCCCCCAAGGGGGGGGGGGGGGGGTTGAAGGTGGTAGTAGTAGGCGTATGACTTTTTTGGACAACAGGTCTGCTTGAATCTACAGTCGCATCCTGGTGCAAGTGCTTCAAGTGACAGGATAGTAGTAATGGTAGTATATTATAGTGTCAATATTCCTTGAATAATTACCCCTCAAACTGTGATGTCAGTTGTTGAACTTGAAACTGACAGAAAAAAAATATTGCTGTGACCCATTTTGCTTCAAATGATTGCAACTGCGTTTTGGGTATACAAAGTACATACCCAAACACAGTTGCAGCCATTACCTTTTACCACTAAACCACTTTCAAAATGAAATTACGTGATGTTATGTGACTTCGAAGTTAAATTACATTTTTGCTTTACAACAAAAATTTAATGTGAGCATAATACATGTAATCTCAATCATCCCAGACCAAAATATTTAGGAGGGCAATTTTTCGCTCTCCTTAATTCTTTCAGGAGGGCAGTAAGGAGAGCTAAAAAATCGCTCTCCTGAAATTGCCAAGCCTGTCGGATGACTCAAATGATGATGTCTAGATGAGAACTTACCCATTTGGTCGTGATCTGTCAACCATGGTGACTGCTGCCCGAGCCCAAAACCCGAAAACATTTGCACGGTCTATAGGTCGTATTTATGGAGGGATTTCATTGTGACTTGGTAAGATGATTCAGTATGATGTCTAGATGAGGACGTCCCCTTTTGGTTGCGATCATTCAATCATTACTGCTGCCTGAGCCCAAAACCCGAAAACCTTTAGCACAGATTACAGGTCGTATTTATGAAGGCTTTCATTAATTATACCCCCCTCAAAACGAAGTTTGTGTGGGGTGGGGGGAGGGTATATAGATGTCAACTTGTCCATCTTTCTGTCATCGTCGTCAGTCTGTTGCACATGTAAACTTGTGGAGCGAACTACTTCCACAGTTTTAGTCACATTTTCATGAAACTTCACAAAAATGATCAACATGAATTACATGATGAGGGGAAGTGCATGACATAATTTATTTCCAGATCGGATTCTAGATGGCCGACTGGTTGCCATATTGGAGTTTGCAAAATACTTGTGGAGCGAACTACTTCCATGGTTTTAGTCGCATTTTCATGAAACTTCACCAAAATGATCAATCAAGCCCGAAAACCATTAGCACAGTCTACAGGCCGTATTTATGAAGGGATTTCATTGTAACTTGAAAGGATGACTCATTTTGGAATAATATCACTGTTACTTGGTAACTTTGGTTGACATACATTAATACCTTTTCCCAGTGCTTGACTAGTTCAGATGTGATTTGATCTTGGTTGACTGTATTTCTGCTCTTTACTTTAATACTCTGTGAATTACTTCCTTTGTTTTTTTTATTCACCCATTTCCAAAATACATTAGAATTTGATTCCCTGTCATTCTTATCGTCCTAATAAGATTGCCCTTTTGCACTCTCCAATTATTGTATTTAATCTTTACTTTATTTCGTCCTGTTGATATTCTTCTTTTGCTACCCAGGGTTCATTGCTTTCCATCCCCCTTGAGTTTTCTACTCCTCCTGAACGCAGCACATTGGATTTTTCTGCCTTCTATCAATTTTATGACCTTTTTCAGTTCGTCATTCACTCTGTTCCCAAGTTCCTGTGTTGACACCCTAATTTTTACTATAATTTCCTTCCCTGGTTCCACTAGAATCATAACTGTGCCATCTGCCATTTCCTGAACCTTGGCCTCCCTGTGTCCATTCACAAGCTTTAGTTTCAATTTTCCTTCAAACTTCGTCCAGTCAGCAAATCTTGAAGCTTCCCTTGTTTCTTACTGAGTTTTTGCACCTGATTGCAGGGCTTGCCTTGAGTCGGGGCCGATCGGTTCTCAGGGCTTTTTTTTCTGTCTTGGCTCCCAAAATCTCAGTGTTGGTAGGTTTGGGCAACAAAATTTTGCGAAATTAATTTTTCCATTTACGCAAGTGTGATTACAATAGAAGCAGCAAATAACAGATAAAATAATAATACAAACTGTTTTTGTCTGATTCGAATTAACATCCACCTAAATCCACATGAAAACTGAGAAAATCCCAAGATTCAACAAAAAAAACTGACAAACACGAGACTTCGAAAGCACGCTTGTCAACTAATGGGGGAATTCCCTTCAATCCCACAATACTATGCGCGGGTACATCCGATCCTAACATCTGAATAAATGCAACACTAGACACAGAAACTGTCATCAAAATAAATGTATGACATAAAATAAAATGTGTACCTGTGTCTACATGGAGAGGTGAGAGCGGGTGGGGGGGGGGGGGGGGGGGTGGCATTCCAAAACTGTGGGGAATTTTCATAGATTGAAATTATTTAAACAGTAAACTGAAATGGTTTTTTTTCAATTTTTTTCTTTGAGACAACCCTTGCATCGAAAATACACACCCCACAATATGTACGAACATCCTAATATTTTATCAACAAAAAATCCAAAATGTCTATGTACGAAACGTCCAGCACCCACATGATGGGTCCAAGTCGTTTCGTCCCCGGAATTTTTTTTTTCTAAGCAAAAGCAATCAACTAAGGTCTCCATTGGAAAGAATGTAACAACATAAAATTACCCCAAAAGGCCCGACCTCAATATCTGGGGGACTTTTTTCAGGCCCCCAGCAGGCCCTGACCTCAACATCTGGGGGACTTTTTTTTAGGCCCCAACCATTTTACTCAAGGCAAGCCCTGGATCGTAACTGTAATCAAGTTGTGGTCACTATCCAACTTGTTTTACCCTCATCGTCCACTTCTACTTCTATCTCCTCCCTTCATAAATCGATGTCTGTAGAATATAGTCGATTATTGTTCTTCTCTTCCTCTCCCAGGTCCATTTTTAGCTCATCTTTGGCGAAGCCAAATTTGAGCTTATGCCATGGCCAGTCGTCCGTCTGTCTGTCCGTCAACAATTCAATATGGCTCGGGCTAGAGGCCGCATTTATGAACCGATCTTCTCGAAACTTCTTGGGTACCTTTGTTATGACCGTGGGACGAGAACAAGTGTTTTTGGGTCCGATCCGAAATTCAAGTTGGCTGCTGGCAGCCATTTTGTACAAAATTAGGTGCAATCAGTTTTTTGCGCAGAACTTCCATATGAAAGTCCTGATTTGAATAATTTTATGTATGAATGTTTAGTACAGTGGGATACATCACATATAATACAGGTTTTTTTCTTGTGCGTAAATTATGGAAATTAGACTAACTTTGATGTTTTTTGGTGTTACTTTCAGCACTATAAGTGCAAATGCCAATACGGCTCGGGCTAGGGGCCGTATTTATGAACCAATCTTTACGAAACTTCTTGGGTACCTTTGGTATCACCGTGGGATGAGAAAAGTGTTTTGGGGTCCGGTCCGAAATTCAAGATGGCCGCTGGCAGCCATTTTGTACAAAATTAGATGCAATCAGATTTTTGCACAGAACTTCCATATGAAAGCGCTGATTGTGTGAATGTTTAGTACCATGGGATACATTACATATAATACAGGTTTTTTTCTTGTGCAGAAATTATGGAAATTAAATGAACTTTGATTTTTCAGTGCTACTTACACACAGTAAGTACACATGTCAATACGGCTCGGGCTAGAGTCTGTATTTATGAACCGATCTTCACGAAACGTCTTGGGTACCTTTGTTATCACCTTGGGACAAGAACGAGTGTTTATGGGTGCGGTCTAAAATTCAAGATGGCTGCCAGTGGCCATTTTGTACCGAAATTAGGTCTAATCAGTTTTTTAGCTCACCGAAGGGAGTTTAACTTATCACCGGCCGTCTGTCGTCCGCTGTCGTGAACATTTTTCCAACGACGGTCCAATTTTCACGAAACTTCATGTGGATATTCATTGCTATATGGCAATTCATGTTTGTTCAAATGAAATGGCCACGTCCCATAGGGGCTCTGTATGGGGCATAACTCTGATAGCACCGTATGAATTATAGAAAAATTAATAAAAAATCTTCTTCTCCGGAACCAGTGGGCAGAATCTTTTGATACTTGGTATGCAGCATCTTGGTATGGATCTGATTCAAGTTTGTTCAAATCGGCCCCCTGGATTCATATTTGGGCTCACTATAGAAGCCCAAATTCGAACTTAGTGCATTTCAGGCAAATTTCTTAAAAAAAATCTTCTTCTCCAGATCCAGCAGGCAGAATCTTTTGATATTTGGTATGCAACATTGTGGGATGGATCTGATTCAAGTTTGTTCAAATCGGCCCCTGGGTTCATATTTGGGCTCAGTATAGGAGCCCAAATTTGAACTTAGTGCATTTCAGGCAAATTTCTTAGAAAATCTTCTTCTCAAGATCCAGCAGGCAAAATCTTTTGATATTTGGTATGCAACATTGTGGGGTGGATCTGATTCAAGTTTGTTCAAATCGGCCCCCTGGATTCACATTTGGGCTCAGTATAGAAGCCCGAATTCGAACTTAGTGCATTTCAGGCAAATTTCTTTAAAAATCTTCTTCTCAAGATCCAGCAGACAGAAACTTTTGATATTTGGTATGCAACATTGTGGGGTGGATCTGATTCAAGTTTGTTCAAATTGGCCCCCTGGATTCATATTTGGGCTCAGTATAGAAGCCCAAATTCAAACTTAGTGCATTTCAGGCAAATTTCTTAAAAAATCTTCTTCTCCAGATCCAGCAGGCAGAATCTTTTGATATTTGGTATGCAACATTGTGGGGTGGATCTGATTCAAGTTTGTTTAAATCGGCCCCCTGGATTCATATTTGGGCTCACTATAAAAGCTTGAATTCGAACTTAATGCATTTTAGGCAAATTTCTTTAAAAAAATCTTCTCCAGATCCAGCACGCAGAATCTTTTGATATTTGGTATGCAACATTGTGGTGTGGATCTGATTCAAGTTTGTTCAAATCTGCCCCCCTGGGTTCATATTTGGGCTCTGTATGGGATCCCCATTTGAACCTAATGCATTTCTGGCAAATTTCTTTAAAATCTTCTTCTCAAGATCCAGCAGGCAGAATCTTTTGATATTGGGTATGCAGCATGCTTGAGGGTGAGATTCAAGTTTGTTCAGGCCAAGTTACCCTGGGTTCATATTTGGGCTCACTGTGGTAGCCGGAATTATAACTTAGTTCAAAATGAGGAATTTTCTTTAAAAATCTTCTTCTTCAGATCCAGCAGTCGGAATGTTTTGATATTTGGTATGCAGTATCCTTAGGGGGAGGAGTGAGATTCAAGTTTGTTCATGCCATGTCCCTAGGTCTAGATTTGGGCTCACTGTGGAAGCTTGAATTGTAACTTAGATTGTAATGAGGAATTTTCTTAAAAAATCTTATTCTTCAGATCCAGCAGTCGGAATGTTTTAATATGTGGTGTGTAGCATCCTTAGGGGGGTGAGATTCAACTTTGCGAAAGCCAAGTCCCTGGGTCCATATTTGGGCTCCCTGTAGAGTAGGGTGGGCGGTTTTTTTTTTTAAACCGAAACCGAACCGCCGCCTTAACAAAAAAACGAGACTTTCGGTTTCAACAAATTTCCAAGAATTGGTTAAGTTTATGACCACTCAATCACTTGCTTTCCGCACGCCAAAGGCTTAAATGTCAGGCTAAGGTAAATGCTGTGCCATTTATGCTTACTTCGAGAGGACTGACAACAAATCCCCCCTCCTCCCCCCCCCCACAAATACTGGTAGCAAATTTCTTGTATCTTAAACAATATCTACAGAACCACCAGCAGATGGAATATGAAAAATTAAAAAGTCGTACGTAAAAATCCGCACATGCAATTCAAGAATCGTTAAATAAATTTAATAACCGGGTACATTCGACCAAAGAGGTATTGCAAGTTACCCGACAATATATGGTGTAAAAGTATTATAAATTACCTTTGACCCAAAATCATCTGCGTACGACACGTTGTAAATTAGATTGGAGGTAAACATAAAATTTATTGAGTTTTAAAACCTCAAAGTTCACATGGGAAAAATGATGAGTAAATTATGTTAATTAACCGACCACTGGCACGTTCTCTGAAGTCACATGCTCAGAGATAACGCTGTGCATTGGCAGTTATGTTTTTTGTCAACAATAAAATGGTTAAATTAAAATAGAACACATCCTATTAAATGGATGTAAGGTAACTATTGAAAGTTTTTTTAAAACTTATTGGGAATTGTTTGTATACTATTTGAACTTACTTTAAGGAATCGCGCAGTACTGCAGGTCTGTCAGGTACACACGCTGCATTCCCAATACGAAGATGTTATAATCAACACGTGTCATGACCATGTGTATTTTGTAAACACAACACATCCCAAGATGCAATATTGCAAACTTTCTTTCAAACTCCATTATGCAGCAGTCTCCCTCCCTTCAAAAACATCAATTGCCTGTCTTGAATAAGATGAAATTAACGCAGGGATAAGCCAAGAGGGCAAAGTAAAGTTGGTAATATCTTCGCCTTGGCACCGCCCATTTCGCCCAATTTCTATGTTTGGGCAGAAGCAAAGTAAAAAACGAACCTCTACAGTCGAAATTAGGAGAGATATTGTGAAAGCATTGGAGTGAGTTACCAATAAAAGTGATTCGTATATCACAATAATAGTTATCAAAATCAGAAAAACTATGATTTGTGTTCCTCTTATTCCACTGACATTTGAAGCAGGAACCATCAAGAAACACGGGGCACGTCTATTTTCAAGCGATGTGATAATTACCGAAATAAGCACAACAATTGCACATTATCCACCAAAACCAGGGTGAGAGCATTGCGACTCCATAAAACATAACGAAATGTTGATTTTTGCTAAAATGTAGCTTTTCTTGTGAATTTCTGCATCTTGTCTTGACAAGGTCCCAAATCTCACTGACAGAACAAGGCAGCTCCCACCAGTGGTAGAGCCATGGTTTGAAATCCTGTGGACCATGCTGGTGGAGATTTTTTTTTTTTTTGGGGGGGGGGGGGGGGGGATCTCAGGACTGAGGGTACTGTACTTGTACTGAGGGCAGGAAATCAAAAAGAATCTTTTCAAATTTGGGGATGGGAAAAGCAAGTGGGATTTTGAGTGGAGGGTGGGGGGGGGGGGGGGGGGGCTGGTCTCCTAGATACCTCATGGCTCCACCACTGTTGCCCACTACAGTAGCCCAACACAATATGTCCATTTGCTGAGAAGAGTGGTGAACACTGATTAACCCGAAGGACTCAACTCGCTATATCAGCCTCATGACTTGGATGACAAATACAGACAGATTTTATGTGTACATTACCCTCTAAAATGTGGATTTCTACAATATATTATGAAAAACCGAAAACCGAACCGAAAACCGAGTTTTTGTACAAAACCGAAACCGAACCGAAATGCAAATTTCAAAACCGCCCAGCCCTACTGTAGAGCCTGAATTATAACTTGGTCAATTTGAGGAATTTTTCTTTAAAATCTTCTTCAGATTCAGCAGCCGGAATGTTTTGATATTTGGCATGCAGCATCCTTAGGGGGTGACATTCAAGTTTGTTTAAGCCAAGTCCCTGGGTTCATATTTGGGCTAACTGTGAGAGCCCGAATGATAACTTAGTTCAAAATGAGGAATTTTCTTTAAAAGTCTTCTTCAGATCCAGCAGATGAATGCTTTTGATATTTGGTATGCAACATCCTTAGGGGGGTAAGATTCAAGTTTGTTCAAGCCATGGCCCTAGTTCCATTAAATTTGTCTCTCATGACTTCATTCCTTTGTGGTGTTGACGAACCACCACTTTTGCTGGTGAGTGATTAAGGCTCCTTGGGGCCTTTTGTTTTAAAATGTTTTTTGAATGATTAACAAACCGATACCAATACCCATTATTTTTGGTTTCAGACCTCATAGGACAAAGCAGTGGAATATTTAATGGCACCCTTCTCAGCTATCTTTGCAAGGGTACCAGTGTGGTGCACTTGGTCCTGACACAAGGAATACATGCACATGTCATTACAGGAAATACACATAGAATAGGTTTATTAATAGTCTGTTTGCAACAGTCTGTTGTCTTTGTGTATTGCGGCTATTTGTATTGGAATCTCATCATTCTTTACCATGTGAGGCCTCAATTTGAATCTAATGAGGTCAGTTACAGGATATTTTGTCTTAAGTGTTACATTATTTGAAATCTTTCATATTTCACACCAGTTGTCTTGTAGGGGGTTAGACAGGCCTATCCTTTTGAAAATCTCAGGAGAGCAGTTACTGGCTCTCCTTGATCTATATTCGGATGGACTGGTACATATCAAAATCATCAGAATCGGGCTATTGAGGAGGGCAGTTACTTGCTCTCCTCAGCAAAATTCCAGACGGGCTGTAAGGATCTGGAGCAATCGCCTTCCTCAGAATTACAGGCCTGGTTAGGGTTGGATATGATTTGATAATAATTATTGTAGGGTTAAAATAAAGTTTACCAGCCTCAACTAGTTCATTAGGAATAGTTCATTACTTTGAGCGATAGGCAGAATCATTTGTTTTATGAGGTGTGTTTTTTGAGGGGGGGGGGGGGGGGTGTGCACAAATATTTAAAATTTAACCCTTTACCTAATGTAACAGCCAAAACTGGCCAGCGCTATTCACAAAAATCGCCATTAATTTTCATTATTTTTTTCATTATTCGTCTCAAAAACATAGGTTATGACCCCTCTTTGGAACGAGCTTGTTCCAGTAAGGGGTCACAACCTATGTTTTTGAGACAAAAAATTGAATTATTCAAGAATTTTGTTTGGAAGTGTCGACTGCCTTTCATGTTAGGTAAAGGTTAATATTGTCTTCCACAAACAGATATTTAAATATTCGTTTCAGCACTACATTTATAAGTACTCTGTGAGAACTTGAGCACACAAGGTGCAAACCTGTAGTTCATTGCCCACTGTGCTGAGTCGGCTGACTTACCAATGGTCCATGCACTGCATTCTTTGATCATTGTAAAGCAGGGATATGACCACACCGGGCGGTATCACCTAGCACAGAATTTACTGAACTAATTATGTTAACAGTCTGTCTGATAATCCTACCTCACTTACCTACAGTAAAGTGTGGTTGCTGCTGTTATACCCCATTTTATTGAATTTTTAGATATAATGGTGAAGAACAACCCAGATTTAAGAAAGCAACAATAAAATTTATTGCGCACTGACCTTTTTGTGCTTACCGTAGTTCAGCAATCTGAACGTAGTGGCTTGTCAGCCACTATGTTCACATTGCTGGACTACTGATTATTACTGAATACTGCTTATTGACTATGCCAAATACCCTGTCATAATCATTCGTTCATTCATTTCTTTTCAGTTATTTGTTTGTTTATGACAGTAAATTGGAAAGTTCATAGATATTTCTCTATTTTCAGGATTTGAATGTAAAGAAAAGATACAAAAATGGAACACAAAATATACATGAATTATATCCATCCAAGTTCTCTTTTACGGCAGCTTTCAGTGTTGTGGAGATCAGATCAACTATGTGATGCAGTGATAACAGTAGATAAAATAATTGTCTCAAAGGTTTGTATTTTCATTTGAGATTAGCTTTTGAAGGTAAAATATTGATGAGAATGATGTAAAATTTGATATGTCTCAGTACCTCCCAGATACCATGCTTTGTCATGTATTTTCTCTGGGCCTAAATTCCATTCAGTTTTGTTTCTCGCACAGAAATTATGCAAATTAGATGAACTTTGATTTATTCAGTGCTACTTATCTACAGTAAGTGCACATGTCAATACGGCTCGCGCTAGAGTCTGTATTTATGAACCGATCTTCACGAAACTTCTTGGGGTACCTTTGTTATCACCTTGTGACAGGAACGAGTGTATTTGGGTGCCCTTGTTATCACTGCTATGAGAACAAATATTTTTGGCTTCAGTCAGACCCACTCTGGGACTCAAAGTTTTCTTTTCTAGTTTGTCATCTAACTTTCCCCCACCTTTACAATACTTTACCTTTATATTTGTTGCAGGCTACGGTCAGCATTTATGTACAGACCATTAAAATACTTTGCATGTACCTTTGTTATCAGGTCATTACCTAGATGTTTGTCATTGCTGTGTCACATACTATACATGTACATATATTAAACAAGTTGAGGTACATTGTCATTGACACTTTCATTTTTTCCTAGTCCTAATGAATTCTCTTTTTTTTCAGGCTCACAAATTGGTGCTGTTTGCCATAAGCCCAAAATTGAGCGTTGATGCTAAGTCATCATCACAAAGTCCTATTTTGGATGTTTGTTTACCATCAGGTGTTAGTCACAAGGCTGTGCATGCATTCTTACAGTACATGTATGAAGGATATCTAATTTTGACTTATGACGTTGCACCAGACTTGTTGAAAATAGCACGGTTCCTGGAAATAAAATGTTTGTCAAACTGTTGTAGTGATTTTGTGAATTACATGAAGTCGAAAGATGACGTTGTCTTTGTTGATGAAAGTGATATAGGTAATGACACAAACACTGAAGAATTCACTCATGTTAGACAATCGTATGTTAAAGAGGGTCAGTTACCTCAGAAACCATCACAAGACAGTCACCCTGAATCAGAGTCTAAAAAGCATAAACAAAGTGATTCATCGGACAAGGGTCTTGACCGGACTCCAAGTTCCTCTCCATTTGATAGTCAGTCACATTCATCCAAACATCAGGAAGGTTCATCAGCGAAACGGAAAATTTCAGGTGCTGGAGATTCAAGTAAAAAAAGAGCACATCTAGTCCAGGGTGTTCAGAGTGATAATGTTATGAGTGACTTGGACCTCGACTGGGGTCTGATTAAATCTCATGGTGGGCGGGACATTAAAGTTGAGAACACTGAAGATGATCAATGTTATGGTGAAGAGACGTCCATGCAGGATGTTCAAGAGAACCAACACTCATTTAAACAGTAAGTTTCAATTGCTTGATCTTCACTTTGAGTTTTGTACCCAGGGATGAGAATTAGCAGCTTTTTATCTGACAAGCAGCTCAATATGTGGCAGTGTTGGTTGGTCAGTTGTCTACTGGTCGGTCTGTGACCCACAGGTTTTGAAACATAACTGGTTGAGGGCTAAATTATTTTTGGTGGTATGAATTTGTTTTTCAAAATTTCTTATCCCCCGCCAAAACAAAGTTTGCAGGGGATATAGAAATATGTTCCATCCATCCATCCGTCCATCCATTGGTCAGTCTGCAGCAACAAATTAGTTTTGTGTATGCCTAATTGTTGGTACACAACACTGTTATGTGCTCAGTCTGGTTTATGTGACTAGCCACATAAAATTTGAACTAACAATTGGTGTTTATGTGTCTAAAAATGTGGGTTATGTTGCTAAAATGGTTTATGTGACTACTAAATGACAAAAAGTAGGTATTGTATTTTCAGGGATTTTATGTAAGGGTAAGGGTAAGGGCTAGGGTTAGAGTTAGGGTCAGTAAACTGAAAAGGTTAGGGTTTCCTGCCAGCCAGAAATTAGACTTAAAAAAGAGTTTTTAGTGGTTGTCAGTGCATTTTAAATTCCTCAAATATTTTAGCCACGTCCGTCCCTTCCGGTCCGTCCGTAACAACTTTGGACCTTCATATCTCAGTCACTGGATGGAAGGAGGAAACGATATTAATTAGTAACAGATTTTGTCCATTTTTTTCCTTGAGTTATTGGCCTTTTCCCACTTTTTTCAACTTAGAAACCCTTGACTGGGATACCTGTGGCGCTGTACCTTGTTTTGGGTTTTTTTAAAAAAATTATTGCAGAGTGCTCACAGGCTCTCTCCAGTAATTTGTAATAAAATAAAATTAAACAAAATATTATTTGTGTTTGACTGAATATGAATTATTTATTTATTTATTGATGTTTAAGGTCACATATTTCTGCACAATGGCTAACCATGACCGTGACAGTTTTACGGGTGGAGGAAGCCGGAGTACCTGGAGAGAACCACCGAGCAACGACGAGCAGCTGCCAGCTCCCCAACATCGTAACTCCGCACTGCAGCACAGGCAGGGTTAGATTGGTTGAAGACATGCGTACCATCGACGTGCAGTACGCCTTAGTACACGGCGTCATCGTGCCCCCACGCAGGCAATGGAGATGAAGTGTCTTGCCCAAGGACACAACGCGGTTGCCGCAGGTGGGATTCGAACCGAGGACCTCTCGGTTTGCAGCCTGCACCGCTACGTACTGAGCCACCACGCTCCCCGACTGAATATGAAACTTGAGCAAAGAAAATCTTTGCTTTTGCACCAGTACCCTGATTTTTTTGAAAGTTCTGATAGTGGCTTCTGGCACTCAATCAGTTAATGATAGTGCTGTGTGGTATACCCCATATTTGGTATGGTTTCGGTATTACAGGGATACCGAAAACCGTAACGATAACGAAACCAAATCAATATATCATTCATTTCGGTATTTATATTTTTCTGCAAAATTGACAACGTCAACTCATCAAAGTGGATTGTAAATCTGGGCTGCATATTTTGATCAAATTGATAAGAAACATGCAAATGTGAACTTTGTAAGCGACAGGTAGCAGCAGACACTGCTGAATATGTCGGAGAAAGAAATAAAAAGTGATGGCCGAATATGTCAGAGAAAGAAATAAAAAAGTGACGGCAGAAAAATGAAAAATGGCAAGTTGTTAACTTGGTACTTCGGTTTCTGAAGAAATACGGCCCACTCCCAGTGTTACTTACATTCAGGCTGATTCAATATATTTCTGCACATTACCGTGCGATTTATTCACAGGGGGCATTAGGGGTCGGGTGGGTGGTTGACTGGTTAACAGTTGGTTGGAAATAATCCACTGGTATTGACAATTCAGGACGTTTACAACTTGACATACAAATGGTAATATTGCTTGTGGTGATTGCTTCTTGGCGATTTTGTATAGTATTTCTTTCAATTCAGTATTGCTATTTTAAGTTGCAGATACTTTTAACAACTGATCATTTATTAACTGGTAGAGTGCTGGAAGCCCACATTTGGGCTTTATTCTGAAGTGCAGGTACCACAGCTTGGAGGCTCATATCCAATGCATGTGCTTTGTATTATGTTTGAAGTGATATTATTTAATCTGTAAGGGTTTGCCTTGTTACAATTTATGGGAGAGTGCCCATAGGCACTCTCCCATAAATTGTAACAAGGCAAAGACATGTGTACAAGATCTGACGGTCAAAAATAATTTAGCACTCTACCAGTTAAAATACAAGCCTCCAAACTTTAATACCCAATCATCTGCTTTATATTCTTTTGAATAAATAATTTGTACTGCACACCAGTGCACACTGGAAAAACGTGATTGACCTAAATTTTAAGATACATAAAAAAAAACAATGTACGGAAGTCAACAGGTGAGTGAGACGACATCAGATTTAGCATTATCAAAATTTATTTATTTGATCGATCAAGGAGCAGCAAATGCTTTGAAAATGATTTGCTGCTATTAGTAAATCATCGATTTAAACATTTTTTCTCATGGAAAATGAAAATGTACCCTAATTTATCATGGAAAATTGTAGATTCTCTGGAATTTTCAGAAATGTGTCTGAAGCCAGGAACTAGAAGTGAAGTTAGTGGACACTGGTAGAGTGATTCCACCCAAAATACACTATAATTACAACTAGATGAATGTCATAAAACATGTTATCAGGCTTTTCCCTCTGGAAAAGACTATTGTTTTTCTACGGATTATTCCCACACATTTTGTCCTTACAATTCAGAAGCCATTTTCGAACCGATTTTCACACAATTTTCCACACGCATAGAGGGGCAAAATATCTTGAAATGTACCGAAGCAGAATTTTCGATTTAACTCTTATTTCGCCACAATTGGCAAAAAACTGTCAAGATTAAGGTTTATAGGCACTTTTTCGAACTGTGTCTTGTAGATTTTTTTTAAACATTCATCATTGTTAGACCTGTCTGTGACATGACCATTCATATACAAGAGATTTTCGTCGATGCATATGGTAACCCTCCACAGGCTGCCAAACATCGAAATTTTGATGAAATGGGTTGTTTTCGGGCCCCCTCAGCACTCAAACGATACACGAGAGATAAACATCAACATAACTTCATTTATTGGAAGTAAGATTGATCGTGGATCATTTTTGCAGGTAATAAGGGTATTCAAAAAACCAAGCCTTAACCAGTTTTGGGCTGCTTAAACTGCAATACCCCTCAAAAGCTAAAAAAAAATCACGTTTTCCGTGGATTTCTTTAAACGAGTCTTGTAGATTTTCAAGAAAAATTGGCCACGCCCAGGTCTTGGTGTAATAATACAAGTTACATAGACAAAATACTCCGGTGAGCATTTCCACGGATTGCTAAAAGTAAAAATTGTGATAAAATGGGCTGTTTTTGGACATCAACAGCACCCAATGGGTACGCCACAATGAAATGTGCCATCTTTTATTGAGCGCAAAATTTATACGGAAACATTTTTGTAAGTAGTAAGCATATTCAAAAGTTGGAAGTCTTAACCTATTTTGGGCAGGCTAAAGAGAGATACCCCTTAAAAGCTTAAAATTCCCATTTTCTGTGGATTTCTCTAAAAGCAACTTGTAGTGCTGCCGCGGTTAAGACTTTTTTCTGACTGGTTAACCAGCGTGTTTGACCGTGGTTAACCGTAGTTAACCGCATTTAAGGTACCCATATTTGTAGTGTGTTCTTGCTTCAACTGTAACTATTCTATCGGGCCGGCCAATGTTATTTACATTGACCATAAATAATAATAAAGAAGTAATCTATTTAGTCATTGTTGTTCAATCGCCCATGTGTTTACATCAGTGCGTGTACCGGAAATCAACAGGTTTGTGGGGCCAATATGGATGAAACCATAAAAAATACAAAATCATCAAAATAACAACGAAAAAATAAATAATAACACCTTAAATGTTTGCCAGCAATACCTGGAGAGACGTATTTATTCCATGAACTCCAATTCACTGATGTGTAATGTCCGGTTATAAATTACGCACATGTGCACCAGGTAAAGTTAGTTTCAATAGCACCAACAATGCTTAAGTGGGACATCAATGTGAAAACAATTTGCGCTGTAACCTGCGCATTTGTTGTATTTGTATTGGTTTTTCCAGAACATTCTTGTGTTTTGGAAAAACCAACTTAATCACAACAACTGCGCAGGTTACGGCGCAAATGGTGCTCTGATTCTGAAACTATGAACTTTCAGTCACAAACAAGCATTGGATTTTCTTGACAGGGATGAAGAAAGACATTGGGGTGATAAACAAACAATGAAAAACAAATAAATGCGAGTATTTTTTAAATCTTTAGTAATAATTTTCCTTTATTCTTTTATCTTATTCACCAAGTGGTAACTCGTCAAAACTTACCTATTCCCGTTGCATCCCAAACTGCCCCAAATTGGCAAAACTTAACTAGCAACTAATTATTGTTGACTGCATATATTTAAAAATGGGGGGTGCGACTTATACATGGGCTTTAGGCAAAAGAGAGGAATTCCAGGTGTGAGTTTGGGGTGCGACTTAAACACGGGGGCGACTTATACACGGACATATACGGTGAGTATAGTGAATGTAAGGTTAACCGGTTAAAACATTTTCTTGACCTGTCAAAGTTTTAACCACAGGTTAACCGGTTATCCGGATAACCGCAGCAGCACTAGCAACTTGTAGGTTTTCAAGAAAAATTGACTATTCGCAGGTCTTTGTGTGACATTATAAGTTGCATGGACAAAATATTCCGATGAGCATTTATTAACCCTCTACTGGCTGCCAAGCATCGTAATTTTGTTGAAGTGGGCTGTTTTCAGACACTCACAGCACCCAACCCATCAAAAGCTTTAAAAAATCATGTTTTCCCTGGATTTCTTTACAAATTCAAGAGAAAATGTCCATTGATAGTTTTTGGTGTCACATTACCAGCTGCATGGATAAAATATTCCGGTAAGCATTTGTTAACCCTCCATGGGCTGCTAAATGGCAAAATTTTGAAAAATTAGTCTTTGTTTTTGGACACCAGCAACATCAAATGGGAATACCACAGAGAAACGTAACTTCTTTTACCGGATGCAAAACTGATAGGGAAAAATTTTTGTAAGTAGTAAGGGTATTCAAAAATCGAGGTCTTAACCCATTTTCGACTGGTTAAGGAGATATACCCCTTAAAAGCTTAAAATTCGCGTTTCTGTGGATTTCTCAAAAAAATCTAGTAAGTTTTCAAGAAAAATTGACCATTTGCAGGTCTTGGAGTGACATTACAAGTTGCATGGACAAAATATCCATGTAAGCATTTGTTAACCTTCCAGAGGCCACCAAGCATAGACATTTTGAGAAAATGGGCTGGCCTTGGGCACCCATAACACCCAATATGTACCTGTGAGATAAACATAACCTCCCTAATTGGAAGTGGAATTCACCGATGATCATTTTTGTAAGTAATGAAGGTATTCACAAAACCAAGCATTAACCCGCTTATGACGGATACAGAGCGATACCCCTCAAAATGTTAAAAATTCATGTTCTCCCTGGATTTCTCTGAAAACATCTTGTAGATTTTTAGGAAAAATTGGCAATTTTCAGATCTTAGTGTGACATTACAAGTTGCATGATATGAACAAAATATTCCGGTAAGCATTTGTTAACCCTATGCAGCTTCTCAAACATCACAGTTTTGATAAAATGGTCTTTGTTTGCATACCCATCAGCACCCAAAGTTAAGAGCAGAGATCAACATTAGTAGAAGTAGAATTCACTGAGAATTATTTTTGTAAGTAATAAGGGTATTCAAAAAACAACCCTTAACCCGTTTTTTGGCTGGATAAACAATGATACCCATCAAAAGCATAAAATTCATGTTCTCCCTGGATTTCTCTGAAAACATCTTGTAGATTTTTAGGAAAAAATGGCCATTCGCAGTTCTTGGTGTGACATTACAAGTTGCATGAAAAAATATTCCTGTTAGCACCTGTTAATCCTCTACAAGCTGCCAGACATCAACATTCTGGATACATTTGAGATTAAATGGACCATTTTCAAATAGCCACAGCACTCAGTGGGTTTGTGTCAAACAAACGTAACACCTTTTGTTGGTTATTAACCTGACGGATGACGATATTGATATTAACCCTCTACACCATTAATGCTGGCTTTTACCTAAACATTTTTTTTTATCAAACTGAGTCATTTGAGACTACTATACCCATCTTTCTCATAACATCAAAAAGGGAACTTCAGTGAGACAGTTAAAAACAATTCATCAGACACTCTGGGGTCATGAAAAATCATGGAATCTCATCTGGAAAAGCCATGATTCTCCAAAATCATAGTCTAGTTTTACATGTTTTTCAAGGGTGAACCCAAACAATGAAAGGTGGATGACACCATGTCATTGAAGCATTAGTCAATGGTGGCATTGATTGCACGTTTTCACAACTCTGATAATCATAGAGAGATTAATCACAGTTGCATTACTTCAGTTTACTTGCGTATTTGAGTGGATATTGAACACTGGACAGTGGACATTAATCTTGTTGCCACTTTGGAAAATAAGGAGGGTAGTATTGACCAAGGGTTTTACTTCTAGTGATTTCAACTTACTGAAATGCCATGAAGGGGAAGGACATAGAGGCCAACAGATTAGCTTGGCAAGTTATTTAATGAACCACTCAGTTCAGTGTGCTGATTCACACTGAAATGAGTGATTCATTAAATTTAAATAACTTTCTAGACTAATTGGTTATCGCAGTTGAGTCAAGTTCATGAGATGTCAGCTCTGAACCTGTTAAGTTACTCTGTGGTTGAATGTTGGGAAATTGGGTCAGTTTGCGACTACTTTCAGTGTTCTGTGCATATACCGAATACAGTTCTGAAACTGAGGTAATAATAACTATTTTCCTGAAAAATACTGATACCGAACCTGAAATTTTAATACTGCACAGCTCTAGTTAATAACTTTCAAAATACTTTGTGGAATGACATCATATTTGGTATGCTAGTATATCTTATTAATGTCTAGCCCCATGTTCAGTGCAGGTGTTATTCAAAGAATTTTGGCAGAGTTATTGCCCTTAATGGACTTTAAATTTGTTTCATTTTTATATTTTTATACGCCCCTTTTGAAAAAAATGGGTCGTATTATGGTATCTGTCCATCTGTCCATCCGGTCACACGTCGTACGATAACTCAAGAACGCTTTGAGAGATTTTCGTGATTTTTGGGTAGTTAGTGTATATCGATGGAGGGGAGCTCCCTTTCGTTTAGGGTCTCTGTTCGATTAGTCATTCCAGAGTTATGGGACTTTATTACTTAGAAAATCGTTGATTTTTTACACGTACGACAACTCGAGACCGGTCCGAGAGATTTTCGAGATTTTTAGCTCATCTTGACAAAGTCAAGCTGAGCTAATCTCATCGCTTCCTGTCCGTCGTCCGTCAACACCATGTTTTGGTCTTCTCCTCCAAAGCCACTGGGCCAATTCAAGTGAAAGTTTGTGTGAGTGATGGTCCCAAAGGGGCATTTCATTTTTGTTCAACTCAGCATGCCCAGCCCCAAAGGGAGGGAGTTGGGGAAAATGCTCCAAAATATTTTTAAAATCTTCTTCTCAAGAACCAGTGTGTACAATGACTTGATATTTGCTATGGAGCTTCCATATGAGGTGTAGAATCAAGTTTGTTCAAACGAAGTTCGTGAAGTAATATTTGGCTTTGTAATAGGAGGGGTAAGATTTTTGGCCCCGCCCAAAATTTCTATTTTCTGAACCGATGGTCCGGTATGAACCAAATTTGGTTTGTGGTAGTATTGGGTCATAAGTACTTGACCCATGCAAAAAAAAAAATTCCCGCATCCCCATGGGAACCCTGGGAGCTAAAAATAGAAATATTTTCAAACGCCCATATTTCCCAAACCCCACGGAACAGAGAGCTTTTATTTGGTATGAAGTATCCTTACGACCAGTAGAATTGAATGGTAAAAAAAAATTGCCATCGGTTATGTTAGGGTGTTCTGTAATGGGCATCTAAAAAATCTTTTCTCCAGAACCAATCATCAGAATCTTTTGATATTTGGTATACAGCATTCATAGGGGGGTCAGATAAAAGTTTGTTGAAATAAAGCTCATTGGTTCATATTTGGGCTCTCTACAGGAGCCCGAACTTTTAACATAGGGTAATATGGGGAATATTCTTTAAAAATCTTCTTCTTCAGAACCACCAGTCAGAATCTTTTAATATTTGGTATACATCATTGTTGTGAGGGTCAGATTCTAGATTGTTCAAACCAAGTCCCTAGGTTAATATTTGGGCTTCCTATGGAAGCCTGGGTTAATATTTGAGCTCTCTATGGGAGCCAGAATTGGCCATTTTGCTGAAGAATTAAAAATTTTGTATTCAGTACCCTCTAGAGGTACTAAGATTAATCCACATAGGTTGTATCAAGGGGCTTCATAAGGGAGCTCTACATTTTACTTATGATCAACTGAATAAAAGGCATGATACCTAGATTATTTTTGTCACTCCTGAGGGACTCAAGGATTGACAGTGTAGCCTATGGAGATGGCTTGCTTAATGTAGACTCATTCTTGGACTCTGTTTAAATTGTGTTCTGTACAAGATGAGCGCTTCAGGCCCTGTGGGGCCTCTTGTTTGGTAGGTGGTGTATGTTGATGGAAGGAAGCTCCCTTTCGGCTAGTGTCGCCGTTCGATTAGTCATTCCAGAGTTATGGGACTTTATTACTTAGAAAATCTTTGATTTTTTACACGTCGTACGATAACTCGAGAACGCTTTGAGAGATTTTTGTGATTTTTATATGCCTGTTTTGAAAAAATGGTCGTATTATGGTATACCGCTGTCCGTCTGTCCGTCCATTCACACGTGGTACAATAACTCGAAAATGCTTCGAGCAATTGTTGTGATTTTTTGGTGGAGAGTATATGTTGATGGAAGGAAGCTCCCTTTCGATTTGTGTCACTGTCTGATTTGTCTTTCCAGAGTTATGGGACTTTATTCGACAAAATATAGGCAATTTTTCACATGTCGGACAATAATCTGAAAATGCTTTGAGCAATTTTCATGATTTTTTGGTGCCAACTATATGTTGATGGAAGGAATCTCCCTTTCTATTTGTATCGCCGTCCGATATATCATTCCAGAGTTATGGGTCTTGATTCATCAAAATATAAGCAATTTTCCACATGTTGAACAATAACTTGAAAATGCTTATAGCAATTTTCATGATTTTTTAGTTGCAAGTATATGTTGATAGAAGGAATCTCCCTTTCGATTTGTGTCACTGTCTGGTATGTCTTTCCTGAGTTATGGGACTTGATTCATCAAAATATAAGCAATTTTCCACATGTCGAACAATAACTTGAAAATGCTTAGAGCAATTTTCACGATTTTTAGCTCAACTTGACAAAGTCAAGCTGAGCTATTGCCATCACTTCTCGTCCGTCGGCGTACGTACGTACGTACGTACGTTAGTATGTTAGTACGTTAGTACGTACGTCCACAATTTCCTTTGGCACACCTCACAGGTCGCATTTATGATCAGATTACTTTGAAACTTCTTATGCTTGTTTGGGGTGACCTCTAGATGGGAGCTATCGATTTTCTTCAATTTCCGTCAAAAAATGTTGCCGCGGCCAACGTTCTTAGAACTTAGTTTAGTCAAACCACAATATTTCCCTTTGGCACACCCTACAGGGTACATTTACGATCAGATTGCTTTGAAACCTGGTATGCTTGTTTGGGGAGACCTGTAGATGGGAGCTATCGATTTTCTTTAATTTCTGTCAAAAAATGTTGCCGCGGCCAATGTTCTTAGAACTTAGTTTAGTCAGAAGACTCAATATTTCCCTTTGGCACACCCTACAGGGTACATTTATGATCGGATTGCTTTGAAACCTGGCATGCTTGTTTGGGGTGACCTCTAGATGGGAGCTATCGATTTACTTCAATTTCTGTCAAAAAATGTTGCTGCGGCCAACGTTCTTAGAACTTAGTTTAGTCAAACCACAATATTTCCCTTTGGCACACCCTACAGGGCACATTTATGATTTGATTGCTTTGAAACCTGGTATGCTTATTTAGGGTGACCTCTAGATGGGAACTATCGATTTTCTTCAATTTCCGGCAAAAAGTGTTGCCACGGCCAACGTTCGTAGAACTTAGTTCAGTCAGACCTCAATATTTCCCTTTGGCACACCCTACAGGGCCCATTTATGATCAGATTGCTTTGAAACCTGGTATGCTTGTTTGGGGAGACCTCTAGATGGGAGCTATCGATTTTCTTCAATTTCTGTCAAAAAATGTTGCCGCGGCCAACGTTCTTAGAACTTAGTTTAGTCAGAAGACTCAATATTTCCCTTTGGCACACCCTACAGGGTACATTTAAGATCGGATTGCTTTGAAACCTGGCATGCTTGTTTGGGGAGACCTCTAGATGGGAGCTATCGATTTTCTTCAATTTCCATCAAAAATTGTTGCCGCAGCCAACGTTCTTAGAACTTGGTTTAGTCAGAAGACTCGATATTTCCCTTTGGCACACCCTACAGGGCACATTTATGATCGGATTGCTTTGAAACCTTTCATGCTTGTTTGGGGTGACCTCTAGATGGGAGCTATCGATTTTCTTCAATTTCCATCAAAAAATGTTGCCGCAGCCAACATTCTTAGAACTTAGTTTAGTCAGACCACAATATTTCCCTTTGGCTCACCCTACAGGGCTCATTTATGATTAGATTGCTTTGAAACCTGGTATGCTTATTTACGGTGACCTCTAGATGGGAGCTATCGATTTTCTTCCATTTCCGTCAAAAAATGTTGCCACGGCCAACGTTCTTAGAATTTAGTCCAGTCAGACCACAATATTTCCCTTTTGTACACCCTACAGGGCACATTTATGATCGGATTGCTTTGAAACCTGGCATGCTTGTTTGGGGAGGCCTCTAGATGGGAGCTATCGATTTTCTTCGGTTTCTGTCAAAAAATGTTGCCACTGGCAAAAAAACTGACATTGGTCCCAATGATCTTCAATTTTGCCATTTCATTTATAACTTACCAAGTTCAAGTTTGTCAAGTTGAGCTACAGTGTCATTGACACTTTCATTTAGTTGCAATTATATGTTGGTAGAAGGAATCTCCCTTTCGATTTGTGTCACTGTCTGATTTGTCATTCCAGAGTTATGGGACAAGTACACATGTATACTCATATTGTGTGCTGCCCTCTTGTAATTAATAACGGGCATATCATGCGCTCGTGGCGAGGTGTTTATTACCGTCTGTCACAGCTAAGGTACAAACTTAACTTGCAATTTTTATTTGAAAACTTGCTTACATTTACTTGTTGCATGTGAAGGTGAGAAGATTTTATGAGGGGAGAGGGAGGTTGAGACTTGAGTTTTATTTTCCAGCTGTCAAGCTTTTTTTTCATCACTGTGAGTTCTCATCCCTCTATACTAGTTTATTTGTAAGATATAGAGCTCGGAGCTTTTCATTGTGATTTTTAGAGTCTGGTTACGTGACTTCTTCCTAATGCCATTTGTCTCATTTAACCCTCAAAGCCCCCCCCCCCCCCCCCATCCACCCCACCCCCCTAGTTTCCAGCTACTATTTCCCAATTTCCCAACCTGCAATAAATGTTAATCCTTCACCCAACAAATCTGCCGCATCTGCCTGTGTAATTATTTTCAAGTTGAGCAGTTAAAAAAATTGGAATTCAAAAAATTGAGCAAAACCATATCTGACCCACCCTTCATTGGAACACGCTCCTTGAGATGGTTCTCGTGAGGGGTCACTTGATATGGTTTTGTTGAAATATTTTGAAAATTTTTTTTTTTAGCAACTTATATGACTGATCACATGCCTTAAAGCAGAGCTTTGAACTGTGCTATATCCCTGCGGGAACCCCGGGAAGTGAAGCAGTGCCTGTTCACTGCGGTAAACAGGCTCTGTTTTACTGGTAAAATATAGGACCCAGTCACCAATGCTTGGGAGGTGGAAATTCTCTCCAAAATGGGCAACATGTCTTATTAACGCTCACCCCTGGTCTTTGAGTTGATACTCATGTTGTGGTCATGATTAGCCATTGTGCAACAATATGTGACCTTAAATACCAATAAATAAATAAATAACTGTGCTATAAATTTCTCGTAGTTAGTGTTGAAACAATTAATGCCATTTGGATTTTTACTAATCGACTAATCGCCGGGTAGTAGTCGACGATTAATCGACTGGTCGGTTATGCAATATCAGATGCTAAACTAAGCAATAAATTCTACAAAACTGTGGTTTTAACTGAATTCATTGGCTGGAGTGGCTTCCAAATTACGATACAATTAATGGGTCTAACTGGGTAACTGCGACATTACAGAAGCCGATGTCTCCATGTCCTTATGATCAAACAACCGGTTCCGCAACAAATGAATTGGTCTAATAATAAATCTTTGGTGTTCCAGTATTCGGTTTTGTCAAGTATTTTTAAGCGAAATTGAACGATTCCCCCCAAATTCTCTTGGATATTGTGGTCTAATAAGAAATTTCTGCACTTTCTTATTGTGCTAAAAAACTTTGAAAGCAGAAAACAGGTCACTGAAGAAGTGTGCACTGATGACGTGATTGTTCCATGACCATGATGACCTGCATAACTTAATCAACCCCGAATGAAAAGCTAGACAAACCATAAACAATAACCCCATTGAATATTAAATACATCACATGACCAAACAGTGCGATTTGTTTGGTCAGTATGTGCACTACGTAATGCAAGTTGTAAAACTTCCTTCAATAGTAATTATCATTATGTGACGCATGGACCAACCGTGAGGGAGACTAGGGCGATTAAGTCGCCCTTCTAAGCCCAAAGTCGCCTAGAAAAATAGTCGGGGCGATTACAAGTCGCCCTCTAAAAATTGGCCAAAATGAGAAAAGGCTGAACTGAGTGATGCGAGGTTTACATGAAAACGAGTATTTTCAAAAATCGAATGTGCTCGAGTGTGATAAATGGGCATTTTAATTCGTCAAATAAACGTCCATTTATTTGAAATCACACGACAAGCAATTGTCCATTGTCGCTTTTGGCGTATTTTTTTATTTCTGTTTTGTTGCGTTCCAGTCGGAGCTTCAAGTGTCGAAACGAAAATAGGTGACTTACGTGACTCAACAAAACAACCCAGTTTGAAAGTAGGTTACGTCGCTTAGGATGCCGAAAATGTATACACAACGGACGTATTTTATAACATAGTATTTTCATTTCGATTTGCTGATGACTGTTAACTGTTGGGCTGTCTATTCCCAGAAAAACACGAATGGAATTGAAACACATGAAAAAAAGCTTTAGTGATGTCAAGAAAAGCTTTGTACAGGACACAAGTGTGCATGTGGACGATCTTGAAAAAGGGTCCTCCTAAACATCGGAATGACATGAAATGACGCGGAATGACACCGGAATGCCATAAAAATGATGCGGAATGACATTTCTTTTACAAAATACTTGACCCCAGAATGTATTTTGTTTATTAACTAACAAGGTACCTCCCAAGCAACCTTCTTACATCTGGTCCTGTTCACACTTTCAGACTTAGGAAATTATTAGCTTAGTAGACTTTGTTGAAAGGCAACCACAGGAAGGTGATGGGGGATTGGCACGAAGAAGAGGTGAGGGGTCATGAAGGAGAAGGTAGCAGTGGGGGATTTTCAGTCAATAATTACACTGTGATTTTTTAACCTGGCACAGATGCATCATAGACAACTGGACCTGGATTATTTGTACGTTAATGGAGGACCATAAATTGAAAATATGAAGGGGCGGCGGGGGTGGTACATGAATATTCTTAATTTTCCCCACTTGCCTATGAAGTCTCCCTACATGACTCTGCAGTCTCCCTATTTTTTCTGGAGGGAGACTTGAAGCCTCCCTAAAATTCCCCCCTAGGCTGGTCCCTGATGTGACGTTTTGTTTTCTGACCAATCTTATTACAGCAACATTTACCCAAAACAAGAACATGTTGAAAAATCATGAACATCTGTTGAGAGCTCTTGTTTCCAGTGTGGAAGCACGGGTGCGATAGCACACCTCAAGTCGAAAGCACTGAATTAATTTTAATAAAATTGAATTAAATTTCTTAGAAGTAAAACAAAGTGAAACTTCAAGGCTTTAGAGAATAAACTCAGGTGACTAATCGACGAGTGATTCACTAATTGGTTGATAGATTTGTTTAGTACTAATCGCGTCGACTAGTCGAAAAATCGTTTCGCTACTACTCCTAGTATGCAAGGTATTAAAAATCTGATTTCTCCAATGATATATCCATTGAAACACAAATAAACAATGTAATTTTCTAGAAGGAACACTGGCTGACTCAGACTGGCTCAGTGTTTAAAGTGGCTCAGTGCTTAAAGCATTTGGCGTTACACCAAAAGATCAGTGAATTCATTCTAACTGGTGGTAACTGCATTGTATCCCTAGACACTTAGACCTGAGTACCCACGTGGAAGCTAGGGCTGTAACGATATGCTTCCCTAACGATAAGATATCACAATGCAATCTGCACAATGCGATATGTATCATGATAAACATGATCTCCTTTGACTACAACTATCAAATACTTTGAACTACATGTATTCATTTCCATTAGCTTCCTTTTATTACTAATTTTTGAATGCACTATTTGAACAATATGTAACTTCTCCATGTGATTACCATTGACCTTCAGTAATTTACGGTTTTGATTTTATGACCCGTTTACCAGTGCTTTTGTCCTCTCAGAAAATATAAATATGTTAAAACCATTTAATCCCTCTCTGAGCTCTGTCAAACAAGATATAATGGATTAATCAAATAAATATTTAGCAAATCGGAGGGAATTCACCAACTTGTGGTTAACTGCATAATTCTGTTAAAGACATATTTTGATATTTATCACGGTCAATGTTGGTATGCAAAAAAAAAAAAAAGACCAGTTTTCAAAATATAACAAGTTGTTTTGCCTGATATTATTTATATTTATTGTATCGCGATAGATAGTGAACAACGATACATATTGAATCGTGAGCAATGTACCTCAGGTCAAACATATCATGATTAATCGTTGCAGCCCTAGTGGAGGCTTGGGCTGTCTACTACCTGATGATGGTGCACTTGCCTTCTAGAGCTGTCTCGGTGTCGTTTTGTTTGGTGCGATTTTCGGTGTACAAGAACACCAAAAATCGAACCGAAGCAATTTTTTAAAAAATCGCAAAAGTCGATGTTGTACCCATAATGCAATTTTCTGTTTCTGTTGTGCGTTTGCAACATGGAGCGATATGCCACTCCCATAAAAGAAAGTCAGCAAGTTACAATTTTTTCTCTCAATATTTTCATAATTCATAATAGACATCTAATTAACATAAGAGCGTGTGGTCAATAGTCAATACGCACACTTGATTGATAGTCGAGTGTCCCTGCTGCTAATTGTGCAAATCCCTCAGTCCCGATAATCTTCCAATCTGTGTGCCGTTTTCTGTTCAATTACTGGACTTTTGTTTCAAGAGTTTGCAGCAGGAACACTCAACTGTCAATCGAGTGTGCATATTCAGCACAAGCTCTTATGTTAATTAGATGTTTACACGTGAAACCTAAACTAATATTGTGGATTTAAAGGCTCTTAATTTCATTACGTTGATTGATAGAATATTCAATACACATCATGACATGCATAGATTATTAGATTAATGCCTAATATTAGATCATAAAGGTACTGTTTTTGGCTCACCAACGTTAGTTGTGTGAGCCTATGGCATAGCCCTCATGTCGGCGTCAGCGTCCGCTCTCAAATATTTTGAACTTTTGTGTACAGGTTTTGATTTTTTGGCTTTTCAATTTTTTTTTTAGTTTCAGCATATTGCTATAGTGGCCCACTATAACATTTAACTCTTTTCCAGGGTATTTTGTCGTAATTTTAACCCTTTGAATCAAATTTTAGACTTATTTTGATGTTTGCGTGCAGGTTTTGATGGGTTTTTTTTTCCTTTCTTTCAAGTGGAGATTTACCTTGCAGCATATGTCCATGCTTTCTATTGTATGTAAACATGCATCTTAGGGCTATGTTTGTATTATTTAACCCTTTTCCTGCTGAATTACTTCAATTTTGGACTTTTATGTAGAGCTTTTGGACTTAGGCTTACAGCTTCTTACTTTTATGTACAGGTTGTGATAAAAAAAAACAATTTCAAGTGAGGTTGACCTCACTGCATATTGCAGTGGTGGTTATTATAACATTGATATCTTTGCAGTGCATTTTGAAAATTTTTTTTAACCCCTTCAATAGATTTTTAGACTTATTTTGACGTTTCCTTGCAGGTTTTCATGGGTTTTTTTTTTTCCTTTCTTCCAAGTGTAGAGTTTCTGCATATTGCTATGGTGGTTCACTAGAACATTTAACTCTTTTCCAGGGTATTTTGTCTTCATTTTAACCCTTTGAATCAAATTTTAGACTTATTTTGATGTTTGCGTGCAGGTTTTGATGTTTTTTTTTTTCCTTTCTTCCAAGTGGAGATTTACCTTGCAGCATATGTCCATGCTTTCTATTGTATGTATACATGCATCTTAGGGCTATGTTGGTATTATTTAACCCTTTCCTGCTGAATTACTTCAATTTTGGACTTCTTTTGTTTACAGGTTTGGATTTTTGTGCTTTTTAAAAAAAAAATTTTCTTCTTTGCATATTGCTATGGGGATTCACGATAACATTTAACTCTTTTCCAGGGTATTTTGTCTTAATTTTAACCCTTTGAATCGGAATTTTGGACTTATTTTGACGTTTGTGTGCTGGTTTTGATGTTTTTTTTACTTTTATGTGCAGGTTTTGAGGTTTGTCTTTCTTCTCTTACCTTGTAGCATGTTGCCATGGTTCCTATTTTATGTTAGGATGCTTCTTGGGGCTATTATTATATTATTTAACCCTTTAGCTGCTTATTTACTCTAATTTTGGACTTTTGTGTGCAGGTTTTGTACTTTTGTGTGCAGGTTTTGATATTTTTTTTTAAGTGGAGTTTTACCTCACTGACATATTGCCATGGTGGTTACTGTAACATTTTCAGGGTATTTTTCTAAATTTTAACCCTTTGAAACAAATGTGATACTTTTTTGACTTTTATGTACAGGTTTTGAGGTTTTTCTTTCTTTTCTTCCAAGAGGATATTTTTCAGGTAGGTTTTCACCTTACTGGCATATTGCCATGGGGGTTACTGTGACAGGGTATTTTTCTTAATTTTAACCCATTGAAACAAATGTGATACTTTTTTTTTTTACTTTTATGTGCAGGTTTTGAGGTTTGTCTTTCTTTTTTTCAAAGTGGAGACTTACCTTGTAGCATATTGCCATGGTTCCTATTTTATGTTAGCATGCTTCTTAGGGGTTATTATTATATTATTTAACCCTTTAGCTGCTTATTTTCTTTAATTTTGGACTTTTGTGTGCAGGTTTTGAACCTTTTTTTTTTACTCCAGCCACCCCTTCACATTGGCCACCTGTTGGTGAGCCACGGGGTACTGATACCCCCTCTAGTTTTTCAATATTTTACAAAAAAAGTGTTTTTATGGACTTAACGAGGCCCACTTTTCTCAAAACAGCGCTAAAAGTTACCAAAACCTCACTCGCGCACGATTTTCAAACTCGAAAGACTGAATAAGGCACATGTGTTATTAACATCGACATCGAGGTTTTTGTCCAAAAAAATCGAAAATCGACATTGAAGTCAAATTTCAACACCGAGACAGCTCTATTGCCTTTAGCCGCTGTTGTTTGTACAGATTTAGTAAGTTGGAGAATCTGATAGTTGCTAGGTTATTTTCTCCAGATCTGCCCGACAGGACTGACGCGAGTTGATCCCGGCTGTTGAACCCCAATAAGCAAACAATTTCCCAGAAATGAGAAACATCATAATGCTATGCAGCCTGCAGATCCATAGGTTAACCAACCATGTGTGTTTTCAATGCCTAACTTGACAATGTTTTCACTTTTTTACATTTCATGCAGTGATGAGAATCATGGTGACATTGTCTGGCAATGATTACAAAATCTAAAGCAGTCCTTATAAAAAAATGAATATGCACTGGGCTGTACATTCAGTAGTGGGTAACTTGGGAATTCAGTAGGCCACGAAATGTCCGAAGAGGTAAGGTAACAGGATTTACGAACACCTGCATGTCATTTTGATGGTACTGATAATGAATGATTATTGTTTGAATGGTATTTCTTAATTAGACCACAAAATGAAAATGTTTGATCCTCAGGCAATGCCTCACTGAAATTGAACTTCCTTCATTGTATGTTTTTATTACCTTGCAGTGTCTTCCATTATTACTACAAAATCGTGAGACTTGAAACTTCTGTTTTTTGATTGATGTATGTAACTGAAATCTGAAGAGCATAGCTAAGGAAAATCCACATCTTGTGGCTTTGCAATTGATTCTAGGGCTGCACGGTATTTCGATAAACCGATATGTACCGGTATTCAAACCAGTATCGATTGAATACCGGTGTAATTACAAAAATATTGGTTTATCGTCATTATTTATCTACCCACAATTTAATTTTCAAGATGTCTTGAGTTTTTTAACTGTAGCTCAGAATGAATAATATTATCGCTTTACCCAAGGAATCGTCCGCATGTGCCCACGTAATATACAAATTCAGCAGTTGAAAAAATTATTTTCAAAATTTTCAACAAAACTATATCATGTGACCCCCTCATTGGAACAAGCTCAACGAGCTCATTCCAATGAGGGGTCACATGATATTGTTTTGTAGAATTCTTTGGAAAAATTTGATTTAAAATAATAAATTTTGATATCGTCTGCGTTGTGTAAAGGTTTTTCGAACCGCATCATCAAGGCATGCTGATTCGTTCCGACTTTGATGCCTCAAGTCTCGATTGTGGTACTTATGTTCAGATATCTGAACAGATTTCGATATACCGGTATACCGCAGTATTTTTTGGAATACCGATACCGGTATTCTGTTTTGAATATCGTGCAGCCCTAATTGATTCTAAGCAAGTCTTGACTGCCTATAAAGGCAGCCAAGACTTTCTTAGAAATGACTATTATGGCACTTAGAATGTAACTTGCAAGTTTCCCCAGAGGCAGAATGTTGGGGCACCTGTTCTGTTGCAGTAAAAAGTGAGCAAATTCAGAATTAGGCCTTTAAAATTAAATGAGATCATTATGCCCCGACCTCTGAAGTGAGTATTTATGGGTATCTAGTGAAGTCCTTTGTCGGTTTGTCTTTCAAAGCCATCAGTCGGATTTGGATCTCTTTTGGTATGCTGATAGACCCGCATAGGGGATCGGATATGCGCAAGGAACAGATTCCATCCAATAATTTTTCCCAGAATTATGGTCCTTTTTCATTCTTTCGAAAAAAATTTTCTGTCCCACAATACCTTTAAGGCTACTTTGAACATTCCTACTTGTCGGGGGCAGTGGCCCACGTTTTGCATAGCCCTCGTTTGTATAAGTATGCACTTCTATAAATTCTGTGTGTGAAAAGACAGTGGAAAGCTTCTCAAACCATGCTCACCATATAGGCAAGAACAAAATAAGAATTAAAAATAAAACCCGCCCTACCTGACTGATTTGAAAAAAGAATTGCCTGAGAATCAATGGAATTATTTTGTGTGGCCTTATATTAGTCAATTGAATGTTTATTGTTGCAGTTAATAAGCACTCAATGAATTTTATTCTAAATCATTAAGCTGTTTATTGCATAGTATGCACGCAAATCAAAAAATTGTGAATTGTGGTAATTGAACACAATTTTATATTAAACCCAGTACACCAAACACACTAATTTTGATTGATTTTGATAACTGTAGAAAGTGTTGAATTGACTTGGTTTGTTTTTCTTCATTTTTAACATAATTTTTTTTCAGGACCGACAGTTCTGCTCCTATAGATGTTGATTTAATTGATATTAAAGAGGAGCCAGAGGAAGTTCTGGTAGAACAAAATTTCTTGTCCAGTATCTCATCAACCTCAACTCCCGGTCGTAATCAAGTACAATATGGTGATGATTCAATGCCTCAAATGTGGTTTTCTGCTGATACGGGTACTGTACAAGCTTTAAATCAGTCGGCCCCAGTGCCTATGAACAGTCCAATGGGCATGCCACAGAGGTCAATGACTCCATCACTTAAACAAATTAGGGCCCAACAATCTATAAAACGATCGATACAGAGTTCTGTATCAGCAGCTAGGAGAGCTAGGAATATTCAAATGGCTGGAGCTTCTGCTTCGGCGAGTGCGTCGGCCACAGGAGAAGATAATCAACAGCTAGATGCATCAGGGGAATCAAGTGGAGCAGGATCTCAAGAGGTGGGTGTCTTTACATTTTTCTTTTTATTATGATTAACAGCAAACAGTCATGCAGTACCATGCATCAGTTCAAACAGTCCTGCATTTCCCAGGAGTAATTGTTTCAGTGTTAATAATTTTGTTTGGGCTTATAAATTTGAGGTTTTTTGCCAGAGTTGTGTTGTTCAAAATTATTATACACATGTACTCTTGTGTTCCAAATGATCATACCAGTGCTATTATTCTTGTGAAGTTTTTCTGTAGGCCTCTGTGATTTTCTGGTTTCTTTCCGGTTTTTTTTGTGGCAAACCAGGAAACTAAAGCACAAAACCCAGCAAAAAACTGGCCAAACGGTTTCACTTTGTTAATTCAAAAACTGTTGAAACTACTTGGCTAGAATGTGACATTTTCACCCCCATGGGGTGAAAATGTCACATTCTCATTGTTACATTTCCTTCCTTACTGGCTCGTCCACCGGATGAGGGAATAAGGAAGAAAATGTCACAATGCGAACACATTGATCAGATGAACTCTATTTATTTGTGACCCTAATTTGTTTTTTTTTGTCTCAATAGGCTTAACAGCTGATCCCCAGTAACTCCTAAGAATGATCAAAGGGGAGTATGGCTGAACCCAATATAGATACTTACAGACGGGACTCCTTATAGTGAGTGGTGTCGTACAATCCGTATTTTTCCAAGTTAATTAGTCTTGAAGTGTTGCTTACTATACAGTACATGGAGAGTGGATTGTAACTAAATCACCCGTGGAGTGGAGTCATCACCCAAGCTATAACTTACAAATTTTGTACATATTGACAAAAAAACACAAGCAATGTTTCAGCCAATGGACCTCCGGGTTTAACCCGGAGGTCCATTGGCTGAAACTTTGCTGGTTATGCTTTGCAACAAATTTGCAATTACTCTGGTGGAATCTACACTCTGCAGGTGATTTAGTGATAATACTCTCCACGTACTGTATGTTTGAAACCAAGGTATTTTTTCCTGAAACCGAAACCAAATCTGAAAAATCGCAACCTCCCAGCTGTATTTTTCAGCCCATGTGATTCCTATTTGGGCTCCTCTTATGCTGTTTTCACCATCTTAAAGCTTGTATGGATCACATTTTGGTTCTGAGCAGGTTTTTTCCCATGGTCTGTGGCCCAGTGTATGTGGAAAAGTCCTTAAATTATCCCGTAGATTCCTTGGTGTTCTTAAAATTGCAGATTTTCATTTTGGTTCAATTTTTAGCTTAACTTGTCAAAATAAGCTATTGCCATCACGTGTGCGGCAGTCTGTCAGTCTGGACGTCTGTTCACATTTTCTTTGGCACAGACTACAACCAGTAGTTCTTGTCTGATCATCACAAACTTTTGTATGCAGGTTCGAGGTCATGTGTAGATGAGAACGTATCCTTTTGGTCGTGATTGGTGAACTGTGACGGCTGCGAGAGCCCCAAACCCGAAAACCTTTGGCACAGTCTACAGGTCATATTTATGAATGGATTTTATTGTAACTTGGTAGGATGTCTTGAAATAATGTCAAGATGAGAACGTCCCCCTTTTGGTCACAATCGCTCGACCATGATGGCTGTGAGAGCCCGAAAACCTTAGGCACAGCCTCCAGGTCGTATTTATGAATGGATTTCATTGTAACTTGGTAGGATGACTTTATATAATGTCTAGATGAGATTGTCCCCTTTTGGTCGCAATCGGTCGACCATGACTGCTGCAAGATCCCGAAACCCAAAAACCTTTAGCACAGTCTACAGGTTGTCGTATTAATGAAGGGATTTCATTGTAACTTGGTAGGGTGACTTCATATAATGTCTAGATGAGAACGTTCTCTTTTGGGCGCAATCGGTCTGCCATAATGGCTGCGAGAGCCCAAAACCCGAAAACCTTAAGCACAGTCTACAGGTCGTATTTATGAAGGGATTTCATTGTAACTTGGTAGGATGACTCTAGATGGGAACGTCCCCTTTCGGTTGCAATCTGTCAACAATGACAGCTACCCGGACCCGAAGCCTGAAAACCTTTAGCACAGTATACAGGTCGTATTTATGAAGGGATTTTATGGTAACTTACTAGGATTACTCTGTATAATGCCTAGATGAGAACGTTCTATTTTGGGCATAGTCGGTCAACTGTGACAGCCACACCAGCACGTGACCTAGATTTGTTTAGCACAGTCTACAGTTCATTGTAACTTGGAAGGATAACTTGGTATGATGTCTAGATGAGACTGTTGTATTTTGGTCATGATTGGTCAGCCATTACTTCTGCCTGGTCACTTGACCTAGATTCCTGCTTACAGGTTGTTTTTATGAAGGGATTTCATTGTAACTTGGTAGGATAACTTGGTATGATATCTGGATGAAACTCCTTTAACTGGTAAAGTGCTGAGTTTTTTCTGACAACAAATCAAAGCTCATCATATACTGCTCTATTACATTTAATTGGATAGTGCCTAATAGGCACTATCCAATTAAATGTCAGAGAGCAAGGTATTGTATAAAAAATCTGATCCATATCAGGGAGAATAAAGGCTTCCTCAGGCAGAATGTAGCTACAGCCAGTTATTGCCTGTCACTTTTAGTAAAGCCCAAAATAGGGCTTCCAGCACTCTACCAGTTAACAAAATCTACGAGTTATATTTATGAAGGGATTTCATTGTAACTTCGTAGGATGACTTATTTTGGAATGATTTTGCTGTAACTTGGTAACTTTGGTTGACATATACTGTTAAAAAAAAAGAAACGCAAAACAGGTTTTCTGTGATGAGGTATGTTCCCACCTTAACAGGATACTGAGATTGAGAACGAAATCAATTCATAACCAAAATTTAATGGATGAATGAAGCACAGATGGAGATGTTTCAGTTGTTAACGTCACGAGTCGACGTCATCCAAACTCAATATCTAGTGTGACTGCCATTTGAGTCCAAAACTGCAATCAGATTCCAGATGGGAGCTTGAGGTATGGTGGCCCACTCTTCCTGCAACACTTTCACCAACTGCGGTAACGTCTGAGGTTGTGGTTGACGTTGCACATGTCGATCCAGTTGATCCCATAGATGTTTGATCGGGTTCAAATCTGGCAATCTGGAGGGCCAGGGCAGAACTTTGTTGTGTTATCCTGTAGATAAGCTGGCGTGAGCCTTGCTGTGTGCAGTTGGGCGTTATCATGCTGGAAAATGGCGTTTGCATTCTGCATAATGGGGAGCATGTGTGGCTTACCCTCAACATGGACGAGGTCCGTTCTACCAGTGTGTGAGATGGCTGCCCACATCATAACGCTACCGCCACCAAATCTGTCCACCTCCCAAATGCAGCTACGTGCAAAACGTTCTCCACGACGTCTGTACACGTGGCATCATCCACCAACTCTGTGAAGAAAGAAACATGACTTGTCACTGAACCATACCGTTCGCCATCTCTTATGAGGCCATGCCCTTTGCATCTGACACCATTGAAGTCATCGACAATGCTGCGCCGTCAAAATGACGCCACGAAATGGCTGTCTAGCACGCAGACCTGCATCGCGTAGACGGTTCCGAATGGTCTGATCTGAAATCCTCCGCCGACCTTGTAGCGTTGACGCCTTAGACATTGCTGTGGTTGTTCTCTCCTGCAAATGACGTAACTGGATGTATCGGTCCTGAGCTGGTGTGGTCACTCGGGGGTCTCTCGGATCTTGGAAGGTACTGCGTTGTCCCCTGGATTTGGTAGCGGTTCCACAGGAGTATGATGGTGCTTGGTGAGACATTGAACACTCTCTAGATTCGAAGCTGATTCGTCTGTTTCCAAGCAGCCAATGGCATTATTTCTTTGAGCTTTGGTCAAATGCGGCATGTTGCATGAGCAATATCCCTTTAACGCTATGCAAATTCCAATCAATTTCCATGCCAATTTATACCCCCACATACTCTGCTCGGAGCGTTTAACTTCGTTATCAGGTATTCACTCGGTGGAAACTTTGTTTTGTTAATTTCCAATATTTGTGGGGTGACGGTTGCCAGAATTATGCCCCAGTGTCCAAAATGTTATATAATGTTTAGACCACCATGATATGTCGTTAACCATATCTACAGCCACACTTCATCGCTATATTCCCCAAAATTTACCATGTCACTGTGACTATACCCCTTTTATTGTCTTATTTCATAATACTTTCATAAACATTGAACATTATCCTTTTCATCAAACATTACCTACAGTCAATTTAACCCTTTGAACCCCAGCGGCTGTTTTTCTGGCCAGGAACATAATACATCATTACGTCATTAAATAGGATGGCTGTTCAGTAAATGTGTGGGGTAGACCAATCAATATTTTCAACGTGCAACCCTGAGGCTGCACGTTGAAAATATTAAATTGTCTACCCCAAATGATGAGTAGGGACTCCTCTAATTGCTGCCATTGAACTGGCATGGAAGATACCACTTGAGTTCAAAGGGTTAAGCTTCAGTATCATTGACACTTTCATTTGCTAAACAGTAAACAAATTAAAGATTGTGCTTTACGTTTGCTCATTTGGTACCAGTAGATGTGTAACAATTAGCCAGTGGGAAACTATGATTCATATTGGTAACAGTTCGCATCAATATTATTGTTCTGTTGATATCATCAGATCTGTTTTGCTGGAGGTTGCTTCACTTTTAATAGGCTAAGACTACATCATTGCAAGTTGTATATTAGGTGTGGTGGGGTGGGGATGGTGGTGGGGGGGGGGGGGTTAAGAGGTTGCTAATTTTCTTAGTCAATGAATTTATTCCTTCTTTGGCAGATATATATAGATTTACACTTTTTTTTGTGTCCTGTTTAATAGCAATTTTCCTTAAACGCTCTTTAAATTTTTGTAATTTCATACATTGTTTTCAGTATGTTATTTTACATCAGTTCTGCCCCCTTTTAAGAAACATGGTACTGGATGTGCTGTTTGCTGCCATGTTCATGAGGATAATAAAAAAAATATTTGAAATATGGAGATAACACAGACTTCAAACCCAGAAGAGTTTTTTTTTTCGAGCAAGTGACAGTTTCCTATAAACATGCAGTATAAAATTAGTCTATGTGATGCTATGAGCTAATGTTCCCATTCACCCAAACAAACAAAAGAAATGAGAAAATGAAAAATCCAAGCAATATATTTTGAGGTGGAGATGTGTGATAGTGCATGTGCTTCATCGCACCTCTATAAGGTAGGTTTGAAAAACTGTGCTCCTTTTCACCGCTTAAAAGTATTTGTATACACTGTTGTGACACAACAAATCTGCAAATTTGACCCATCAATTGCATACCATTTCTGGAGTAAATTCCTGTTAATTGATATAAAACCTTGTGTTCTGTCAAAGAATTACTCTTGACATCCACTGAAATCCCAAGATTTATAGACATTTTTGGCTTCAATACATCCAATATAGACATTTAATTTAGTATATCCAGGCCTGTCATTTTCAGACGGGCGATCGCCCCGTGCCGCTGACTCCCACCTAAAGTCAAAATTCCGTGGACGGTAAACGTCGGCCCGACCATGATTTTGAGGCCCATTAATTCAATCAAAGGCACCTCAAAAATTAGCCATCAAACGATAATCTTTGCAGATAGAAGGAGGAAACAAAGCACAGTTTGTGGTGTCATCATGATCACCCCCAGTAACTTTGCTGATAGGAGCTATAGGTCTGCAGAATTCCAAACTTGACATGACAATTTACAGGGTATTTTTTGGTAGTTTTGCATCGCCGTTTGTGAAGCAAGATCTCCCATGTGCGATCCAATCACTGAAACTTGATTTGCATTGTGCAATTCAATGTTTTTTTCTGATTTTTAATGCACTCATCCAACATTCCAACTCAAAAGCAATAAAACTACAGATTAGCAACGTAACAATACCCCAAATATCATTGTCGTGTGTAACAATAAATTGACCAACCAGCTCAACTTAGCCACACATGACTTTTGAACTTGGGCTTAACTTCTGTCATATATAATATTTTATTTAACAAAATAAATACCCAGTGTATAACTCAAATACAGGAAAATTATCCAATTACTGTTAATAGTATATTCCTGTTAACTGAATATTTTTCTTGGGCAAAGTGACTGTTCAATTAACAGGGTTCACTGTATTACAATACCATTTGGAATTTGTTGTAAAGTGACCATCCACCTTTTACAAAGATTGTACTGAAGATAGAAACCCTTTCCACCACTTCGTCAGTGGGATTGTGATCATGTTAATTCTATGGAGGAGTTTTGTCTTCCAAGTAACTACTTGTTCAGAATAAAACCCCAGCCTTTGAAAATGCTTCAAAAATAAAAACAAAAGTAAACCAATGCTATGTTTGTCATGTGCTATTGCACCTGTATACCTCTGGCACTCCTTGATAATTTCGAAACTTTTGGCACCACAGGAATTTCAGTGTGGTACTCTCACCTGCCTGTTAATAGTGATGTTATTATTATTAATTTTGAAGAAAGAGTTTGGCCATCATGATTATGGAAATGAGGGAAAGAGCAAAAAGACCATCGCTTTTATTAATTTTAACCCTTTACCCAACGTAACGCCAAAACCGGCCGACGCTATTCACAAAAATCGCCAATTAATTTGCATTATTTTTTCATTTTTTTGTCTCAAAAACACAGGTTTGGAATGAGCTCATCATCGAGCTCGTTCCAAAGAGGGGTCATAACCTATGTTTTTGAGACAAAAAATGAAAAAAATTTGTTATTCAAGAAGATTGTTTGCAAATGTTGTCTGCTTTTTATGTTAGGTAAAGGGTTAACCCAAAATGCAGGATATCACTATTATTCTGCATTCACTATTATTAGGCAGGTTAGAGTAGAATTATTGCAATATATCTAATAATATATATACCATTCAGGCATGCAGATTTCAGGAAAAAATTTGTTCCGTTTCTGTGCGGGTTCTGGCAGGGCAAAATCACAGAAACGAAAAATAGGTTCCCACAAACAGGGTTTGCACAGCCTTGAAAAGTCCTTGAATTTTAGCCAAACTCCTTGAATTTGAAATATTCAGAAAATGCCCTTGAAAAGTACTTGAAAATCAGTCAGACTTCTTGAATGTACTTGGATGTTTCCTGCTATCGTTGCAACATGTTTATTTGAGTCCAGCCTTTGCCAAATTTTATTTGGTATTAATTTTTTTAGCTCATCTTGACAAAGTCAAGCTGACCTAATCTCATTGCTCTCCGCCTGTCATCCATCTGTCTGTCATCCGTCCGTCGTCCATCAACACCTTTTTTGGTCTTCACCTCCAAAGCCACTGGGCCAATTCAAGTGAAAGTTTGTGTGAGTGATGGTCCCAAAGGGGCATTGCATTTTTGTTCAACTCAACATGCCCAGCCCCATAGGGAGGGAGTGGGGGAAAATGCTCCAAAACATTTTAAAAATCTTCTCAAGAACCAGTGTGTACAATGACTTGATATTTTGCTATGGAGCTTCCTTTTGAGGTGTAGAATCAAGTTTGTTAAAACGAAGTTCGTGAAGCAATATTTGGCTTTGTAATGGGAGGGGTAAGATTTTTGGCCCCGCCCAAAATTTCTATTTTCTGAACCGATGGTTCGGTATGAACCAAATTTGTTATGTGGTATTATTGGGTCATAAGTACTTGACCCATGCAAAAACAAAATTCCCGCATCCCCATGGGAACCCTGGGAGCTAAAAATAGAAATATTTTCAAACACCCATATTTCCCAAACCACACGGAACAGAGAGCTGTTATTTGGTATGAAGTATCCTTAGGACCAGTAGAATTGAATGGTGAAAAAAAATTGCCATCAGTTATGTTAGGGTGTTCTGTAATGGGCATCGAAAAAATGCTGAGTCAGCATATTTCCAAAAATTAAAAAAAATCTTTTCTCCAGAACCAGTCATCAGAATCTTTTGATGTTTGGTGTACAGCATTCATAGGGGGGTCAGATACAAGTTTGTTGAAATAAAGCTCATTGGTTCATGTTTGGGTTCACTACAGGAGCCCAAATTTTTAACATAGGGTAATATGGGGAATATTCTTTAAAAATCTTCTTCTTCAGAACCACCAGTCAGAATCTTTTAATGTTTGGTATACATCATTGTTATGAGGGTCAGATTCAAGATTGTTCAAACCAAGTCCCTAGGTTAATATTTGGGCTTCCCACAGAAGCCCAAATTTTAAGTTTGTTCAATATGGGGGTAATTTTAAAAAATCTTCGTCTTCAGATCCACCAGTCAGAATGCTTTCATATTTGGTATCCAACATCTCTAGGGGGGTCAGATTCAAGTTTGTTCAAATCAGATCCCTAGGTATATATTTGGGCTCGCTTTGGTAGCCCAAATTTCTACTTAGTGCAATATGAGGAAATTTCTAAAAAATTGTGTTATTTATCATTGATGAAACAGTGATCCAATTCGTAACAGTAACAACGGTCTGCTTGTTTTGACAATCTCGGTCCATCCAGATTGTTGGGCATGCGAGTTGTCAACAGTTTCTGCTTCTTAATTACTACAATCTAATGCACCCAATTTCAGTATGTTTGACAAGAAAACCATGTAAAGCCAAACACATGAAACTATCATTAGAAACAATAACAAAGCCATTTATCACCAAAACAGACGATGAGGGGAAAATATCCTTGCTAAAATACAAGATATGTTCTTCCAATTCCACAGCGCTCCATGCAGAACCAAGGAGAAGAGGTGTGTTCATGCTTTATTTATTCATAATTTGCCCCTCCCAAACCAAAATACACGAGAAAAAAATTATTTATTTTTTTATTTGCTAAATTTTAAAGTAAAAAACAAAATTATTACATTGTCCTATAGTTATGATTGTTATTTACTCGACCTCCGAAGGAGGATTCAAGGATATTTAATGAAGCCCTCAGTCTGTCCATCTGCCTGTCCATACAAACACTTCGCATTGTAAATTTAAAGCCATCAGTCAGATTTGGATCTCCTTTGGTATGCTGATAGACCTGCATGGGGAACAGATATACACAAGGAACGGGTTCTGTCCAATAATTTTTCTCAAGAGTTATGGCCCTTTTTCACTATTTTGACTTAAAAAATTTCTATTGACCTCTGTATTGCATTTACTGCATGTTGAAATTGATTTATTCTTGGTATGCTCATGGACTCGCTTTGCAAAAGAACATCCACAAGTATCAGGGTCTGTCCCATTATTTTTCTAGTGTTATGGGCCTTTTTCGACTTAGAAAATTTCAATTTTTCTGGTTTCAGTATGTTCTGGATTGTAATTTCCTAATACACAAATGAAAACACAGATAATTTGTTTCACTTTTTTTTTCATTTCATCAAATGTATTCACCCTCTCATCTATAACAATCCACTGCATATTCTACATTCATCTTAAACATTTGCACTTCTTAAACTGCAAACCAGGATAATAAAATGGGTTCAGAATCAATAAACAATTCAGGTTATGTGAATTTCTGAAATCTGCATGTCTGCCATACCAAAAGTACACCCAAGGTGAGACAATGACTTACAGACTCTAAAGGTTGAGTAGACTTGGCAAGATTGATGCAGTAGATGGAATCTAATCCAATCTTTCAATTCCACACTCCTGGCCAAGCCAGAATACCGAACAATAGACTTCTCTTTATTTCAGTTTCTTGTAGTGAATACAGATAACTTATTGCATGATGGAAACTGTCACTTTTTGAACAAACAGATTCATGATTAGGCATCTCCCATTGCTGTAAATCAAGACTTTTGCTGCCCCTGCTTTAATACATTATAACCAAATAGGAAACGCATGTCCAGTGTAGATTCCAAGCTTGTTTAATGGCTACTTTATTATTTTTTGCCCGCATGTAGCGTAATAGCCAAAATTGACCAGTGCTATTCACAATAATCATCATTGAGATTTTCGCATTTTTTTCAATTTTTGCCTTAAAAATATAGCTTTTGAACCCTCATTGAGCTTGCTCCAATGAGTGGCCATAAGCTAGGTTTTTGAGGCAAACAAGGAAATTGTTGGTTAGTCAAGAAAGTTTTTTCAGAAGTGTCCGGTTGGTAAATCTAAAAAATGAGGTTTCACTTAGTTAACCCTTTATCCAATAAACACTAGATCCAAATTTTTATATATTTTTTTTTTTCGAACTTTTCACAAAAGCAGATCATGAGTTGGTTCCAATGAAGGGTCACATTATATGATTTTGTTGAAATGTTCAATTTATATATTCCCTTGGCAGATGCGGTTGTTGTGCTAATTAAAGTGTTATCTGACTCTGTTAAAAAAGGTGGCACACAAGCAAAATAGCATACAGATTGTCGAACAAAAGAGAAATGTGCCGACCACAGATGAAAATCCACCCATATCAGTCATGTTGCTGATCATGTGAAAATGGATATAAATACAGGGCCATGATGCTGATCGTGTGGTGGAAGTAAATGGATGTAAATGCAGGGAAATATTACCAAACGGTGTCTGAACAACTCATCATTAGTGTTGTTAATGGAGTGGATGGGCGGCCAATCTGATTCTCCTTGCGTTTTACTCAGTTTACAGTAATAATACCGAAATCAGATTCTTGTAAATAAAAGGAATTTTCTCTGGTGCAAAAGATTAGACTATTTAAAAAAAATCTGATTTCTCCGGTACATCTCTCATCATCGATAGTCTTCCTGCTCCCCCTTTTTTTGTGTGGAAATCTTCGATGACACTCTATTGCACTTGTAGGACTAAAAATTTAACCAATTATATCTTGTTTGATAGAGCTCACTGAGCTCTGTCAAACAAGATATAAATGGTTAAATTTGTAACACATTATAAAATTAAAAGAAAAATTGCATGATAAGCAACAGATTTTTTTATAGGCCCTAGTAAACACTTGGAAAGCTAAGAACTTTATTTCTCATTGCTGATATAGATTTCCTTTGGCAAGTACTTTATTTTCACACGTGCTACATCTTCATTTTTGGTATTTTTTGTCATTTTGTAGACATTAATTCATCTAGATGCAAAAGTCTTGATACAGCTTCATGGGACCTTAACCCTTTACCCAACGCAGACGATTTCAAAATTTATTATTTTAAATATCATTTTTTAAATTTTTTCAAACAATTTCAACAAAACCATATCATGTGACCCCTCTTTGGAATGAGCTCGTCACATGATATGGTTTTGTTGAAATTTTTCGAAAAATAATATTTTTTCAGCTGCTGAATTTGCATATTACGCGGGCGGATGCGGGCGATTCGTTGGGTAAAGGGTTAACATTACTTATATTAATCTGCTAAGTATTTTACAGACTGCAAGGCATGTCAAAGTCATTTTTTTCTGAGAGTTGGTGGTACAGTAAATTAGCTTAGGTACCGTAGTAAATGGTGGAAAGATCATGTGATGGGATGTAGTGTCCGTCTGATAGGTAATCTGAAGGCTGATGCCAGAGTGTTGGGTATAAAAATTCATTGCAGATTTTGCGTATTAGCAAATTAGTTCTCCTTTATATTTTTCAACTTTTTGACATCGCAACTTCCATTTCGTACCTTATTTAGGTGTTCACATCCTTTGTAACTGAATCTATTATAATAGTTTTAACAGTTGGCATGTATTGGCCTGAAGCATTGTTCAGTAAATTCCGTTTTCTTGCCTCAGTTTACAAGTTTTATCTTTCAACCCTGGTCTGCCACATTTTATTTTTAAATGTATCAGTCATAAAGCTGGCATTTGCTTTGATACAGATCATTGTTCAGAAAAGGCTCAGCTTTTCTTGTACTACCTCACATGACAGCATTTTATCTGCTGTGTAAAAAATTCTAGATGCTATTAACATTGAATTTGTGAATTAAGATACAACTCTTAAAGCGGTCAAGTCTCAACACTGAAAGCCTCTTGGTATAGGGCAGTTGCGAAAATAGCTGAAAATGACCACAGTTGCGGTAGTTGATGGATGTAGAATGTTGGAAGAATTTGTTTTATGAAAACGATAATCGTAAAATACTTGGGCTTTTCAAAACACTGAGTAGAAAAAGATGTGTGCAAGAGTGCTGGTAAACCACAGTGAATTCAGGGAATGCTTGTCGCTTGATCTTTCAGTGGTGGGTCAAAATTTTTATGACATCTTGCTTGTATTTCATGTTGATATGTTTGCTTGTTTAATTATTGGAGTTTGACTTCCCCCTAGGAACACCGGGAAGCAAAGCTGTGCTTGTTTACTGTGGTAAAGAAGCTCTGTTTTACTGGAAAAATAGGACCTTAGTCCACAGTACCACTGGATAAAGTGGCTTACCCAAGGACACAACGCAGATGGCCATCAACCTTTAAAACTCAAGCCCAAGGCTCTAACCAATGAGCCATCATGTTTTCTTGATGTAGGTGTGCTTTTTAAGTTTGAAAGATTTCATCTTGCATAGGGGTTTGTATGATTAGAAGCCTTTCAGTAACCCAGTAGTAACTTTGAATATGCCTATAGGTCTGTCATTAACTTAGCAGATTATGACCCTGGTATTTATCCCCCCACCCTCCCCCGGTTATCTCCATATATAATCCTCATGTTATATTTATTATTTTAACGTTACACAATATATATATATATTATGAACTATGATATATAACATTTCATTGTGAGACAGAGTATTTGTTCAGCATACTGATAAAATGTGATAAAACAGCTTACCATTTTGCAGTCACAACTGAAATGTATTTTGAGTGCGGTTAGGTCTAGGTCTCCAGCCAAATGTAGGATAACTTTCTTAACCCTGGGTCCACTGATGTCGAATTATAAAATACAGCATCCTGCAAATTTTCCCCATAATGCAACAGGAATTTAACCAATTCAATCATGTTGGACAAAGCTTATTAAGCTCTGTCAAGCAAGATGGAATTGGTTGAATTCCTAGTTGCAGTATTGGAAAATTGTACTTCTTGAAATTTTGGTATTTTGTTTGTGTATGTGGTCAGTGTAGAGTGGGGGTTGGGGGGGGGGGGGGGGTAGTTAGCTATTCACAGGACCAAGCAGTATTACTTGGTGTGAACATCTAAATATACATGTATACGTAGCTATAATAAAATCATATTGTCTAAATCAACTATGGCTCTTATTATCCCTGCCCCATTGTGGAAAGGGGATGTAGGAGTGGTTTCTGGCTGACCGAGGATCCGTTCTTTCTCTGCCCTTTCCCATCTCTCTCTCATCACATTTTAAGAAACCATTAAAAATATTTTTTCCCAATTTAATATAAAGCGTTTTGGTGATAACATCAGGAATGTGATTTTGACCCAGCTATGTTCAGGTATTTCTTACGCTAGTTATTACCCATGCTGGGCTTGTCATCAGACTTAAAAAAAAACATTCAAGATTTTTAAATTTAACATCTAGGGTTTTGGTGACAGTATCACAAAGTGGACTGCAAACCAGCCGTGTCCAATTATTTCATTTATAGAGTTATGGCCGTTCTTGAACTTGGGTGGCAGGGCACTGGCCATGTCATGGCATTACAAAATTTAATCTTGTAGCCCAGCTCCACATTTCTGTACTGACATTGTATGTGATTAAATACAAACTGCAGCAGGCAAAGAATTACGTACTGATTATAGGAGATATTACAGTTCTTATTAGTACAATTAAAATCAATTAAATAAAATACATGGATTGTTTTTCAAGTATATTATTAACAAATAGTATATAGATAGATGTTCACACTGAGTTGTATTGTGTATGAATAAACCTGTGTGTACTATACACAGTGCCGCCAAGAGAAAATACAGGCCCCGGGGGGATCAATTAGATGGTACCACCTGGGCCCCCTTGTTTCAAACCCAACTTACCAAGGACCCATGAAAATATCAGTTCTCAGAACTGACCAGGAATATCGAAGTGGGACATCTATATAACTACATCTATATAACCGAATTACAGAACAGCAAATTGTGGGCAGATCGACCCACGATATATCTAATAACTTGGACAGTTCTTGAAAGGAATATATGCTTACTAGTGAATTTGGGGGCCCGCGGCCCGTCTGTCGATTCACACACACTGGGCATTGAAAAAAGCTCGCAAACTAGCTGTCTCGGGTGCCATGGCTTTGTCCTTGTGACCCCCCTTGGCCGCTGGGGTAACTACCCTGTTTCACCATCCCCCCCCCCCCCCCTCTCGACAGCCCTGACTATACACGTTCATACATGTCATCATTGAATGTGTTTATCAGTCCGTCAATTTGTTGTGCAGGTGAAAGTCTTTCTTCCAATGATATCAGTTATTTTATAAAATAAGAGTGTATTTTTAATCACATTATCACCCCAACAGATCATATTTTCTTGCGTTGAGTAGACCTGACCAGAGGAAGTTTACCATTAATAGCCAGCATTCAGGCATATTCAATACAGCTGCTATGACAGCCATCTTGTGGAAGTTTTGCTTAAACAAATGGCCAATTTTGGAGAAAAAAAAATAACTAATGGATCCCATTTTCTGGTACATTTCTGTTGTATAAATGAAGTTTCCTTTTAATAATCAGTATTAGGCCTAAAAAAATGTTAAAAATCTGTTTCTCAAACACTCTTGCATTGTCATTTTGGCTGCTGCATGGTGTCTTTTTCTAACCAATGTAAACTTAAAAATATGAAAATTAAATGGTTTATGTCTGATATTTTACCCAAGTTTATAAAATAGTTGAATTTGTCCCTTGAGTGCAACAAGGCTTTGGCATTGCAAAACCTTGTTACAGGCAAGGGATGAAATATTCCACCAGCCATGCTATTCTGTAGATTATGAGGCCTAAAACATAAAACAAACCAAGAACAAAATCTTTTAATGGGAAAGAAATAATTACAAAAATAGAAAATAAAATAATAAATTGCCCGCCCACATGCACTTTCACAAAAAATAGCCTGAGAAACAGAAGATCTACTTCCTGGGGCCTTATGTCATTTTCAATGTGGATACTATAACAGCCATCTTAGATTTCTTGTGATTTTTTGATTGTCTGCAGAATAACTTAAAAATGGAATGGCTAATGGATCCCATTTTAGTCCATGTAGTAAATTTAGATGCATTTCAAATGTGTGATTTACGTACATGTCTTTGTCATGCAAAATGATTGAATTTTGATAAGTGGCCATGTAACGATGGCACCGTTTTTTGGTGTATTGATACTTGATGTGGAGGAAAAAGAAGGAAATTTAGTGGTATATTGGGTTTAAAATTTCATGCCTGACAAATGACAGTTTAGATATATACCATTCAACACTGACCTATCAGCATACTTGAGTTCATTGTACATAGAAAATTTTCAGTTGATGACTGCTTGGTATTCTTGTTTTTATTTGTATGAACCATTGTCATATTAAGTTGTATTCTAAAATCCTTTACAAATTGCCTTGTAACCAGTTTATATATATTTTGATGTGTATGGCATGCTTTCCTGCATTCCCTGTGGGAATCCCTGGAGGTGAAGCAGTGCTTGTTTTAGGACCCAGTAACCAATGCCTGGAGTTGAAGTCCTCTAAAATCGGCAACATGGGTAATACCGATTGGCTGGACTTGACTTTATATCCATGTTGCAGTCACGATTAGCTTTTGTGCAGAAATATGCGACCATAAACATCAATAAATAAATAACATATAATTCTTACGACACGATGTGAACCCTACCTATTGAAAGTGTCATTAAAAAAATCAAAAAAACAAAGAACATGTAATCATCAAATCAAAAGAATTATTTAAACATTTGTTTTGAACCATTACTGGTATGGAGCATTATTGAAGACAGAAAAGAAAGTATAATGGCACAGTGGTTAGACTTTAATGCAGATGAAAACCCTTGCACGCCTAAAATACAGAAGTGACTGCTTCCCCCTCTCCCCATCCCACTCCCCCCCCCCAAAAAAAAAAAGAACCAAAAAAAAAAAAAAACAACACAAAAAAACAACAAAAAGCAAAAAAATATCCATGTGCATAAATTATTGTTTTTTATTTTTTGAACTCGCAGAGAAATAAATAAAAAAAATAACACAGATGAAAAAAGTTAAGTTTTTACTGACAAAAAAGCACCCAGAAGCCAATGCCTTGTTTGTCTGCAACAGGAGAAATGCAAGGACATTGAGGCCAAGATGCCGTTTCATATGTTTTTTCTTAATTCGGCATATTATTCAGTCTTTTAGTTTGGAAATCTGAATTCACATTTGATAGTGTGTCACTATTGGCTCATGATGGGATTGGGAGACCGCTTTTGTGATGACAACACTACTCTTAACCTGCCGAATAATAGTGATGGCTGATTAAATCTGCTGGTCAACATTGTTCTAAATAATGGTGTCATCACCATTATTCAACAGGTGAGATGAGGTGGTATGATTAAATATCCAACTACTGGTTGACTGAATACCAGATCACTCTTCACTGCAAAACCCAGTAGTGGCTTCCTTTAATAAGGCGTGTCGATATTTGGAAATGAATAATATGTATGTGTGGAAATCGCATTGTGTAAAGGATTTGGAGCCTCATCATGACAGCTGACCCATTGATGGGTACTAGTAGCTTCATAGGAAAATCACATTTTTACTATCTTTTGTTTTTTGGTGGAAAAGAGATATTCAATTTTCCTGAAAAAATAATTTGGAAATAAGTCATTGAGAGGAACCTGAAAAGATCATGATACAACCATTTTAGTAATGTTTAAAGAACTCCCACCATTTCTTTTGACATTTAAAACTAAATCTCAAGCATGTTTTTATTTTACCACCAAAATAATAATGGAGGTGTTCTTTACATGTATTTTCATTATAGAAATTTTTTGAGGCACGATATTTTGCACTTGTTTATTCCTTCAGAAAGAGTGTCATGACATTAAGTACCCTTTCCACCCAGATTACATCTGGAGCTCTGTTGTCTTCAGAGTGAGTGTTATTGGTAACTTTGAACTCTTGTTAATTGACTAGCCACCTTACCATGGAAAAATATTCAGTTGAGTTAACATAATTATTCAATTAGCATGAATTTTTTTATTTTCCTGTATTCCTGTATTTATTTGTTGGGATCAACAACTCTTTCAGCAGCCAGGGACACCTCATGTCAGGACTCATTTAGGGGCAGAGAAATCAGAAAATGATCAAGGAATGTTTTGGGGACACCTGTTTTGGGCCCACGATATGCCACAGGCATATCCTGATGGCTGCAGGCATATCCGGAAGGCTGCAGGCCAGAGGTTGGGGAATGAAAGGTGGGAGTTTCCCCTCCTATAGGTTGGAATCTGATGGCATCCAATTGTATGTTATTGATGTCTAACCACATGTTCGATGCAGGTGTTATTCAATTTCGGCAGAGTTATTACCCTTGATGGTCTTTGAATTTGTTTCATTTTTAGCTTGACTTGACAAAGTCAAGATAAGCTATTGCATCACGCGTGTGGAAGTCTGTTAGTCTGTTCACATTTTCCTTTAGCACAGGCTACACTCCGTAGTTCTTGTCTGATCGTCGCGAAATTTCATATGCATGTTTGGGGTCATGTCCCCTTTTGGTCGCGATCGGTCAACCGGTATGGCTGCTCGAGCCCAAAACCCGAAAACCATTAGCACAGTCTACAGGTCATATTTATGAAGGGATTTCATTGTAATTTGGTAGGATGCCTCTGTATAATGTCTAGATGAGAACGTTCCCTTTTGGTCATGATCTGTCAACCGTGATGGCTGCCCAAGCCCGAAACCCAAAAACTTTTAGCACAGTCTGCAGGTCATATTTAATATGGAGGGATTTCATTGTAACTTGGTAGGATGACTCCGTATGATGTCTAGATGAGAACTTCCCCATTTGGTCGCGATCTGTCAGCCGTGACGACTGCCCGAGCCCAAAAACCTTTAGCACAGTCTACAGGTCATATTTATGGAGGGATTTTCATTGTAATTTGGTAGGTTGACTTCATATATTGTCTAGATGAGAACGTCCCCTTTTGGACGTGATTGGGCATCTGTGACAGCTACAGGGGCCTGAAGCCCGAAAATCTTTAGCACAGTCTGCAGGTCATATTTATGAAGGGATTTCATTTCACTTGGTAGGATGACTCCAAATAATGTCTAGATGAGAACATCCCCTTTTGGTTGCGATCATTCAGCCTTGATGGCTGCCCGAGCCCAAAACCCCCCAAAATGTAGCATATTCTGTAGGTCATATTTATGGAAGGATTTCATTGTAGCTTGTCAGGTTGACTCCATATAATGCCTAGATGATGACATCCCCTTTTGGTCGTGATTGGTCAGCTGTGATGGGTACAGGGGCCCGAAGCCGGAAAACCTTGAGCACAGTGTATATGTCATATTTTTGAAGGGATTTCATTGTAACTTCGTAGGATCACTCCATATAATGCCCAGATGAGAACGTCCCCTTTTGGTCACGATCATTCAACCATGATGGCTGCCCGAACCCAAAACACGAAAAACTTGAGTACAGACTACAAGTCGTATTTGTGAAAGGATTTCATTGTAACTTAGTAGAATGACTCAGTATAATGTCGAGATGAGGCCGTCCCCTTTTCGTTGCAATCGGTCAACCATGATGGCTACACAGGCCTGAAGGGATTTCACTGTAACTTGATAGGATGACTCGTTTTGGAATAATTTCACTGTAACTTGGTAACTTTCGTTGACACACGTTAACTGTGAGGGCCACATACAATAACTGTAAAGGCCACATTAACTCACTCCTCAGTTTTTTAGTACAGTCTACACCTCATATTATTTTTATTAAAAACATAGCATACGGGGAACAGAAATTAAGATATTCCCAATTATCATAATTCTTGTCTTATTTCATAATCCTTTCATAAACATTTAACATTATCCTTTTCATCAAACACAACACACAGACAAGTTAAGCTACAGTGTCATTGACACTTTCATTACCATCTGCCACAGTTTAGTTACGAATTCTCAATTTTTACTACAGTTAGAGCCTTTGTAGATGTATAATTGGCTACAGTTTTCTACTGCCTACCAATGCACAACCTCGCTATCAGACTTGGTTAAGTGTTGATACCAATAATACTCAATCTAGAGACTTCTTAGTATCAAAGCTAAGATTTTGTTAAACATTTGGGAAGATTTGCATTCTGTTGTGGATTGTTCTCAGCATCACAAAGTCACACAAACTCTGTGTGCATTGTGATATTTATTTACTTTAAGGCCACACAAAATAAATTAATTGATTCTCAGGTAATTTTTTTACCTGCGTCGCCAGCGGCAGAGCAAGTCTAGTAACCACTCGACTCTGTCTGTCTGTCAGTCCGTCTGTCTGTCTGTCAGTCCGTCCGAAACACTTCTTCTGTCAAAGTTTTCTTGGCTTCTATGAAAGTGAATGATTTTATATTTGGTCTGTTGCTTTATAATGATCTCTGTAATCAGTTGCATGCAGCGACGCAGGTCCAGACCCGGTATTGGTCTTGGCTTGTTTCAAATTAGAAAGGGAGGGTTTATTTTTGTTGTTGCATGCAATGAGCGTGAATTGCACTGTCTTTTTATAGACAGAAAATATAGAAAGAAAAGTCATTTAATTTTAAAAACTGAACTGTTTTGTTTCTTGAGATATGCTCGTCAGATTTCAGTTTTAGCATCCCTTCTCTGTAAATATCAAAACCCAGTTTCTGAATCATGCGATTTTGTAGTAAATTGGAAGGAAGACACCTCAAGGCAATACAATTGTCCATTTGGTGGTTCCATTTCAAGGAGAGATTGCCTGAGAATCAAAACAATTTTTTTTAGTGGTTAAAAAAATTTATCTTGCTTTCAAGTCTAAGGTAACGCCCCATTTTCACTCGCAGCAAAGCCACTTATGGAAATGTTTACTTTCTTGTAACCACTAATGAAATTAATTTTTGTACCCACTTGAAAACTAGATATCTTTTAGACAGTGTTTGTACAGGTCATTGAAAACCTGGAAAGACCTAGAATATTATTTCTGATGTATGAAATTTCCGTTGTATTCTTGATTGTGCAAGCTGCTTGATGTTTAACCTTTGAAGTATAATTCTGACTTATAATCACTTTTCTGCAATAAAGCAAGTGCCCAATATACAGTTTTTGAGTAAAAGTTACATTCAAAGTGCTTTGGCAGTTGTTACCTATATATGCAGCCAAGGCTTGCCTAGAAACAGCTGCAAAGTCACAGGATGTAGACCGTTGAAGTGCAGTAAAGATGTGTAAAAATCCCCAGTCCCTCTAGTATTAAAGTTTAGAAATATAATCTAAAAGTCGTAAAATGTATGTTGACAACTGAAAAAAATAGTAAAAGACATGAAGCCAATCAGTTTACCTGCTATTAAGCTCTCCATGTTCTGGATGCAGGTTGTATTGACCTCTTCAGTATTTCCAATCAAGCATTACTAATTGTAATGGAAAATTATTAAAAAGGTTATTGAAAGTAATGGAATTTTTTTCTGATAAGGTTTATGACCCCTGTTATATCTCGCATATTTTTTTTAATTTGTACAACAAATACTCTGTCTCTTAAATGAAGTGGTTGAAGGTTGGTAAAACAGAAAGTAAGTATTTATATGTTTTATGATGTGCCATATTGATGGGGGACGTCCAGAACTACAGGTTTGTGTTTGAATATTACTAAACTCTTTCACCCCTGCATTTCACACAGAGTGGCATCTTCCAAAATTGGTTCTACACAAGTGGGAAAAAAATTCTGTCAAAATTAGATACTAAGAATCGGCTTACACTTGAACTTGACAACCTCTGGGCTGTTGGGTGAAAGTCTAGCCTGAATGCCCATCATGAAATTGAATAAAGAATCAGTTCATATTTGAATTCTTTAGCCTGTTGGCTGTGAGCGTGCAAGTCCAAACTGATTCACGATCACCTTCAGAGTGTTATTTGACAATGCGACCACTGGAGTAGCTTGTTAAAATGGTCCTCAGCAGAACACATTAAGGCATAGGTGGTTTCCTTCACTTGCTTGCACTGGATTACAGTATGCAGAGGGTGATTTTGTAGTCAATCTTACAAGATTTGGTTATTTTTTGGTTATTCCAGCCCAGTGGTGGACTTTAAAACTCAGGGCTCAGGACAAACTTTTCAAACTGTTCGTCTAAGAAACAAGTGAATGACAAAAAAGTACTTGTTCCCACTCAAAGAAATTTGCGACAAAAACAGTTCTGACATTGTTTAAGCCTCCACGTAATGAATTATCATTACCAGCGGTAAATGCATTGTGTCCTTAGGCAAGACACTTGAACCTGACTGCCCACCTTGAGGCATGGTGACACCATGTACTAATGTGTACTGCTTGTCGATGGTACCCTTGCCTTCAATAGCTACTAACTCTGCTTGTCCTGAGTTATTTGGAGAGTCTGACAGTTACTCACCACTGCTTGGTGGTTATTTGGGTACTCCAGCTTCCTGCACCACTAAAACTGTCAGACACGGTGGGACCCTGTCTGTTGAAAGTGTTGTTCAATCTCGTTAAACAAACCTAGCGAACCTGTGTAATTTACAAATTGAACAGATGGGAAAAAATTTCTCAAAACCATATCATGTGACTCCTCATTGGAATGAACTCATGGAGTTCATTCCAATTAGAGGTCACAGGATATTTGTTGAGATTTTTTTGCAATTTGAAAAAGATACTTAAAATGACAAATTTTTATATCCTCTGCGCAAAGAGTTGGTTTGGGGGGGGGGGGGTTATACCTGCATCATCTTGTCCATCCGTCCATAGACATAATTTTGTCCAGAGATTTTCTTAGACGTTTATGGACCAATGTGCTCGAAACTTGGTATGAATGTTCACCACCATGGGAACCTGTGCACCTGCGATCATTGTTCTGGTCGGATTATTTTTGCCAGAATTTTGCCCCTTTTTGACTTGAAATAGCATCCGCATAGGCCTGTATTTGTCTAGAGATTTTCTTAGATATTTATGGGTCGATTCCTTTGAATGAAACTTGGTACATGTATGGATGTTCACTACCATGGGAACCTGTGCATCTGCGGTTATAATTTCGATCAGCCTTTTTTTTGTCAGGGTTATGCCCCTTTTCATCTTAGAATAATCATATTGGCCAGGGATATGGACAGGCCCATCTGGGGAGTCGCACCTCTAGTTATATCATTGCCTTGGTTAAAGGGTTTACTCTTTACCAAATATACTTGCCATATCCAGAACTTTGTCAGCTTATTAGTTAGAGCGTTCTACATAAGATTTAAAGGTCATATGTTCGATCCTGACCAACAGTTGTGTTGTGTCCTTGGGCAAGACAGTTAATCCAGATTGCCCAATTGATAGAATGGTGGCACAGTGATTATGCTACACATGTTCCTGCACATTGATGGAGCACATGCCTTCAAAGGATGCTAACCCCGCTTCTGTGGCATTGGTACGAGTGATCTGGAGAGACTGACAGTCAGTGCTCAGTTGTTCTCTCCATCTTCCTCCACCCATTAAGCTGTCCAACTTATGACCATTGCTGTTGAAAGTGTCATTAAACCCCAGTAAATAACTAAATAAATAACCATATCCATCTCATACTTTAAATAAAAATTGCCATTAAAATTTTATTATTTTTGCAATCCTTTCGTCTCAAAAAAACTTATAACACCTCATTGGAATGAGCGTGTTGAGCTCTCACCTATGGAAGGTCATAAGCTGTGTTTTGGATGCAAAAAAAATGAAAATTTTTAATACAGAATTTAATTTTTACAAGTGTCATCTCCTGGCCATGTCCGGTAAAGGGTTTTAATATTGGTAAATATTAAATTAGCAACATCATTCACTTTCTCCAACTATGAATGAATTGGAAAGAAACCTTGGCCCTTCTTGGTCCCCATATGGATTATAAGGCTGTAACTTTATTTTTGGTATGGAACGTTGTAAAGATATACCACACCCAAAATTAATGTACTGCCTTACTATCAAAGTTTGGACTAGTGTTGTACCAGGTGATGTTTTGAAGTTGCCGTTATTACAGCAATGCAGATTGCCCTTTGACATGCCTTTACTAAACAACCTCAGGACAATTTGACAAGTAATTCATATCATTTGTTGTAAGCATGTTGATTGAAGTTTTCATCAGCAACTTTTAGAGCTCCGAGTACTGTGATCAGAAAAGTGGCCTGTTTCTCGATGAGATCGCAATCCGGCCGCAACAGTTACTCCAGTGGCTCGAGATTTCATCTTGTAAAATCAAGACAATCAATAAAGACGTATGAAAATAACATCAGGAATTCAGTGTGCTCGCCTTTTCTTTTCAACAAATGAGATTCTGAACTTCCATGTTTTGTCCAACCCAAATATTGATGAGGGGTCTATGTTAGTCAATATGTAAATGGTTTTACTCTTTTTCAAGCTTTTGGCTGAAGCCTTCTTCAGGAAAATTATCGATACAGACTCTACATAATGACTTGCTGATTCAGCAAGTCATTATGTGGAGTCTGTATCGATAATTCAGCAAGTCATGATGTGGAGTCTGTATTGATAATTTTTCTGAAGAAGGCTTCGGCCAAAAGCTTGAAAAAGAGTAAAACCATTTACATTTGAGATTCTGAACTGTTGTTGGGAGGTACACAGAGAATTTTGACTGGATCGCGACCTGATCAGTCAGATCGAGATTCTTTCTGAGATTTGGTGATCACATTATTGAATGTGATTTTTTTAAGTTTTTAAGACAACGCTGACTGTATTTTAATATGTGCCACTTGCGAAATCTACTCATCTGATGACTACCAAATGATGTGAATCCAGACACCAAGATAATATTTTTAATCTCCATTGACGTCTGGACGAATGGTTTTCCTGAGCCCTGGAACTCTGATTTTGTCACATTTGTTGCCATTTTCCACCTCATTTCTGTTGAGATTTGTGCTCAAATTATTGATATGTCATAATTTTTACAAAAGTTTTGTAACCCTGAATAATCTTGTAAGTCTGTTAATTCATTGAAAAGTAGCGGTTCACACATACTCGTATATCCAAGAACTCTTAATTCCTAACCCTTTGCCTAATGTAATTACCAAAACAGGCCTGCGCTTTTCACACAAATTACCATTCAGAGTATATTTTTGCCTAAAAAAACAGCTTTTGATCCCTCATTGGAACGAAGTTGTTGAGCTCAGTCCAATAGGGATCATAAACTATATTTTCGATGCAAAAAATTAAAATTTCTTTGTAGATGTCTTCTGTTTGAGTTAGGTAAAGGGTTAATGGAAAGTTGTTAAAACTACAAAATTACCACGTTTTGTTCATCTCCTTTGTCTAAAAGAATCTACGCTGATAGCCAAAATTTAAGAACAGCAATCTTTGTGAAGTACAGGGAGAGTGGATTATTCTGTAACTGTGAGGGTGGATGTTCCACCCGAAAAATATTTGCAAAAGAAACTACAGAAGCACTTGCATAACTTTCAGCTAACTGACCACCAGTTTACACCTGGTGCTTCATCAGCTTAAAGACCTCTTTTACTTTTTATAAGAAATTTGAAATAGTTGGCTGGAGGCAGAGCTCCAGATATGTTGTGTGTAGGAGTTAAAACATTGATTTTATTAAATGTGCTTTAGAAATAAATTTTGGGTTGATACAGTACTGTTGTTGAAAAAAACAGCCAGCTAACTTCCACTGGGCCAGAGTCAGGTTGAAATCCTCTACCCGCTTTTCTGCTTTAGATCTTAGAATTTCACTTGCTGAAAATAAAAAAAAACTTCCAAAAAAGTGATCTTGGATGCTGTTGCATAAATTTGTAATATTTTATTTGTGAAATCTTTTCCTGTGGGAACCCTTGGAAGTAAGGTAGTGCCTGTTTACTGTGGTAAACAACCTGCTTTATTGATAAAATTAGGCCCAGTAACCAATGCCTGGAGTGGAAGTCCTCTAAAATGGGCAACATGAGCTGTACTTGACTTTATATCCATGTTGCAGTCACGATTAGCCATTGTGCAGAAATATTTGACCTTGGTCATCTGGTGAAAATGTGTCGTAATCATATCATAATCCCACCTCGATCCTGTCGTGAAAGAGTAGATATATACAATCACAGTACCGTATAAACTTTAGGTTTCTGCAGTGTCCTTGGATTCAAAGAACGGCCTTGTAGTATTGAATTTGAGTAAGGGTCAGGAGACCTTGAAAAGCCCTGAATATTCATGAAATAAAAATACAGGTGAAGTGTGAAATCAGAGCTATATAGTTAATTTGGCCATAGATCGTGAATCGTAATCATAGCTTGGACTCAAGTCGTTACCCCTCCTCCCACTTCCCTTCAGTGGAGGTGGGAGGAGGGGATAATGAGCAGAGGTTTCTAGTTAGGACTAGTGTAGGTGGGGGGGACTTGAAAAACTTAGAATTTGGATGTTGCACAGGGCCTAGCAAAATGCTGAAAAATGTCAAGAAACTTGTTTGAATAGCCTTGAATTTTATCAGTCCTCACCTACAGGAGCCCTGAAGCACTTTACTCGGCACAAGCTGAGAAGTAGAAAATATATTTGATAATACTTTTTGATTGATTCTGTAGTGCCCCTATAATCCAATATGATCGTTTTTATCTCCTCAAAAAACTACAGATTTTACATTGTTGCTAGAATGCAAGGAGTAAATGATCCTTTGAAAAAGTTAATATTGGTTTCGCAACTGGTTTTTAACCCTTTACCTAACGAATCCATTCTATAGTGCCTCTATAATCAGATTTAAAATAGATGGTTCTAATTTGTGCAAAAAACTACAGGTCTGACATGATGTTGCAAGAATTCTAGAAGTAAATGACCTTTTAAAAAGGTTAATATCGTTTTTGCAAATGTTTTTAACCCTTTACCTAATGAATCTGCATACATAGTTTTCAAATTGAGCAGCTGAAAAAAATATATTTTTAAAAACATTTTAACAAAACCATATCATCTGCCCCCCTCATTGGAATAAGCTTGTCCAGCTTGTTCTAATGAGGGGGTCACATGATAGGGTTTTGGTGAAAATTTTTTGAAAAATGTTAAAAAATAATTAAAATAATAAATTTTGATATTCTGTGCATTGGGTAAAGGGAGAAAATATATTTGGTAAAAGAAGTCAAGGGAATTGATACCTTTTCCTACAGAAATCTTATTTGATGCTCAGCGGGTGTAAAATCCACTCTGTTTCATTTAAAAAAAAACAAGCAATCTAATTTTCCTGTACTGTATTAATAATTTGATAGACTCAATTTTACAACATACATGTGAATGTGCTTGAATTTTAAATCTGATATTCCACGGAAAGTGCTTGAAAACTAGTGTTTGTTGGGTCAAGTCTTTGAAAAATACAGTTGGATAATTACAGAGCTCATTTCATTCAGATTGTGTTATAAGCTTTGGTATTAGTGTCTTACTGCCATGTAAATTGCATTTTTTCTCCCCCCCTCCCCAGAAATATTGCCTGAACCTGGCACTAATCCTTTCAAGGCTCTCCAAGAGAGAGTTTCCCCAATGCTTACTCTAGAGAGTTTATATTATTGGTTTGAAATAAATGTAGTAGAAATCTTTACTTGCATTTGTACAAACAGCTGCAGAGGTGACTAAAAAAAATTGGTCGTGGGTCCATGAATGTGCAAGAAAATTCCATAGGTGACATGGCACTAAATACTCTAACTATTGTTAGCCTCCAGACAAGCTTCGTCAATCATTTGATCAACATTGCGGTGTACCGTCAAGTACTTTACTCTTGTTGAGGAAATACTGTTATATGACAGTGTTGAAAAGGGTTTTCCAACACTGTGCCATACAATAACATATATTACTTTAAAAGAAAAAACTCTAGATATGACCAGGGGTATTCCAGGTTGATGTAGTAGTTTAGATGTCATTCAGATGAGCAGTCGATTTTGAGGTGAGCTCTCACTCTTGTGCACCATGCCTGCATTTTTTTTCCTGAATGACCTGCCTGTGTGATACCGACATTTTCTCAATGGTTTGGTGGAAATATCGTGCAAACAGCTCCATATCATGTAGCAATTGACCAGTCAGATTTAAAAATGCATGCTAGTTAAGATAAATTGTGTTACAGTGTGTTACATCCAAAACTATTTAGTACAAAGTATGACTGTAGAAAAAATTTACTTAACTCATTTGTTGTTCACATAAATTTTGTTTTATGTGATCACCATCGGTACAGAATGGGTATTAATCATGTGTTTTTGTGCCCATGAAAGTTGTAGAATTTTTCCTCTCCATGGTGTATGAATCCTGCTTAAATCTGGGTAGGGGGTGGGTTGATAGGTCAGTTTACCATCAACCTACTTTCATTTTAAGTTGAGTCTAGTCACTTCAGCTCAGAACTGTGATTTAGTAAAATAGTTCCCAATGGTTCTTGGAGTTGATGGAAGGACCTTACATTTTTTGTGGCTCTGAGAATGCAATGAAAGATTTGCTCACAGTGAATGAACTTGCAACAACTAAAAGTGTGGTATAACTGGTTCTGAAGTTAAGGTAAATGCATTTTGTTACATTCAAGACCGGAGTGGGGGGGGGGGGGGGGGGGGGGGGGGGGGGGAGTGACAAAGTTGAATGAGTGGAATGAGCAAGTGTAGCAAATAGTGACATCTTAACACTTCTACCAGGGTTAATGCAGGCCTTGGATTCAAGAATCAGCCTCGAATTTGACTAAGGGTCTTTCAAGGCCTTGAAATCCTAGAAAATAGCCCAGGGAGCCTTTAAATGCCTTCAATATTCACAAAATTAAAAGGTAGTGCATAATCAGAGCTATAGGGTTATTATGCCATAGATCGTGAATCGTAGTCCTAATTAGGATCCTCATGTCATTACTCTTCCTCCCACTTTCCCAAGCCAGAAAATAAGCAGACTGTTATCTGCATAATGAGGTCCCCAGAGGGTGAATTTAGTGATGCTACCCTGCACAGCAGGGTAGCATCACTAAAGTTACCATCTGTGAACCTCATTCTGAATAAAGATCTCAAAACTAAACAGAAAGAGGTACCCAGAGGATAAATTGCCCACTGTATGGGAGAGCATCATCAAATTCACCCTCTGGGAACCTCATACTGCAAATGTCAGACTGCTTATTTTGAGGCCTTCACTTTCCTTCAAAAGAAGTGGGTGGAGGGTGGTAACAATCAGAGGGTCTAGGTCAGGACTAGTGAAGGCATTGACCTTGAAAATCTTTGAATTTGGCTATTAAAGGGACTTTAAATGAGTCAAGAAACTGCCTTGAATAGCTTTGAATTTTATCTCTCCTTACCTGCAGGAACCCTGTACAATACCTGATTCAGTGTATTTTCTTTTTCAAACAGATTTTGTGCATTATCTTTTCAAACATTTGTAAGGTTGGATGAAAATGGTTTGTTGTAGAAGCTCCATATGGGTGGATTTTTTAATGCTGAATAGAATGAAGAAACTTTTGTAAATTTTAAACTGAAATTAAACGTTTACCTTAAGAATCTGACGCATCCACCCACATGAGATACAAATCAAGTATTTGCAAAAAGGTTTTTTTCAAAAATTTCAACAAAACCATATGTGACCCCTCATTAGAAAGAGCTTGTCGACTTCATTCCCATGAGGTGTCGCATGATAGTTATGTCGAAATTTTTGAAAAACAAAGAATTCAAATAAATTTTGATGTTGTGTTCGTTGGGTAAAGGGTTAAACTTTGTGCAATCTGGTGGTCCTTCAGCTGAAAGCATTTTAGTGCTTCTTGATGTATTTCATCAGAAATTGTAAAAATATTGTTTTGTGTCGGAGCATTTCATTCACGTCGTAACTTCCCTCAGGTGTGTATTGTCCAATCAGATGTATTTTTACATGACGTTCTTACACATAATCCAGATTCCATGTGTGGTTTATCTAGAACATTTCTCAATGTCTGTATTGTACCTCATAGAGTTGAATACACACAATAATTAAGGTATAATGGTCATTCTTGAATTGTTTGAAAAAGTAATCCACCTTCCTTGCACTATAGTTTAACTTTTGATGTCAGTTTGCACAAGATTAATGGTATGGATTGGTAGACCAGGGGCCAGTACTATCAAACTTTTACAGTTGTATTTCCCACATGGTGTCCTTGGGCAAGGCACTTTATCCTGGTTGCCTACATGGGGGCACGATGACGCTGTGTGCTAAGGCATACTAGTAGCACGTTGATGGTGCACATGTCTTCAACCACTGTAACCCTGCTTGAGCAGAGTTTGAACAGAGCTTGAACAAAGTTAGAATGTTGAGGAACTGACAGTTGCTCATTGATGGTTCTCTCTGGGTACCCCAACTTCCTCCACCCGTAAAACTGCCATTAGCCATTGTGAGTAAGTATGTGACCTTAAACACCAATAAATAAGTAAATAATACAATTGCATTTTCTAGTTTTGTCCTTAAGTGGGTTAAAAGGAGCCATTAGCATTTTCATAGATTTGGCAATTTGACATATCTTTTAAAATGCTAATGATTCATTTTAGTTAGTTATATTAATCCCTGGCACTCTGATAGTGCATCAGAATTTTTTCCAATCACTCTGTTTTTTCTCTTCTGTGACCACGAATTTAACCAATTATATCTTGTTTGACAGAGCTCACTGAGCTCTGTCAAACAAGGTATATTTGGTTAAATATCTAACTGCATTATGGGAAATATTTGCTGCTGAAAACTTTGCCATTTTGACATCAGAGTGCAGAGGGTTAATTAGTAGAAAATATAATTCTAGAAAATACAATTGTAAACGTTTTATAGTATTGGCCCCAGGTTGCTTGTATAGAGGAAATAATTAAAGTAATCAGCTTTTGAAAAGCCCTAATTTTTGCCCAGATGAAGAGTAAATTTTGTCCCAATTTTACTTCTCCAGTATGCTGTGAATTATTTCCAATTAAAGTATGTTTGGTAAAAAAGTTCAAAGTTGAAAGTTTATGGAAGTGAGTTCGTAATACTCAAAGAATTGCAAAGAGTTTGATGATTCATTCAGAACCATGCCCAGTTGGCTGAATTTTAGAATTTTGGGGTGCAGCTTACACTTGCAGAATTGTAAATATTGTATCAACTGGGCTATTGATAATATTTCCAAATCATTAACAGAACCAGCATTATTTGTACATACACAACACAAGTATATAAAATTTAACTAGACAAGAGAAACCACATGTACATGGGGTGAAAAGTGAGATCCACAAAATCGATTCTGTAACCAGTATGAGAGAATTCTCAGCAAAATTTCATGTGAAACTTTCACGAGACCAAAAAATTAAAAGTGTTGTTTCTTTCAAGATAGTTGGAGGTGTGAGGATGTTTGTTAGCCCTCAACACTGAGTGCCTGAATGGGATTGCTGTACACTATGCTAGCTGTAATGATTGGGAAAAGCCATTTTGTATTTGTTCTGGGTTTTCTACAGGGCTTTGGATTCAAGGAACGGCCTTGAAATTGACTAAGGGCCATTCAAGGCCTTGAACTCCTGGAAAATGGGCCAGGAAGACTGAATATTCACAAAATGAAAATGCCGACAAAGGGCGTTATCACAGCTGAAAAGTTTTATATAGTTTTATATAGTTTATGAAGGTATAGGCCTAACTTGGACCCAACAGTTATTACCCTCAGCTCCCACTTCCTTTGGTGGGTAGCAACCAGGGGGTACTAGGTAGGCTTAGTGAAGGCAATCCCTTTGTGAAGTGTGGGCAGTCCCTTTGTGAAGTTATCGCGGCCACTTTCGGAAAGTGGAGCAGTGTTTGTTTAATTTAACATTGTAAAGTGCTGCTTTACTGGGCTCAGTGGGCTCCAGAACCAATTGCGCAAGGTGGAAGTCCTTTCAAGTGGGCTGCATAGTATAAGCGAATGGCTAAACTTGACTAGCAAATTTACTGATTTCAGTGAATTCACTGCCCGAAATACTGAAATTTTATTTCTATAAATTTGCATGAAAATGGTCTTAAAAGACCATTTTTATGCACATTTATTGAAAGAAAATATCTCCCAACCAGTAAGTTCACAATGTGTTCATTTATTTTTTAAAGAAATCTAATTTTTGCAAATTTTTCTCCCAAAAGTGTGAATTTTCACAAATTTTTGTTGTATGCCATCTCATAGTCATACTCTTCCAGTTGAATTTTCTGAAATTTTGTCCAATTCCAACTTAAATCCCTATTATTAATTGATGATGAAGAAAGACTTGCTACCTGTCTGTGTTCCTCTGAACAGGAAGGATATTCTAGCTGAAGATACACTTTGAACTGAATTAATACTTTTGACTTTGTAAACATTTTTTTGAGAGTGCTGCATTTTTTGAGAGTGCTGAAACTATTTCTGTCAGTTTTATTAATATAACACTCTGCATTTCGCACACTTGGGACAGGCATATTTCATAATATTGCTTGCATTCTTGACTCCAGAGACCTGGATTTGCATGTTATGTGTTCTAAGAAAGGTGTAGGTGGAGTTCTTGAAAATGACACCCTTTTCATCCCATGGCCTTTATAATGCTTACATATGGTGCTTATCATTCTACCACTATTTAACCCTCACCCAGTGTGTTTTAAACGTTTCTCTTAACATTATTAAGTTACGTTTACTTTTCTGTTTAGCTCAGAATTTCATGTTTAACTTAGTGTTTAGGTCAGCTGCTGTGCTCCTTCTCTTCCCATGGCACTTATATTCATCATACATCTTCCTCAGTATCATTGTTCCATGACTTAACCCTTCTCCAGTGAATTTCCTTAAATTTTTCATCAAATTTCGAACGTTAACTCTTCTTATTACCTCACACTTACACACATTTTCAGTGTGTTACAGTTTCTGTTTAGGTCAGCTGTCGACGCCCTTTTCATCCCATGGCCTTTATATTGCTTCTATGTTGTGCTTATTATCATTTTACCATTATTTAACCCTTGTCCAGTGTGTTTTCAAACCTTTTTCTTACCATTTTTAGTTACATTTACTTTTCTGCTTACCTCAGAATTTCATATTTAAGTTTGTATTTAGGTCAGCTGCTGTTTTCCTTCTCTTCCCATGGTGCTTATATTCCATCATACATGTTCCTCATTATCATTCTAGCATCATTTAACCCTTGTCCAGTGAATTTCTTCAAATTTTTCATCCCATTTTTATTAATGTTAAGTTTCCTGTTTACCTCGCACTTCGACATTTTCAGTGTGTTAAAGTTTTTTTTTGTTTAGGTCAGCTGCCGAAACCCTTTTTATCCCATGGCCTTTATATTGCTTCCATATGGTGCTTATTATTCTACCATTATTTCATTCTAACCCAGTGTATTTTAAACCTTTTCTTAACATTTTTTAGTTACGTTTACTTTTCTGTTTAGCTCAGAATTTCATGTTTAGATCACCTGTTGTGTTCCTTCATCTTTCCATGGTGCTTATATTCCTCATATATGTTCTTCGTCATTGTACCATGGTTTCACCCTTGTCCACTGAATTTCAATTGAAATTTCTCTTCAATTTTTGAACATTAAGTTTTCTGTTTAGCTCACACTTAGACATTGTCAGTGTGTTAATGTTTTTATTCAGGGCAGCTGCCGACACCTTTTTCCACCCATGGCCTTTATATTGCTTCTATATGGTGCTTATTATCATTCTACCACTATTTAACCCTCACCCTATGTGTTTTAAATCATTCTCTTAACTTTTTTATTTATTTACTTATGTTTAGTTTTCTGTTTAGCTCAGAATTTCATGTTTAACTTTGTGTTTGTCAGTTTCTGTGTTTTACTTTTAAGAGGTTGTGTTTAGGTCAGCTGTGTCACATGTTATGAGCCTGTTTGATACAGTTCTTGTGTTTCCAAAGTTACTATCAAAGAGGAATGTTGGTGAGCTATAGGGCATTGGCGTCCTTCTTGCTTAATGTGGACCCAACTCAACAAAGATCACAAGCAACTACCAAATCACCAGCAAGCAGTGCTCCAGCATCTTGGCTGTCATCTATCCATATCAGGTTGTAAAGTGATGTCACATCTAATGGACTTGCCAAAAGAAGAATTTCATTTGACTTTTGAAACTCAGTAAATTTCTTGGTATCGGCCACATGCATGTAGGGTGTACATGTAGAGCATCAACTTCAGACCGTGTCACTTCAACCAAACCCTACATCTGTCAAGTCTAACTGCTGCTAACATTGTGTTACAATTGCTTCCAATAGTGCTGAAATGAATTGCAGATTTTGGAGTTTGAATATTCATTCAAAGTATTTGAACAGTCCGTTCTATTTTGCTGTGTCGCATTTCTATTATTACATCTGCTTCCATAAGAAACCCTGATCATTTCTGACGCCTTTTCATCAGGATGTGGTGGAGGTAGACAAATAAATTATAATTGAATATCCATTTAATATTTGAATGTTGCCTTCCATGAATGGATATTCAAATAGTCGTGTCAGCACTAGATTCCAAAGACAGTTTCCAATATATATATCATCAATGGAAAAGATTTTTTGTCACACATCTTCTCATCTCACATCCATTAGAATATTTGACAAGTCATTGACAAACTGTATTTGTGAAACTAACTCAGATGCAGAAAGCCTGTCTAAAGTGTCCAGGAGTACAGATATTGAAATATGGCTCAACTAGAGATGTGACAGATTGAATATTGGATGTTGTAATATGATGTGTAAAATCCAGTGTTTTCCGCGAGGGGAAAAAATAATGTCTCCAGTATGATATGGTACCCAGTTATTGTCACTACCAATTTGTTATAAAGAGGGGAGGGGGGGGGGGGGGAGGGGGGTCCTTGCATCTTTTTACATTAACTTTAGTTTGTAAAATCCTTCTTCACATCTCGTGACTTTCCAAATGATACTGATATTGTATTGAAGCATATTGCTGCACTGGGTATAACCCAGTGCTTCGTTAATTAAAATTTTGCTTATGATGATTTTTAGCTCAACTATTGCCATCACTTCTCATCCGTCGGCGTATGTACGTCCGTCCGTAGGGGTGGGCGGGCAGGCTCTACATGGGAGCTCTTGATTTTGGTATGCTTGTTTGGGGTGACCTCTAGATAGGAACTATTGATTTTCTTCCTTGTCCGTCAAAAAATGTTGCCGTTGGCAATGACCTTTGATGAACTTAGTGCAGTTGTGCATCAATATTTCCCTTTGACACACCCTGCAGTGCACATTTATGATTGAATCGCCAGGAAACTGGGTGGGCTTGTTTGGGGCGATCTCTAGATGGGACCTATCGATTTTCTTCCATTTTCGTCAAAAATAGTTGCTGTTGGCAATGACCTTTGGTGAACTTAGTAAAAACTTAGTATAGTTAAGCATCAATATTTCCCTTTGACACACTCTGCAGGGCACATTTAGGATTGGATCGCTTGGAAACTTGATGTGCTTGTGTGGGGTGACATCTATATGGGAGCTATCGATTTTTTTCCATTTCTGTCGAAAAATGTTGCCGCTGACCTTTGAACATAGTTTAGTCAGACCTCAATATTATTTCCCTTTGACACACCCTTCAGGGCACATTTATGATTGGATCACTTTGAAACTTGGTATGTGTGTTTGGGGTGACCTCTAGATGTGAGCTATTGATTTTTTTTTCATTTCCATAACAAATTATTGTCGTTATCACCAGCCTTTGAACTAACTGCATTTGTGCAGCAACTTATCCCTTTTGCCCTCTCTGTGGGGTATATTTATGAATTTCCATAAAAAAAACACAACAACATTGCCACACGCAATGACTTTCAAACTTAGTGCATTTGTGCATTAACATCTTCCTTTGGCATGCCTCAGAGGGCACATTCATTATCAGGTTGTTTTGAAACTTTGTATGCTTATGCAGGGTGACAAAGATAGGAGCTATTGATTTTCTTTTCTTTTCATTTCCATCAAAAACTGTTGCTGTTAGCAACAATCTTTTGAATTTATTACATTTGTGCATCAGCATTCTTCTTTGACATGGTCTATAGGGAACATTTATCTTAGGATTGTTACCTGCGTCGCCAGCGGCAGAGCAGGTGTAGTAACCGCTCGACCCCATCCGTCAGTCAGTCCGTCCGAAACACTTCTTCCGTCAAAGTTTTCTTGGCTTCTATGAAAGGGAATGATTTTATATTTGGTCTGCTGCTTCATAATGATGAGTTGTATCGAGTATCTAATTTTCAGATCTGCCGTGCAGCCACTTTCTGTTTGCTAATACTTTGAAGTCTGTTCATCTCTGTAATCAATTGCATGCAGCGACGCAGGTCCAGACCCGGTATTGGTCTTGGCTTGTTTTTGAACTTGGTGTGCTCATTAGGTGGGACCTCTAGATAAGAGCTATTGATTAGCATTCATTTCTGTGAAAAAAGTTGCTGTTTACAATAACCTCTGAACTTAATGCATTTGTGTATCAACATTCTTCCTTTAGCCAGTCTTACAGTTTACATTTAAAAATGCATGGATTACCCTGATGTTATGCACACACAATGCTGTTATGTTTAAATTTCACCAAGTAACATTGGTACCAGTGATCTTCAGTTTTTGCCATTTCACTTATAACTTACCAAGTTCAAGTTTGTCAAGTTGAGCTACTGTGTCATTGACACTTTCATTATTACCTAGTAAATGTAGACATCACTGTAAATGTGTGGATTACGACCACTCCATGGCAACTGTACTGTATTATTTCTAATCAAATATCACTATTATTATACCATTATTATTTTAAACAAGTAAGAGTAAAGTACACTCTCTGCAAATTATCTTATCACTGAATGTTAGGCACCAAGTCTTTGACTTGGTTTGGTTTATTTGTACATGTGTAGAAATTTAAATTCTCAATTGGGCAGAACATTCTTGCTACTCTGTGGACTTGCATATGAACAAGTTTCATTATTTCTATATTTATGCCATACCAAAGCACTTTCTTCAATATTCTAAAAAATGAATTTACTATAGATAGAGTCAACATGTGTTGTAGTCAACTTGGAAAAATGAAATATTTTCAGATTTTATTTGCCAAAGAAAAAAAAATCTTTGTTCTTTGAAAGCCTTGGATGTCATGAAAAAGTTGCTAAACGGGAAAATCAGAAGGAATCGTAATGCACAGAACCTGCCATTATTCAATAATTTTTGCGATTTTCTTTTCATTTCTTGCCCAGAAATTGAATAGTCTCCCATTATATATTTGATGTGTCCCACCAAAATATATGACTCTCTCATGGAGGTTGCCTTATTCAGATGGTTCTTCCAAGGTTGAAAATGATTCAGTCTGAACAATTCTCCAGAAAATGGCTTTCACACTGAGCTTGACAGTTTTGTTAGGTAAGAGGTAGCCATGTCTTTTTCAAGAATAAAACATAATATTGGATGTTAAAAGAATTGATAAAAATAGTTCCTTGTGTTCATATAATGACGTTTTCAAGACTAGAACCTTGATGACTGAAAAATCAGACATTTCACACTTCTATTTACATATTCATTAGAGCTGGGTGTTTCTTTGTTTTCTGGTTCAGTTTTGGCTCTTGTGGCAAATGGGAAAACCAAATTGCAAGACCCAACAAAAACCGGCCCAGAGTTTTTTTCTACGTTTGTGCATAAACTGATCTTACTGGGAGGGCACTGGTCTAGTTGCCCCTGGGCTCTCGTCACTTAGTCTGTCTTGCAAAGGGGCGAATATGTTGTGTTCTCATTGTCACATTTTCTCCCTCATTGAATTTTTCACTGGATGAGTCAATAAGAGAGCAAATGAGATCACAACATAGACAGCCCTGGTAATTCACCCTCAGCAATCAGCAGTGCTGAGGAAAATGCCAAGGAAATGAAAAATATCCACTGCAAAAATACTTCCGAGGATGGCTTCATCAGAAAGCCTAGTGATGGCAGAAATTGCACAACTTCCAGGTTATACAAGGAATCAAACCATGTGGGTTGCACTATGATGTATTGCTAATCTTACAATTTACAGTACAAATTGCAGCATAACCACTAGAAGCATGTGTTCTTCTATGTTGATAACACTAGAATCTGACATCAGTTTCTGGAAGCTCTTACAGATCTTTCCAGAAACTGATGTCAGATTCTAGTGTTGTCAACATAGAAGCAGTGAGATACTTAGTTTGTGGTTATGCTGCATCTTATTTTCACTCATACTATACATAGTGAGCAACTTGCCTGCTTACTTCTTAGTTTTTTTTCCCAGTATTCACATGATTCTTGATATTAGCATGGGTAATTGAGTGAAAGATTCTGCACATTGATTGTGATAATATTTATGACCACAAAATAGTAAGGAGATGACCCACAGCAGCGAGCTTGTTTGCTCGAAAGCACACTGCTTTTATTGCACTTAATAATTACATAAATATTGAAATGTGGCAGTGTGCCCGATACAACCTATGAACTAATTAATAGAGTTATCCCCCCTTAATAAACCTGAAATGCGAATGAATGTTGATGACAATTCTGGTTATGAAGAGCAAAGGTAGGTGGAAACTACGTCAAAGTTGATGCCTACATCTGTCGCCTCGCCCTGATATTGCGACAAGAAAGGCATCAACCCGCCAACCTCATATACACATTTATCTCCAACTACTTTCACATGTTAAAGTTACTTGAAAGTTTTCACTTCACCGCATACTACATATACATGGCAACTGAGACAGTGCCCTGCCCCCTGATGATTTTTACACAATCGAACAGACTTCACAGCAATTGCCGTAGAAGCACCAGTTTTCCACAGCAATTTGTTTGGAGGAAACAAGGATGAATTACCAGGACTGACATAGATAAGATGAACTCGATCCATTTGTTACCCTAATTTATGTTCTTTTCTGAATCTGTAGGCTCAGTGAGTTCTAGTCCCCTACAATGATCCGAGGGAAGTTATGCTGAACCCAATCGAGATACTTACAAACAGGGTTTTGTCTGTGGTGAGTGGTGTCATACAAACTGTTGCAGATTTTTTCCAAGTTAAGGAGCCCAAAGTGTTTTTGTCAAATGTTTTTGACACATAGAAAATCTGAACTGAAAACTAGTTTATTTCTCAAACCAAACCAAAACCGGATCCGAAAACTCAAAACTTCCCAGCTCTGGTATTCATACAGTACTGGAGAGTGTATTGTCACTAAATCACCCACAGAGTAGAGATTCTACCCAAGCAATAATTGCAAATTTATTGCAAAGCATAATAAGCACAAGCAAAGTTCCAGCCATTGGACCTCCGGATTGAACCCGGAAATCCATTAGCTGAGACATTGTTTGTGTTTTTTTGTCCATATGTACAGAATTTGAAAGTGATACTTCGGGTGATAACTCCACTCTACAGGTCCACTCAACAGGTGATTTAGTTACAATCTGCTCTCCATGTACTGTATGTTTGTTGGCACCGACTTTAGAGTGCATCTTGATATTTTAATAATCTAGGTGTTGGGACGCAATAATACGGCTTTTGTGAAAAGTGTGTTATAAACTGTAAATGGACTTGATAACCAATAGATTTTCTTTGCATTCATCAAACTAGAATATATTCAATCACCAGAGTAGAATTTATTTTTAAACAAAATGCTACAGTTTGTTATAAAATCTCCGGAACTTGCAGAAGACTTATTACAGTGTAATTAAATGAGCAACAATTGAAAGTGAAGCACTCACTGTTTTCTGAAAGAACTTGGATATTTTAAAAAATAGTTCTATATCCTTTGCTCCCCTTATTTCAAAATAAGAACAAATACCTCTCAAAAATATCTTGGATCATCTGGGGATTCTCCTGTGGGAACCCTGGGAAGTGAAGCATTGCTTATTTACTGTGGTAAACAAGCTCTGTTACTGGTAATACAGCACCCAGTAGACAATGCTTACAGTGGAAGTCTTCTAAAGTGGGCAACATGAGCTCTCCATGGGAATCTGGAAAGTGAAGCAGTGCTTATTTACTGTGGTAAACAAGTTCTGTTTTACTGGAAAATAGGACCCAGTCACCAATGCTTGGGGTGGAAGACCTCCAAAATGGGCAACATGGATATAAACGATTGACTGAACTTGGCTGTATCTCCATGTTGGAGTCAGGACTAGCCATTGTGCAAAAATATTTAATATTAAACACAAATAAGTAAAAGATGTGTTCGCACATAGAATTTAATAGAAACATACCAAGTCTCTTTTTTACCCTCTGCACACTTGATTTTGAAATACCAAAATTTCAAACTGCGAATTTTCCTCCATAATGGAACTGGGCATTCAACCAATTCAATCTTGCCAAAATTAAATTGGTTAAATTCCCAGTTGCATCATGGGGAAAAAATGTAGGTGAAATCTTTTGACCTTTTGACATCAGTGTGCATCAGTTAAATTTGGTTAATGGTCTTGGATTTTCCCAGATTTTTTACTGCTCACCACACCTTTGGAGTGTAGTGGCTTAGCAATGATTTCTAGCCAAATAAAGAGGCAGTCAAGACCTGACTAGAAACCAGTACAAATGTAATTGTCCATTGTCACCACAACTTCATGTTTATAAGTTCATTTTTTCATGGGAACCCTGGGAAGTGAAGCAGTGCTTGTTTACTATGTTATCTGTTTTACTATTAAAGTAGGACCCGGTAACCCATGCCTGGGGTGACAGTCCTCTAAAATGGGCATCATGGGTATAAATGATTGGTTGGACTTGACTTTAAATCCATATAGCAGTCACAATTATGTGACCTTAAACACCAATAAATAAATAAATAACAGCTTTCAATGAATGGTATCAAAGAAGACTCTTCGAGGGTTTTGAAATGACTGTTATACATTGAGTGAAGACGTCCGTGTGAGCCTTTCAAATGATTTTCACAATGACAGGCTTAGTTTGTGGAAGGCTCTGTTTACTATGTTGATACAAATGTGTGAATCTGAAATGTAAGCTTGATGTGGTAATGTTGCAACTTATCTGAACATTTATAAGCTGTGAATATCAGTACACTGAAACACATGTAGTTGATACGAACTGGACTAGATGATATACCTAAACCAAAATCATGATGTTGAAAAGAGGTTTCATAGCATTCTCAGACCAGAGGATTTCAGAGAGAGATGATTAACCCTTTACCCAATGAATCGCCCGCATCTGCCCGTGTAATATGCAAATTCAGCAGGTGAAAAAAAAAAAATTTCAACAAAACCATATGTGGCCCCTCGTTGGAACGAGCTCGTTCCAACGAGGGGTCACATGATATGGTTTTGTGGAAATTTTTTGAAAAATTTGAAAAAATTATATTTAAAATAATAAATTTTGATATCGTCTGCATTGGGTAAAGGGTTAAATAAAGCCCAGTGTTTGGTTCCATGACTTTTATTTTGTGGAACATGTATCTGAATCTATTTGCTAGATAGACCATTTTATAGAAACAAGCATGAATGATAACTGGTGAAAAGGTTTCATTTTTTGCCTTGATGGAAGCAACACAGAAATATTTAAAATTGTTCTGAGGTTCTTTGGCCTGAAATAACATTAAGTGGTGTACTTCATGAAAGCATGGAGATATAGCCAATGATTTTAGCATGTTGTAAGGAATTTAACAAAGAACTCAAAATGAGAACTTGTATTGTTTGGTGGAGATAATGGGATAACTTTTAACCCTTAACCCAACACACAGGATTTCAAAATTTATTATTTTAATTATTTTTTAAATTCTTTCATAAAATTTCAATAAAACCATATCATGTGACCCTGGGAGTGCAGTGGCTCAGTGGTACAACATTGGACTTCAAACTGAAAGGTGCATGGTGAAATCCCTATCAGGGGTAACTGCATTATGTCCTTGGGCAAGGCACTTCATCTCGATTGCCCATGTGAGGGCACAGTGGCGCTGTTGGGGGGTTACATGATGAGGTTTCGTCGAAACTTTTTGAAATTTTTTTTTTTCAACTGCTTAGGCTTACTGCATGATTATGGTGCGCTTGTTTTTAACCAATGCCAACCCTGCTTGTGTAGAGTTAGAACTTTGGGGAGTCTGACAGTCAGGGCTCGGTTTAATCTGAAAATTTTGAATAGCAATTTACTCTTCATTTGGGAATATTGATTAGCTGTTGATGAAAATTAACTTCAGACAGATATTGATTTAATAGCAAAATTTTAAAATTAAATTGCAAAATGCTATTCTAATCCAGTTAAATCGAGCCCTGCTGACAGTTGCTCGCCATTGCTTGGCAGTTGTCTCCGGGTATTCCGGCTTCCTTCACCTGCAACACCTGTAAAACTGTCCAACACGAGGTGACCCTGGCTGTCGAAAGTGTCATTAAACCCCATTAAATAAATAAATCAATCATGTGACTCCCCTCATTGGAATGCATGCCACAAGCTCATTTCAATGAGGGCATCACTTATGGTTTTGTTAATTTTAAATTTTGCGGGTAATCGTTGCTATAAATTTTATTTATACCACAAACAGATTTTGCCATCTTTTATTTGGTGGGATCAAAATACTGTGAAATGTTTACATTTCGGTGAGAACAGAGGCCAGTTTTACTGAATAATTATAACTGATGGATCGTCCATGCTATGGATTGTCATTCGGCAGAGGGAGCTGTTGGTGACATCCAGACAACTCAACAACTGTGGAAGTACAGTGTGCTAAAGCATACTGCACGTCGATGATGTTCTTGTCTTCAACCAATGCTAACCCTGCCTGTGCAGGATTAGTACAATGAGTCTGACAGTTGCTCGCCCTTGCTTGGTGGTTCTCAGTACTCCGGCTTCCTCCAGCGGTGAATCTGTCTGACATGAAGTGACCATGACCGTCAAAAGTGTCATTAAAACCTCAAAGAAACAAATCAAAAAGAAATTACGAAGCAGCAGATTTTGGCATCAAAAATATGCATCTGAGCACAGAAACTAGTTCACATCTTGGAATTTTCCACCCAGTTCTATTATTCTGTCCTGTTCTACTTTATTAATTTACGGAAATTTTCGACTCTGTACTACTGTTAGGCACTTGAGAGCAAGTATAGTTCATGTGTAATGTAAGAAAACGTATTGCCAAAGAAATAAGTGAACATTTTGATAGATAAGGAAATGTATGCCACCTTCCGAAAGTTGCTCATGTCCCCTGTATCCTCACCAGCTGTTTATTTTCTGAAAATTGGTTGTATGTTGCAATGATGCTGCATTGTTTTATTGGACCCTTCACTAAATATTTTTCAAACCCTCAGTTTCATTTGTGAATTTGATCTTTAGCATCAGATTTTTACGGTTTTGCCATATCACTCTTATTTTATATCCTCTAGATGAGGCTTTTCACAAGATTGTGAATTATGCAAAGAAGTGCATGTTAAAAGAAGTTGATATGAATCCCCACAACTTTCATGAATAATAATTGTAAACAATTGTTTGTGTTGAATCAAAGAAGATTCCACTCTGAGTGGCCATACCTATTTTCTAACAGATATAACCGGATTTTTAATTGTTGTCATTTTCGTTTTTGTCATCATACCTTCTCTCCATACCATGGGGATGTGCAATGTATAGTCATGTGATACAGGTTTGACTTGAATTACCCACCTAAAAAAAAAAGAAAAATTACTTTCAGATAAATGCTCACTTGTTGCCTCCAAAATGTTGTTTCATCTTTGAATTTCTCAGATATTGATTGACAGACAGTTTGTTGATGCCTTATGGCACTCTGGCAACCAAAGCTTATTCTCTCTATCAAACTGAGACTTCAAATTTTATTAAATTTTAACAGGAGCATTATGGCTCAGTGGTTAGGGTATAGGACTTAAAACTGAGAGGTTCACAGTTCAATCATGACCTGGGGTAACTGCATTGTGTCCTCAGGAAGGCACTTATCCCTTTATCCAATGAATCTGCCACATCTCTCCATGTAATTTACAAACTGTACCGTGAAAAAAATTCTATAAAACAAAACCATATCATCTTAGCAAGGCTTTCTTCACGTCGATTGTGCTTTTGCCTTCAACCAATCCAAACTTGCTGGGGGGGGGGGGGGGGGGGGGGGGGGTGGGGGGGTGGTATAACAATTGTGCGCTGGTGCTTGATGATTCTCTTTGGGTACTCTGGCTCCCTCCACCTGTCAAACTGTCCGACATAAGGTGATCCTGGTTATTGAAAGTGTTCTTAAACCCCAGTAAATAAATAAATAAATTTTAACCTTGTAATGAAAATGAAATAAAATGGAAAAACGTAAGACTTGAACTCCTGCACTCTGATTTCATAAAACACTTTCTCCAATGTTGAAAATTTTTCTTTAACCCTTTACCCAGTGTTCAGAATATCAAAACTTTTATTTTAATTATTGTTTTCCAATATTATCAAAAAACAAAACAAAACAGGTCGTGTGACACCTCAATAGAACGATCTTGATGAGCTTGTTCCAATGAGGGGGTTACATGATAAGGTTTGTCGAAACTTTTGGAAAAATTTTTTCAGACAGTTCGTTACGTAAAGGGTTAAAGATCAATGATTTAACAATAATATCTGGTTTGACAGAACTTAAAAAAGCTCTCAAATAAGATATCAAACAAGACTTTATACCTATGTTTTGGTTATCATATAACAATAGATGCTGAAAGTGAACTTAAAGTCCAGTAAAGAAATGTCATAAGATAAATACAAACAAATTCAAAGGTAGTGAAAGCTTCACAAATAGACATTGGGGAATAATTGAAAATGATTTCCAAGTAATTAAATAACTGGGAACCCTGGAAGGTGAAGCCATGCTTGTTTACTATGGTAAATAAGTTCAGCTTTACTTGTAGAATAATACCTGGTCACCATTGCCCGGGATAAAGTCGTCTAAAGTGGGCAGTACTGGTAGAAACAATACTTGACTTCATACTTGGTTTGGCGTTGTGATGTAGTCCAAGATTCTGAAAACACCAATAAATAAATATCAAGTTCAGTGGAGCCCACTTAACTGAATATCTCTTAACTGAATAACCCTGTTAATTGAATATAATTTCCCAACACAAAACCATTTACCATACCTTCAGTACAAATATGACCTGTTAATTGAATATATGTTCTGGAGTAAACTTAATTGATTAAAAAATCTTGCAACCTGTCCAGAAATTACCCAATTTTCCTTTGTTTTTTGACCTATTTGGCCTCAGTTCAGGCATTTAATCTGTTATATCTTGTTTGACAGCACTCATGGAGCTCTGTCAAACAAGATAGAATAGAATAAATGCTAAGTTTATCTCTGGAATATGGGAAAGTGAACCATCCCTGTTAATTGAATACTCCTGTTAATTGAATAATTTTCATTGACAAAGTGACTATTCAATTAACAGGGTTCCAATATATTTAAAAGCCAGCTAATAACTGGAAGATCAGTAGATTTTACATTATGAATCACTTATTCCAGGCCTGGAAATAACCCGAGAACGATCCGTTTCGGTTATGACAAAATAATACAACATTAATTAAATTTTGAATCCTACATAAATTTTTTGCCAGTCAGATTTGACAATCAATCGGAACAAACTCAGCTCAGAGGTTGCTCATTGCATCCTTATTTGAATAGAGTGGCATGCCATTTACATCTTAACAGAATTTCCGCAGAAATAAATAACAAAAACTAACACATGATCTCGCCAAAGTGAGAACACAAGTTAGTTTTTGCTATTCATTTTGGTGGAAATTCTATTAAAATGTAAACAGCATGAATTGCATTGTAAAAACAAGAAAAGATGGGATAGCATCACAACTCATTTTTCCTACAGGTTACCAGAGTATTATATAGCATAATAACCTGTTTTTAGGTTACAATGTACTTTTTTTTTTATTTCCAGGCTTGTTATTGCATTCTTAAATTGCGACATATATTTGCTTTTAAAAAAATAGTCAATTTTATTGTTCCTTCATTGAGTGCCAGAACATGCCATCAGTTCGTTCATGGAAAGCTCTCTCAAATAATATTGAAACCTTATCATGTGACATAGTGTACATTGCTGTACCTTGTGGTAGTGAGAAAGAAAAACCTTTCATACTCACCTGTATGTGGAAGCTGATGCATAGTATGTTTGTCTTCTTCAGACTGTGGAAGTATTCTTTGATCCTCTTCCTATACAGTTACAACACAGACTGGATACAGCCTGCCTTTCCCGAGTCAAGCATAGGATGAAGACTCCACAAGTCTTCACTTGCCAAGTTTGTAGGAAGAAATTTGACAGATACTTTAATTTCAAACGTCATGTAAACACTCATTTACAAGACAAACCTTATGTATGTGAAAGCTGTGGAAAACAATATAGTTCCAAGTTCGCTTTAGAACAGCACCTTGCCATGAAACATGTTGATCCAAAGTCACCATCTTATTTTCCTTATTAGATAAACCCTTTACCTAACATGAAAAGCAGACACTTGCAAATAAAATTCTCGAATCACTCATTTTTTTGTCTCAAAAACAGGTAATGACCCCTCATTGGAACGAGCTCGACAAGCTCGTTTCAATGAGGGGTCATAACCTATGTTTTTAAGACAAAAAATGAAAAAATAATGAAAATTAATTGGCAATTTTTTAGAATAGCGCTGGACGGTTTTGGCCGTTATGTTTGGTAAAGGATTAATGGGACAAATTGCGAGTTCTGGAACAGTAGGCTTATCTCAGAATTGTGTTTCAAACAATATAAAACTGGAATACAATAGGTGCCAAATCTGTCTTGAAAATGACACTAAAAAAGGTAGAAGAGATAATAATGTAAAACTGAGATGAATTTTACTGAAGTGCACAAACATGGTACACCAGAGATAGACGAGTTGAAACAAGACAAGGAATCAAGATTATTTTGAAAGTAAAGTGTTTTGAAACAAACTAGTCACTCGTTAACAGCCACCAATTTTTTCCTCCTGTTACTTAGACAAATATTCCGTATAGTAGGGAAGTGAGAATTCAGCTGATCAGCCGATTTTGGATTTTTTTCTCTGAAATGTGGAAAGTTTATTTTCTAGAAATTGGCAGAGAAATTATCTGGAAGACCTCTCTATAACTTTATAGAAATAAATCATACATCAATCAATAGTATTTTTAGATAACCATTTGTTTTTTTGTTGAAATAATATCTTTCTTAAATCTATGCATAAAAAATATAGGAATGTCAAGCTGTAATAAAAATATAGGAACTTCAGCTGATTCAGCTTTCCAGGATGAACAATGCTCTCATGTCTGCGATAGTCATAGTAATTGGGTCATGTTGATGTCAGAATAATGCACCTTCATAACTCACACTGAAATATACAACCATTGTTATAGTAATAGTACACCACAATATTAGGCCTCTGTGACTGGCTGGCACAATACTGATGTACCTGTGACAATGACAGAACTGGGCGCTACTGAAATTTCAAGTTTGGTTTTGGTATCGGTATTTTTAGGATTATTTACCTCAGTATCGGTACTGGATTTGATGTCTACAACATTCCAACACCAATACCAGTATGAGAATGTATTTTGGATATACCGCCCAACTGGAGGTAACCATTTACAATGATCCGAGACTTAGAATGCCCATAATCAACTATAGGCTTGTGATGTTGATAAGGCAGGCTGATTTAAGGAATTATGACCGTAGTATTTGTCAATAAATTTGGAGGTAACTATGGTACTTGCCTCCAGACATTTGATGCAATAGAAAATGCTTTCCACTTTCTTTTTTTTTTTACACCAATGACCCATTGCGAATGCCTGTAGAATGCATAGTCCATGGGTTCTTCTTGTTGGGAATTATAGGTGTGTTTTATTTTCCGAACTTTCATTTTTTAGATTATATTAGGATTATATTAGGATTATTTATCAATATCAAAATTTCTGTATTTTGATATTTCCTCAGTAGGGTAAATTTACATTGTCACAATACTGATATTGAATGGTATTTATGATATATTGCCCATCTCTATAATGGCCAGCATCCAAAAACAAAAATTTGAAGCCAGTTATAAACACTTGTTCCAATCTATATGAACAAGAGAGTTTCATTACGACTTATACAGTATAGAAAGTATCAAGCAACTGTGTGAAAGCACTTATTTCTCTTGTTCTTCAGACAATGGAAGAATCCACTTTGTTAGAAGGGCAGATGACCACATTTGGCCTGTTCGAAAAGAATGGTTTATTTGAAAAGAGCGGGGACCAACGTCCAGAAGGAGTCAAGGTTCATGTCTGTCCTGTGTGTTTCAAAACCTTCGAGAGATTTTTCAACTTCCAGCGACACTGTAACACTCATTTAGAAGAGAAACCGTTTGTGTGTCCACTATGTGGAAGCCAGTTCAGTTCAAAATTCAGTCTGGAAAGACATTGTAGTATAAAACATATATTTAAATCAAACAATGGGGTAATGGGTTACCATATTGAAGCTGGTGATTGATGTCCAGCAACTGGAAATTATCTGAATGCTTGTTCTTGCTGAGCAAAAGTTAAACAAAATCCTGTCTGAGAATAAAATCTTGAATTTTGAGATAACGTATTTACTGTTCATCTGGATATAATAAAGAGGACCGATTACAGTACAGCCATCATGGATGGGTTACAATCTATGGGTGGGTATTTTTCCAAGCATATAATTCAGAGATGATCTATGATACCCAGCAAAATTCCCACCAATGAAGCATCGGAAAAATGACAGCCCGAGGATTTTGACCCGTCCACGATGTCCTACTGTATGACAGTTCACAGATTTCAAAAGCATCTGCGGCAAGCACAGGAGGCATCAGCTGTCTTAGAAAGTTTGAGCATTGAAGAAAGGGTCTTCCCACAGGAACTTTTTAAAACAGTGCTATCAAATAAGGTGATAAGACAACTTTTTGATGAATTGTTTGTAGTTCCAGATGAACAACTTTTCGGTTATCTATTTTTTCATTTAGATAACCACCAGTGGAAGGATAAAATCATTCCTTTCAAATTTTATGGCCTGCCTGGTGCATAACTGTTTACCATCCTTGCAAATATTGTGGCAAAACAGAATATCAAAAACAAGCCTTAAAATTTGTCCGGATTTGTGAGAATTGATTTTTAACGAACTCCTGCTGCAAGAATCTGTTTTCAGTTTTTAAATAATTTAGAATTTGAGAGCATTATTATATCCCTGTGAATGCAACCAGCACATGTTCCACAATAAACAAACCTCATATGTATGTATCTACTCGAGCTTAACCCTTAAACCTTTGAACTCTAGTGGTATCTCCCATGCCAGTTCAATGGCAGCAATTAGAAGAGTCCATATTCATTATTTGAGGAAGACCAATCAGTATTTTCAACGTGCAGCCCGAGGCTGCACGTTGAAAATACTGATTGGTGTACCCCACAATATTTACCAAACAGCCATCCTATATAATGACGTTGTGACGTATCATGTTCCTGGCCGGAAAAAAGGCCACTGAGGTTAACAGGGTTAAGAACCAGTTTCAATTTTAGCGAGGTTCTTGTTGTACCTGTAGAACACATGATCTAACACATACAGGCTTTCGGTGGTCTTGCAGATAGAACTTAGAGTACCCTGGCAGTGGTTTGTAATGAGGTCTTGGCAACCTGGACAGGCATCCAAGACTCCACTAAACACCACTGTTACATCTTGCCTTCTGAGGGAGAAGAAAATAATTAGAATTCTCCAGGCCTTTACAGACACTTTCAGAATCAAAAGTTGATTCTCATTGTTTTTTCTTTCGAGAATCTATTTTGATTCTCAGATGAATTTTAAACCCTGTGTACATGACCTTGCTGGTGCAGTTGAAACTCTGGGAAGTGAAGCCGTGTTTGTTTACTGTGGTAAACAAATTCTGTTTTACTGGTAAAATAGGACACGGTCACCAGTGCTTGGGGTGGAAGTCCTATAAAATAGGCAACATGGGTATAAACTATTGGCTGGACTTGACTTTATACCAATGCTGTGGTCAGGATTAGCCATTGTGCAGAAATAAACACCAATAAATGTTGAATACTTTTCAGGTAAAGTAGGACTGTTATCTTCAACTAAGGTGGAAGTCCTCTAAAATGGTATGAATTGTTATCTAAGCTTGACTTGTATTGTAACCATGATAAAGCCATAGGTGCTGAAAGTGATCTTAAACACCAATAAACAAATAACAGAACATTTCCCACAGATTTGCAATCTGAAATTACTGTAAATTCTTACTTTGGTAAAATAGTTATTTCTGAAAGAGTCGAAGTTTTACACTCTTTCGTGGTTTTGTATGGTATGGTATGGTATGGTGTGTAGTGTGGTGTGGTGTGGTATGTAAAGAGGATCCCTTCCGTTCTGATAACACCTGATCTCCTTGCTCTGTATTTTGTTCAATATTTTCTTTGAATGTTGCTGAGAATATAATCAGAAGTTGTTAGTTGTCTCTCAAACTGTTATACAATTCATTATACATCTAACTCTAGAAGCAGTTGTCAACTACACCTTACAATCAACTTGTACTCTTGTATTTATAACTGTATTCTATATCTTCTATAAACAGATTTTTTAAACTTGGGGAGGGCTAGGGCTGGGGGCTAGTTGGCCAGTGTTGAATTTAAAAGACCAATTTATTGGGTTAAGGTAAACTCGACAAGCGGCAATGCAACTGTCCTGCCATTCTTTCAGATTGAATAGGACCTACCTTTTACAATATCATAAGTTTCCTACACATTTGGATAGGTGTGTGTGTTGTGTGTTACTGAGAGCATATATGTGTTTTGTCATTTACACTGTTTAATCAAAAAATTTTTATCCAAAAGAAAATTTTAGGGAGGATAAGCTATTGTAGTATCTGACTCTATAGACGTATGTGGTGTCTGCTCTCTAGTTGAAGTTCTGCTTGGTCGATTGAAACCAAACTTGACATATGGGTTGGGTATGGTGAAAGGAAGAACACTATTTCTTTTGGGAGCATTAAACCAAAGGACTAGGACAACAATGACCTTGAACCTGACCACTCAATTTACAGGTGGGGTGGGGGGGGGGGGGGATTTGATTAAATGTGCCCAAATTATACTTTTTTCAGTGGCAAGAGAAATTCTGTCCTATGTAGGAATATCCATCCACCAGCAGCATGCAAGAAGTTAAGTACACTTCCAAAATCTGTGACAAAAAGTAAAACAACATTTTGTGGCATTTCAAGTTGATTCTCTACAGTACGTGGAGAGTGTATTATCACTAAATTGCCCGCAGAGTGGAGATTCCACCCAAGCAATAATTGAAAATTTGTTGCAAAGCCTAACCAGCGCAAGAGTTAAATCCAGAGGTCCATTGGCTGAAACATTGCTTGTGTTTTTTTGTCGATATGTACAAAATTTGAAAGTTATAGCTTGGGTGATAACTCCACTTCGCAGGTGATGTAGTTACAATCCACTCTCCACGTACCTTATATGAGTTATTTTTATAACAGGGCACCCCTGTGTTACCACAAGAAATGAATTCCATTATACATATTGCATCTGTAAGCTGAAATATCTTCAACATTCTGCTTTGTCCAAACTAGTGTTGACCATTCTTCTGTCACAAATCTGATCTGAATGAAAAGTTGGCAAATTAAAGATGCCAGGCAGAAATTTGGTGAATTTATGTCGAGTGTGCATTCACAGGTTTCATGGTACAATGAAAGAACTTTTGGCATGTACTTCAAATGGTAAATTCCCATGGGAACTCCGAGAAGTGAAGCAACTTGCTTGTTTTTTGTGATGAACAAGCTCTGTTTTACTGGTAAAATAGGACACAGTCACCTGTGCTTGGGGTGGAGGGCCTCTAAAATGGGTAACATGGGTATAAATGATTGGCTGGACATTACTTTATATCCATGTTGCAGTCATGATTAGCTATTGTGCAGAAGTATGTGGCTTTAAACACCAATAAATATAAATATATAAATTCATATGGTAAATGATATGTTATGTATTGGTCCAGTCTAAATTTGTGTTGGGACGGAAAGGATGGGGCACAATTGGTGTGCATTGCTTTATATACAGAAAAAAAATTGTAAAATATTTTTGTATTCACTGGAGTAAAAATAAAATTGTATAATTTGAGAATTCAGCTTGTTTTTTCTCAACTACAAATGACCCTTTCCTGTGAAACCACATTTGGAAGTACTATACAACAAATATGCCTTGTGTTTTATTTGCTAACTTGAATTATCAGTTGTCAATTTGACTTGATTATTTGTAGTATTGGCCCAAATGTGCTTAGGTTAACCGCAAGAATTTTTTCTCTGGAGCTTTCCAACATGAGATCTTTCCAAAAAGCATTTTCAGTGGATAGTATTATCCATGAAGGAAAATAGAAATATATATTAAGGCAACTGCTTAGCACCCCCACCTGAAGCCTGGGAAATGGAGCAGTGCTTGTACTGTAGTGATAAAGTAGTCCTGCTTCCTTTTGGGCTCACTGTTTTAGTTTTGGAACAAGAATAAATAGAAAAACCATGAGGTCTAGTAATTGCAATTGTTTTGGTGCAGGGGCCAATACTATAAAAAAAATTTACAGTTATATTTTCTGGTTATGACTTTAATTGGGTTAAAATGAACCATTAGAATTTTCAAAGATCTGGCAATTTGCAAGTTGGCAAATTGCCATACCTTTTAAAATGCTAATGATTCATTTTAGTCAGTTATATCAATAGGTAGAAAATACAATTCTGAACAGGGCTCGATTTAACTGGATTAGCATAGCACTTTGCTCTCCAATTTCTGAATTTTGCTATTCAAGATTTATTAGTTTCAAGTGCTTTTGGATCAACTGCTAATCAATTTTCCAGGGTGAATAGTAAATTGCTATTCAAAATTTTCAGATTAAATCAAGCCCTGATTCTGAAAATACAATTGTAAAAGTAACAGTATTGGCTCCTGGTTGTTCATTACTTCTATTTCCATGATCTTTTGTTTGCAATACAATTCTGAAAATACAATTGTAAAAGTAACAGTATTGGCTCCTGGTTGTTCATTACTTCTATTTCCATGATCTTTTGTTTGCAATTGCCACTCGTTGATGAGATGGTAATTTGCTTTTTTTGTTTTTTTCCACAGAAGTTCAAGTGCAGTGAATGTGGAAGAAGTTTTTCAAAAGAAGCCAGCTACAGTCGTCATTGTAAAGTATTGCACTCTGTGGGTTTTGAGCCCTTCACTTGTGAAACTTGTGGGAAAACCTTCACCCAGATGTCAAATTTGAGGCGTCATGAGAATACACATTTAGCTTTGAAACCATTTCCATGCTCTGTTTGCAGCAGGGGCTACTCAGATAAATTCTCACTTCTGTATCACTTAAAATATGCACATGGACTTGCTGATGGATCACACACACCAAGCACTGTATACAGATAGGGTCAGGCCTTTTGATTAACTTAATTTAGGCTCACCCCATCCAACACAGACACAGCTTGGGAAAGAAAAGCGCAGTGCTTTTGTCTTCTCTGCATTTGCTTCCACCACTTCTCATTTTCTTTCGCTATGAATCATGAATTCAACCATCTTTGTCTTTGTTATGGGCCTTCCAGGTTGTTCTTGGCTTTCCATCTAGAGCTTACATAATGCACATAGTTTAATTGGAAAAGCTACAGATATAAACAGATTAGTTGTCAAGCCTCGGCAATATGTTTTCTGGATAAGATTCTGACTGTTTTAAATGTATTTTTTTTCTCAGATGCTTTATGTAGTAGAAAAACATCCACCTATTCTATTACTGAAGTAAGGTTCTGTTACTAGTGAAGCCGGTTAAGTCTTGGCTCTATACTCAGAATTTAATTCTTACTGTATATAGGGTTCCTGTGCCAACACCCTCCCCCCCCCCCCAACCCAAATTCTTTGAAAGTGCTGGAATTTCAGAAGAGCCGTTGCAAAGGTCATGGAAAGCCCCAAATTATTCTAACCATCCTTCAAAGCAGGAGTGTGATTTTTAGCTCAACTTGACAAAGTCAAGCTGAGCTATTGCCATCACTTCTCGTCCTTCTGCATAACTACGTACGTATGTACGTACGTCCACAATTTCCTTTGGCACACCTCACAGGTCGCATTTATGATTAGATCGCATTGAAACTTGGTATGCTTGTTTGGGGTGACCTTTAGATGGGAGCTATCGATTTTCTTCAATTTCCGTCAAAAAATGTTACCGCTGGCAATGTTTTTAGAACTTAGTTTAGTCAGACCTCAATATTTCCTGTTGGCGCACCCTGCAGAGTACATTTATGATTGGATTGCTTTGGAATCTGGCATGCTTGTTTGGAGTGACCTCTAGATGGGAGCTGTTGATTTTCTTCCATTTCCTTGATGTCTGATTAAACTTAGTTTAGTCAGGCATCAATATATTCCTTTGGCATGCCCTACAGGGCACATTTATGATCAGATCGGTTTGAAACTTTGTATGCTTGTTTGGTGTTACCTCTAGATGGGAGCTAGCGATTTTCTTCAATTTCCGTCGAAAAATGTCAACGACCTTTGATGAACTTCGTGCAGTTATGCATCGATATTTCCATTTGGCGGGTGCACCCTGCAGTGTAGTGACCGGATCATTTTGAAACTTGGTGTGCTTATTTGGGGTAGCCTCTAGATTGGAGCTATTGATTTTTAGGTCAACTTGACAAAGTCAAGCTGAGCTATTGCCATCACTTCTCGTCCGTCGGCGTATGTACGTACGTACGTACGTTAGTATGTTAGTACGTTAGTACGTACGTCCACAATTTCCTTTGGCACACCTCACAGGTCGCATTTATGATCAGATTACTTTGAAACTTGGTATGCTTGTTTGGGGTGACCTCTAGATGGGAGCTATCGATTTTCTTCAATTTCCGTCAAAAAATGTTGCCGCGGCCAACGTTCTTATAACTTAGTTTAGTCAAACCACAATATTTCCCTTTGGCACACCCTACAGGGCACATTTATGATTTGATTGCTTTGAAACCTAGTATGCTTATTTAGGGTGACCTCTAGATGGGAGCTATCGATTTTCTTCAATTTCTGGCAAAAAATGTTGCCACGGCCAACATTCGTAGAACTTAGTTTAGTCAGACCTCAATATTTCCCTTTGGCACACCCTACAGGGCACATTTGTGATCAGATTGCTTTGAAACCTGGTATGCTTGTTTGGGGAGACCTCTAGATGGGAGCTATCGATTTACTTCAATTTTTGTCAAAACATGTTGCCGCGGCAAACGTTCTTAGAACTTAGTTTAGTCAGAAGACTCAATATTTCCCTTTGGCACACCCTACAGGGTACATTTATGATCGGATTGCTTTGAAACCTGGCATGCTTGTTTGGGGAGACCTCTAGATGGGAGTTATCGATTTTCTTCAATTTCTGTCAAAAAATGTTGCCGCGGCCAATGCTCTTAGAACTTAGTTTAGTCAGAAGACTCAATATTTCCCTTTGGCACACCCTACAGGGCACATTTATGATCGGATTGCTTTGAAACCTGGCATGCTTGTTTGGGGTGACCTCTAGATGGGAGCTATCGATTTTCTTCAATTTCCATCAAAAAATGTTGCCGCAGCCAACATTCTTAGAACTTAGTTTAGTCAGACCACAATATTTCCCTTTGGCTCACCCTACAGGGCGCATTTATGGCTAGATTGCTTTGAAACCTGGTATGCTTATTTACGGTGACCTCTAGATGGGAGCTATCGATTTTCTTCCATTTCCGTCAAAAAATGTTGCCATGGCCAACGTTCTTAGAATTTAGTCTAGTCAGACCACAATATTTCCCAGTTGTACACCCTACAGGGCTTTGAAACCCGGCATGCTTGTTTGGGGAGGCCTCTAGATGGGAGCTATCGATTTTCTTCGGTTTCTGTCAAAAAATGTTGCCACTGGCAAAAAAAAATGACATTGGTACCAATGATCTTCAATTTTGCCATTTCATTTATAACTTACCAAGTTCAAGTTTGTCAAGTTGAGCTACAGTGTCATTGACACTTTCATTTTCCATTTCCGTCAAAAATAGTTGCCATTGGCAATGACCTCTGATGAACTTAGTAAAATCTTAGTGCAGCTATGCATCAACATTTTCTTTTGAAAAGCCCTGCAGGGCACATTTATGATTGGATCCATTGGAAACTTGGTGTGCTTGTGTGGGGGGTGATATCGATACGGGAGTTATCGATTTTCTTCCATTTCTGTCAAAAAATGTTGCCGTTGGCAACGACCTTTGAACTTAGTTTAGTCAGACTTCAATATTTCCCTTTGGCACACCCTTCAGGGAACATTTATGATCGGATCATTTTGAAACTTGGCATGTGTGTTTGGGGTGACCTCTAGATGTGAGCTATTGATTTTTTTTCATTTCCATAAAAAATTATTGTTGTTATGACCAGTCTTTGAACTTTCTGCATTTGTGCAGCAACTTATCCCTTTTGCACTCTCTGCAGGGTATATTTATGAATTTTCATAAAAAAAGAGAGAAAAAAACATTGCCACAAGCAATGACCTTCAAACTTAGTGCATTTGTGCATTAACTTCTTCCTTTGGCATGCCTCAGAGGGAGCATTCATTTTCAGGTTGTTTTGAAACTTTGTATGCTTATGCAGAGTGACAAAGATAGGGGCTATCCATTTTCTTTTCATATCCATCAAAAACTGTTGCTGTTGGCAACAATATTTGAATTTATTGCATTTGTGCAACTTTGTTTGCTTATGCAGAGTGACAAAGATAGGAGCTATCGATTTTTTTTTCATTTCCATCAAAAACTGTTGCTTTTGGCAACAATATTTGAATTTATTGCATTTGTGCATCAACATTCTTCTTTGACATGGCCTACAGGCCACATTTATCAGGGGATTGTTTTTTAACTTTTTAACTTCTTGTGCTCATTAGGCAAGACCTTTAGATAAGAGCTATTGATTAGCATTCATTTCTGTGAAAAAAGTTGCTATTTACGATAACCTCTGAACGTATTGCATTTGTGTTTCAACATTCTTCCTTTAGTCAGTCTTACAGTTTACATTTAAAAATGCATGGATTACTTGGACGTTGTGTGCACACACAATGCTGTCATGTTGAAATTTCACCAAATATCATTGTTCTTCAATTTTGCCATTTCACTTATAACTTACCAAGTTCAAGTTTGTCAAGTTAAGCTACAGTGTCATTGACACTTTCATTATTATTTAATTTAAGTTTTTGCTTTCCTAACTGCAAGTCTTTTTTTTTCTTTAAATTTACCTGAAAATGGTCTGACCATTTTCATGTAAACTCAGAGAAGAAAAATGCCACCAAAAGCATTTTTTCTGCAGGATATTAGTTTTATGTGACATAAAATCTTGATTTTGAAACCTTTCCCTCCATGCAGACAGACAGCAGTTACATTTCATCTAAATTTGGGAGAATCCATTTAAAATTGTTACGAGAATCCATACCTGCCTGCTATGAGTGTCCCAGGATACCATCAGGCCACCATGGCCATGATTGAACCCTTGTTGTATACTGACACACATTAACCTTTTATCCAACACAGTTTTTTAATTTTTAAAAACCTAAACTGAATTTGGTAATTTAAAAAAAAACAAACAACATTTACCAATAAAACCTTACAAATATGGCTGTCCTTGGAACCGGCTCATTGAACCGGTTCCAATGACTGCCATATTTATACAATTTTATTGACAAAGTGTCAGGATATTTCAGGTCTCGTTTGCCTTGTATTGGTTAATTTGCTGCTGCCATGTTGAATTCTTTTTGCACGAATCCTAGCAGAGGTGCAGCGAAGAATCTACATGGATTCTTGTTGTGCGAATCTTTGCATGAATCAATTCTCGGATTGTCCGGTGCAGACATGATTTTAGTTGATCTCATAACAGTGTAATCACGTCCCTGTAATGAAAGATTCCTGAAAAAATTATATATCAATCAATCAGGAAATTCGTTTCAGCAATATTCCGCTCGCTGAATATTGGTGGAAACGATCTTCTCTGCCAAATAGAGTATCTCGTACAGATTAAGAATCATGCATCAGATGGTGGAGAGGATTTATATGATACAAGACTAAAATTGGCAATATTGAGTACAAACTCCTTTGTGATACATGTTCTTACCACTAGCTCTTAGTGGGGGAATGCCTCTATTATTCTCCCAAGACATCCTTGAAAAGCCTTGATTTCTATTTTTGCTTATCCAACTACATGGTCAGACCATATTCATGTAAAACCAGCTATTAATTGAAAATAGAGTATGTTTTCCGTTTTGGGATTCACATGAAAAAAAAACTTTCCACAGTACACTACACTGCAAGTATTTCAATTGGTTCCATGAATCCTGCACCCTATAACATGTAACCAACTAACCCTGTGTACCGGATTAGGGGTTGGTCACTTTTCTTTTTGATTATAAATAAGATCATCTCTGTGCATGCACAGCCTTGGTGAATGTAACTTTTCATGTGTGATATGGCAATCACAATTTTTTATAACCTGAAAGTGTTGTTAACCCTTTGCATTACACAGGGTTAGTCACACTCACTGGTTACAAAAAAAATCATTATTAACAGATTAACTAACCTTGTGTGCACTGTACAGCATTAGTGTAAATCTCATCTACAGCAACTCTTTAGCCACCATATGATGGCCAAAACTAGCTAGTAATATTCTCAAGAAGGATTTAAACTCGGCTGATGGCCCCCTCATTGAAAGTGTGGTGGTTCAGTAGTTACAGCATTGGACTTCAAAACAAAAAGTACACAGTTCGTTCCCCACCAGAGTTAACTGTGTTGTGTACTTTGGCAAGGCACATGGCGGTGCTGTATACTACGGCATACTGCATATCAAAGATTCACTTAGTCTTCTAACAATGCTATCCCTGCTTGTGAGGAGTTAGAACGTTAAGGAGTCTGACAGTTGCTCGCTGCTGCTTGGTGGTTCTCTCTAACAACTTTGGGGAACATATAGTTCTGTCGTATGTAGCATGGTGGCTTAGGTAGAAATGCAGGCTGCATCCCCAGAGGTCCTCTGTTCGAATCCCACCTGCGGCAACCATGATGTGTCCTTGGGCAAAACACTTAATCTCAATTGCCCATGTGGGGGCATTGTGTCCTTAGGTGCACTGCACGTTGATGGTACACTTGTCTTCAACCAATGCTAACCATGCTTGTGTGGAGTTACTATGTTGTGGAGTCTGACAGTTGCTCGCTGTTGCTCGGTGATCTCTCCGGGTACTCCAGCTTCCTCTACCCATAGGTGACCATGGCTGTTAAAAAGTGTTGTTAACCCCTAATAAATAAGTCATTGGCCCCTGATTGGAATGGATTGTGGAAAGTTTTTAGCTCACCTTGACAAAGTCCAGCTGAGCTAATCTAATTGCTCTCCATCTGTCGTCCGGTGTCCGTCGTCCGTCAACACCATGTTTAGTCTTCTCCAAAACCACTGGGCCAATTCAAGTGAAAGTTTGTGTGAGTGATGGTCTTGAAGGGGCATTGCATTTTTGTTCAACTCAACATGCCCAGCCCCACAGGGAGGGTTTGGAGGAAAATGATCCAAAATATTTTTTAAATCTTCTCATGAACCAGTGGGTGCAATGAATTGTTATTTGTTATGGAGCTTCCTTTTGAGGTGTAGAATCAAGTTTGTTCAAACGAAGTCCGGGAAGCAATATTTAGCTTTCTAATGGGAAGGGTCAGATTTTTGGCCCCGTCCAAAATGTATATTTTCTGAACCGATGGTCCGATTTGAACCAAATTTGGTATGTGATATTACTGGGTCATAAGTACTTGACTTGTGCAAAAAAGAAAAATTCCTGCATACCCATGGGAACCCCAGGAGCTAAAAATAGAAATAGTTTCAAACGCCCATATTTCCCAATCCACATGGAACAGAGAGCTGTTATTTGAAGCATCCTTAGGACCAGTAGAATTGAATGGTAAAAAAATTGACATCGGTTATTGAGGGTGTTCTGTGGAGGGCATCGAAAAATGCTGAGTCAGCATATTTGTAAAAGATTTAAATAAAATCTTTTCTCCAGAACCAATGGTCAGAATCTTTTAATATTTTGTATATCTCATCCATAGGGGTGTCATATACAAGTTTGTTAAAATGAAGCCTTGGTTCATATTTGGGCTCAATACAGAAGCCCAAATTTTTAACTTAGCAATATGAGGAATATTCTTTAAAAATCTTCTTCAGAACCACCAGTCAGAATCTTTTAATGTTTGATATACATCATTGTTATGGGGGTCAGATTCAAGATTGTTCAATCCAAGTCCCTCGGTTAATATTTGGGCTTTCTATTGAAGCCCCAAGTTTACCTTCGTGCAATATGGGGGATAATTTTTAAAAATCTTCAGATCCACCAGTCAGAAAGTTTTCATATTTGGTATACAACATTTCGGGGTGGTGGTGGGGAGGGGGGGGGGGGGCAGATTCAAGTTTGTTCAAATCGGGTCCCTAGGTGTATATTTGGGCTCGCTATGGAAGCCCAAATTTTAACTTGGTGCAATGTGAAGAAATTTCTTTTGAAAATTTTCTTCAGATCCACCAGTCAGAATGCCTTCATATTTGGTTTGCAACATCTCTAGGGGAGTCCGATTCAATTTTGTCCAAATTGAGTAACTGGGTTAATATTACGGAGCCAGAATTGGCCATGTAGCTGAAATTTTGTATTTCAGTACCCTCAAGAGGTGTGTAACTAAGATTAATCCTCATTGGTTGTATCAAGGGTCTTCATAGGGGAGCTCCACATTTTACATTATGATCAACTGAAGAAAAAGCATGATGCTGGACTATTTTTGTCACTCCTGAGTGGCTCAAGTTTTGACAATGTATCCTATGGAGATGGATTGCTTAATGTAGATTCATTCTTGAACTCTGTTTATACTGTATATATAGCTTTTTGTAAATTCAAAGATGTTAGTTACAATTTCTAGTCTTTGAAGTGCAACTGTACTTGCGACCATCTCCCTTGAAGAACTCAAGTGTGCAGTGCTCACATGAGAGGTTTGTGAGTAACTTTGTATCTTTGTATTGTATACTGTTGATCCAATTTCCCAGCATATTAGTTGTAGAAACTCTTTCTTGTCTGAAATACACATCAAAGTATATGTCTTATTTGTTCTTTTCTACAGAAACCTTTCACATGTAACCTGTGTGGGCAGAACTTTGGATACAAGGGCAACTATCGACGACATATAGTTTCGATTCATTCCACAAACTTTACACCTTACAAATGTGACGTCTGCGGAAAGCTGTTCAGGCAAATGTCGAATTTGAAAGAACACCAAAACACTCACCTTAAAGACAAACCTTACCGCTGTCAATTCTGTGATAATTCCTATTCTTCGTCAAACGGGATACGGTGTCACCTGATGAGGATACACAACTGGACACCAACATGTTGAATGGACTTAAAATATGAAGTAATATTTTAAGAATTCTGTTAATTAAACTACCGTCAGGCTTTTCAAATGTGCCCAACAGTGCTTCACTTTGCCTGTGAATAATCAGGCATGTCACATTAATTTCATAGGTGTGTTCACCTCGCACATGCATTTTTCAGCTCTAAAGGCTTGATCCATTTGGAATTGTCAAAGTTATGGGTACGTTTTATCAGTTATTCTTCTGACCTTCCTGAAATGCACTCACGACATCTTGCCCACAGTAAATTTGAAAATAATAGTTTTATGAAAACCTTCCCTGTGCGAACCCTAGAATGTGAGGCAGTGCTTGTTTACTATGGTAAACAAAGTGGGTTTTACTGGTAAAATAGGACCTGGTACCAATGCCAAGAGTGGAAGTCCTAAAATGGGCAACATGGGTATAGTCGATTGGCTGGACTTGGCTTGATATCCATGTTGTGGTCATGATTAGTCCTTGTGTAGAAATATGTGACCTTAAACAAAAATAAATAAATTATGAAAACCTATTACCTGTTATTGGAGTGACTTTATAGTGCTCAGTCCATGAAAATTCAGATGTGGCCTCCCGAGGGACTGAGGATCCACTGCAGTGACCACACCCTGTCAAGTTTGAGCAAACCAGGTCATAATTCCAGGGACCCCAAAAGATCAGTGGTGCCTGACAATTCTGTTCCCACAGATTTATTGAGATCTCAGAAATTGGTGTAGTTTAAACAACCCTGGTTTTAAATTCACCCTAGAAAACATATTTTATGGCATTTTAGTAACCACATCCCCCCCCCCCCCCCCCCCCCCCCCCCCCCCCCCCCCCGGAGGATCCACGGGAAGTGGAGCAGTGCTAGTTTTCCATAGTAAGCAAGTTATGCTTTACTGGTAAAATAGGATACAGAACCTGGATTGGAAGTCCTCTAAAATGTGCTTCCCAGGTATAACCGATTGGATTAACTGGAATTCTTACCAATGTTTTCATGATGTAGCCAAAAATACGACAAGTGACCTAAAACACCAATAAATAAATGGTACCTTGCGCTACATCTCTGCATGTATTATGTATGTTCAGGATTTCGATTTTAGAATGTCAATTGAATCAGATTAGTGGCAGGTTGTGGAGCATGGAAGACAGTGTTTGGTAAATTTGCAATTATGAACTCTAATTTGCATGGGGTGGAGAGGTGGAAATTTCTCCTGTATTTTGAGAAGTGCAAGAAAAGTTCCAGACAAAGGACTTCTAAGATGCTCCAGTAACACCTCGCTTGTTCTTGGTAAAGTTCTGCAAAGGAATTGCTAGTTTTCATCCGATTTTGAATTTCACAAAAAAAAATTATTTGGTGATAACCCACTTTTTGAGTACCGTATTTGAGTAGTTGTCCATAATTTATTGCTTTCTAACAATTTTGGGGAACATATAGTTCTGTCTTAGGGAGCGCGATGGCTCAGTTGGTAGAGATGCAGGCTACAAGCCGAGAGGTCCTCAGTTCGAATCCTGTCTGCGGCAACCACATTGTGTCCTTGAGCAAGACACTTGATCCCAATTGCCCACGTGAGAGCATAGTGGCATTGTGTACTAAGGCACACTGCATGTCGATGGTGCACTTGTCTTCAACCAATGCTAACCCTGCTTGTGTGAAGTTACTATGTTGGGAAGTTGCTCGGTGGTCTCTCTGGGTACTCCGGTTTCCTCCATCCGTAAAACTGTCCTGCACTAAGTGTCCCTGGCTGTTGAAAGTCTTGTTAAACCCCAATAAATAAATAAATAGTTCTATAAAAAATGCAGAGAATTTCAAGTGGATCGCAACTTGGTCGCGATCTGTGCAAAATTCCCTGTCCGCTTATCTCCCAGCATCTCAATAGAATCCCACCTGTCAAAAAAGAAACATCAGAAAAGTGAATCTGAGATGCAATTTTAATTTGATTTTGTTGATGCAGTCTTGTCTTCTCAGTATTTCATTTGAGAAATAGGGAGTGCAGTGGCTCAGTGGTTACAGCATTGGACTTCGAACCAAAAGGTCCATAGTTTCATCTCCACCAAGAGCTACTGCATTTTGTCTCTGGGCAAGGCACTTAATCCTGATTGCCCAAATTGGGAAACTGTGGCACTGTGTACTAAGGCATACTGCGTGTCGATAGTGCTCTTGCTTTCAGCCTTTCACCCAATACTAACCCTGCATGTGTGGAGTTATTACATTGGGAAGTTTGACAGTTCCTCGCCACTGCAAGATGGTTCTCTCTGGGTACTACTGCTTCATCCACCCATAAAAATGTCTGACATGGGGTGATGCTGGCTGTCAAAAGAGTCATTTAACCCCAATAAATAACAGAATAAATAAATGGCGCCTCATTGGAATGTATTGTGGAAAGTGTTTTTTTTTTATTGAATTCTAAAAAAGAAGATACATTTTATTTTCAATTAATAGCTTGTTGTAAATGCAAAGAAGTTAGTTGCTATTTGCAGGGCTGTCAACTGCACCTGTATTTGCGACCATCTCCCTTGAAGAACTGAGGTGTGCAGTGCTCACATGAGAGGTTTATGAGCACGGTAACTTTGTATCATCTTGATCCATTTTCCCAGCATATTAGTTGAAACTCTTTCTTGTCTGCAATACACATCAAAGTATATGTCTTATTTGTTCTTTTCTACAGAAACCTTTCACATGTAACCTGTGTGGGAAGAACTTTGGATACAGGAGCAGCTATCGACGACATATAGTTTCGATTCATTCCACAAACTTTACACCCTACAAATGTGACGTCTGCGGAAAGCTGTTCACGCAAATGTCGAATTTGAAAGATCACCAAAACACTCACCTTAAAGACAAACCTTACCGCTGTCAATTCTGTGATAATTCCTATTCTTCGTCAAACGGGATACGGTGTCACCTGATGAGGATACACAACTGGACACCAACATGTTGAATGGACTTAAAATATGAAGTAATATTTTAAGAATTCTGTTAATTAAACTACCGTCAGGCTTTTCAGATGTGCCTGACAGTGCTTGTGCTTCACTTTGTTTGTAAATAATCAAGTAGGTCACATTAATTTCAAAGGGGTGTTCATCTCTATCATACTTTTTTCAGATCTGAAGGCTTGATCCATTTGAAATTGTCAAAGTTATGGGCTTGTTTTATCAGTTATTCCGACCTTCATGAAATGCACTCGCAACCTCTTACCCACAGTATATTTAAAAACACCAGTTTTATCAAAATGTTTCCTGTGGGAACCCCGGTATGTGAGGCAGTGCTTGTATACTATGGTAAACGAGGTCGGTTTTACTGGCAAAATAGGACCTGGTAACCAATGCCTGGAGTGGAAATCCTAAAATGTGCAACATGGGTATAGTCGATTGATTGGACTTGACTTGAAATCCATGTTGTGGTCATGATTAGCCCTTGTGTAGATATATGTGACCTCAATAAACACAAATAAATAAATAAATTATGAAAACCTTCTATAATCTGTCATTGGAGTAACATTCCAGTACTCATGGCCTCTCGAGGGACTGAGGATCCACTGCAGTGAATCTACTGCAGTGACCAAAACCTGTCTAGTTTGAGAAAACCAGATCATAATTCCAGGGACCCCAAAAGATCAGTGTTGCCTGATAATTCTGTTCCCACTGATTTATTGAGATCTCAGAAATTAGGGTAGTTTAAACAACCCTGGTTTTAAATTCACTCTAGAAAACATAATTTTCTGGCATTTTAGTAACTACATCTCCCCCCGCCCCCTCCCCCATAGTATCCACAGGAAGTGGAGCAGTGCTTGTTTCCCGTAGTAAGCAAGTTATGCTTTACTGGTAAAATAGGATACAGAACCTGGACTGGAAAAGTCCTCTAAAATGGGCGACATTAGAATGTTGATTGGATCAGATAAATGGCAGGTTGTGGAGCACAGAAGACAGTGTTTGGTAAATTTGTAATTATACACTCTATTTTGCATGGGGTGGAGTGGAGAGGTGGAAATTTCCTGTATTCTAGTGTGGACATTGGTACATTCATCTGCAGCTGTGGATCACAACTTGGTCGCGACCAGTGCAAAATTCCCTGTCCACTTATCTCCCATTTGGTCGAAAGAATCCCACCTGTCAAAAATAGAATTAAGAGAATAGTGAATCTGAGATGCAACTTTAATTTGGTTTTGTTGATGCAGTCTTGATTTCTCAGTATTTTATTCGAGAAATGGGGAGTGCAGTGGCTCACTGGTTACAGCATTGGACTTCAAACCAAAAGGTCCAGTTTCATCACCACCAGGACCTGCTTTTTGTCCTTGGGCAAGGCACTTAATCCTGATTGCCCATATTGGGGAACAGTGGCATTGTGTACTAAAGCGTACTGCATGTCGATAGTGCACTTGCTTTCAACCAATGCTAACCCTTTCCCTGTTTGTGTGGAGTTAGTACTTTGGGGTGTTTGAAGTTGCTTGCCACTGCTCGATGGTTCTATGGGTACTCAGGCTTCCTCCATTCATAAAATTGTCAGACACAAGGTCACCCATAGCTGTCAAAAGTGTCATTAAATCCCAATAACATACCTGAGAATGGTGACTGAAGTGAGGAAATTACAGGCCAGAACAAAAATGCTTGCCTACTTTTCTTTCTGTGAAAGCAAAAAAATTGAGGGGACTACTTTTGAGATGTGACCTCTCAAATAGCCAGAATTTTCTAAAATTAATAGTTCATTGACAGTACCTTGATATGCAACTACTTTTGTTTGGATGCTGTTTAAGTAAAGAGTTCTTTTATATTGTCAAGTCAAGTGTTATTTTGTTCATTTACTTTTAAAAGTGCCCAAACGAAATACTGCGGTAGACTACTGCACATCAAAATTGGGCGGACATGCCAACTATATTATCACCAATGGAAAGACAGAAACAGTAACCCCCTGGATATTAACTGGAGTGCTGGAAGCCCATATTTGGGCTTTATTCTGAAGTGTAGGTACCCGCAACTTGAAGGCTCATATTCAGTGGATGTGCTTTGTAATATTTTTGAAGTGATATTATTAAGTTCTAATGATTTGCCTTGTTACAGTTTATGGGAGAGTGCCCATAGGCACTCTCACATAAATTGTTACAAGGCAAAGACATGTGTACAAGATTTGATTACCAAAAATAATTTGGCACTCTACCAGTTAATAGACCACGTGACCAAACTGCAATTTGATGAGTTGGTTGATACCTTGTAACCTACAAAGACCTTCATATAGTAAATATTATTATCCCAATATGTGATGTCATTCACCTCGATCAATCAGATTAAAGCAACTGGACAAATCAACATGGATACTAGCATCTGTTTGTTCCTGTCAGACTTAATTTTTTGCATGTCTGAATTTCTAAAATTGTTCATTATTATTAGTCATGGTGTCTGTGATAATTGAATTGGATGGTAGACACATTAGAATGTATTGTTTGGACGTGAATCTGTCATAAAAGTTTATTCTGTAAAAGGGAGTGCGGGTCGCTCAGTGGTTAGGGCATTGAACTTCAAAACCGAAAGGTCCATGGTTCAATCCCCACCAGGGATAACTGCATTGTGTCCTTGGGCAAGGCACTTCATCCCAATTGCCCACTTGGCATGGTGTGCTGTGTACTAAGGCATACTGCAAGTCAATGGTGCACTTGTGCAACCAATGCTTACCCTGCTTGAACGGAGTTAATGCATCGGGGAGTCTAACAGTTGATTGCCATTGCTCAGTAGTTCTCTCTGGGTGCTTCTGCTTCCTCCACCCATAAAACTGTCCGACATGAGGTGCCACTGGCTGTCAAAAGTGTCGCTAAACCCCAATAAATAAATAAATACTCTGTAAAAATTGTGAGTGAAAATTTTGTCTGACTCTGTCACTCTACAGTATCAACAAGAAGATTGATCAAAAAACACAATGACTTGTCACTGCGAGAGTTTAATCTTGAAATTATTCTTCATAAAATTTCAACAAACCCATATGTGATCCCTCATTGGAACAAGCTCGTTCAATGAAGGGTTATATTATATGGTTTTGTTGAAAGGTTTTTTTTTGGTTTCAGCTGCTGAATTTGCATATTATGTAGGCAGGTATGGCCAGTTTGTTATGTAAAGGGTTAAGTGTAGTAAAAAAGCTCTTGATTTACTGGCAAATAGGACCTGGCAACTCTACCTGTCGTGGAAGTTATCCAAATGGGTGGCATACGTATAAACAATTGGCTAGAAGTGATCTCAAAACACACAATACAAGGTAGGGAAAAATTGTAGGGTAACCAAAGAAAATTTTGATCTCATTTTCATCTGTTGATGATTCAGACTTTTCTTGAAAAACTTTGCAAGAAATGTCACTGGTCGGGATCATCAGCAAGTCACAAAAGAAATTAACGTAAAATATTTTGTCCTGCAGCAACACTAAATTCCAGCTGGTACTGTTTATTTATCCAGTCAAGTGAATGAATCTGCACATTTTTCAGGCCACCAAATTCCACATGCTTTCTGTTTGAGAATATGAGCATGGTATAATTGAACATCACCAAGTGTCAAGAAAATTAGTTGCTCTCCCAAGGCATGCTACTTATTACGCAGCTCTGTGCACTGCAAATCCCTGTATTTTTTTGGCAATCAAATTTTTAAAATTGCCTGTTGTTTCAGGTAGTTGGGGGGCATTTTACGAGATATGCTACAACATAACTGAAAAGGGTTTTCACTTTTATTCTTCAGAAACGGTACACGTGTGACTTATGTGGCTTGAGTTATGGATATAGAAGTAATTATCAAAGACACTGTAATTCTCAACATTCTGAAAACTTCATACCATCTGTGTGTAAAGTTTGTGGAAAGACATTTCGATATGTATGGAACTTGAAACAACATGAAAATACACATCTGCAAGAGAAACCGTTCAACTGTGCATTCTGCCACAGAGGTTATTCATCTAGACCAGCGATGAATAGACATGTGCTGCAATATCATGGTTTTACCGATGAAACTGTACCTATTCACCAAATAAAAGTGCCAAATGTTTCTAAGTAAGGCTATGAAAAAAAACTTATCAGGCACCTCCCTCGCCATTTAAAATCTGCCCGATGACTTTTTCTTATACTGACAGTCTTCAATGACACTATTTTTCATTTGTAGGTCCAAAAATTTAACCAACTATATGTTGTTTCACAGAGCTCTCTAGCATGGAAATTATTTGTTATATCCTTCTGATATTTTAGTAGCTGAAGAAAAAAATTACCCCAGTTACAAATAAAGGGCACAAATGTGATAACACACCTTAGCTGGATATATCACAGGGAAGAGATTTCTCCGGGTTTTTTTTTTATCTGATTTCAGTCTTCTGAATTTTAAAAAAAAAATGTATTTCTTTGAATTTACATGAAAATGGTCTGAAAAATTTACATGAAAATGGTCTTTCAGACCATTTTCATGTGAATTCAGAGAAATAAAAGGTCCCATCACATCTTTATTCAAACTGATTATCATATAATTGGGGGTATAATAAATGATGTTGATACATTTCCCTTCATGCAAACACAATTTTTAGTTTAAGTCTCATGCTTGATCATATAAGACCAAACACAACGAAGCTGTGATATGGGGGGCTGGAATCAATGACCTGATGGTAGAGTTTTTGTTGTATATACAGGAAAAACTCCACCAAGGGTTGTTGTTTTCTGTCACCTGTACTCTTCCCGAGTTATATTCTGTATTTATACCATGATCAAACTTGAATTATGTGAATGAAGCTGTTACTTTCAAAGAAAAATATCATCTTTGGCAGTCTGATAACTTTATTGCTTGACGCTGGTTTGTGTTGAAGTATTTCATTCATGTCAAAATGTCATTCAGATGCATAACATAACGTCCAATTTTACATGATGTTCTTACACAATGCATGGAATCTTGATTTTGTGCATCTAGAACATTCTCAATGTCTGTATTGTATCATGGAATCTTAAATATACCAGGGTTTAATCTTGGCCCTTTTTGGGGTTGAAATAAGACCCTTCCCAATGGGGTACATGCCATAAAATTACCAATTTCAGACAAAAAACACTTATTATCCCCAAACTTTTACAGCATAATCAGGTTACATAGGGATTGTGCTCTTTTGATTTTTAATCCTAATAAAATGATACCCATTTTATAACCTGTATTCTCACTGGAAAAGTGATTCTAGGTGGATTTATAGATGACCAAGACCAATTGAATAATTTTTCAAAGACCACGAAAAAAGACCTCTCTCCCAATCTACTTGGATCAAATCCTGAATACACACAGCAATTGTGGTATAATGGAACATTTCTTTTTCTGTTCTCATCTTGTGTTGATGTCCAATTTTGGTTGATGGCCCCTGCCCTTGTTTGAAAATATCAGTAACAAGAATTTTTTTTTCCTCCACAGAAACCATACGAGTGCGCACAGTGTGGCCAGATTTTTGCATATAAAAGCAGCCTGAAGCGGCATAATCTGTCGATGCATTCAACAACTTTTAAACCATTTGAGTGTAGATTTTGTGGAAAGCTTTTCACACAGCTGTCAAATATGAAACAGCATGTTAGCATCCACCTTGCTGACAAACCATATTGCTGTGATATTTGTAAGAAAGGATATGCATCCAAAGCAGGATATCGTAAACACTTCCTTGTTGTTCATAATGAAGTTGTCTGAGATTTTATTACCCATATGAGGTATGCTGATGGACTTGAGGGTTGTCAAAGTGTTTGTCGTATGTCTTGGGAAGGGCCTTGTGTCAAGTGTTTCTTCAGAATATTCTCCATTAAAAAATGCAAATGAAAAAAATAGGTCGCTTTTTAATTCAACATGTTTTCAATATTGTTAATAAAGCTTTCTGGTCATATATTTGCTCACAATTAGTGCAGCCAGGAAGATGATATGCAGAAATACAGTTGCATGAAGTTCACCAAAATTTGGCGATAGAAGAGGTAATTTAATCCTTTACCTGACATGATGATCATAATGGACCAGCGCTATTTTCAAAAATCGCCTTTGAAATTTTATTTTGTTTTTCAATTTCTGTCTCAAAATCATAGTTTATGACCCCTCACTCATTGAGGGGTCATAGGCTTTGTTTTTGATTACCATAATTTCCCCAAGGGAACTCCGTGAAGTGAAGCAGAGCTTGTTTACTGTGGTAAACAAGCTATGTTTTACTGGTAAAATAGGACCCAGTCACCAATGCTTTGGGTCGAAGTCCTCTAAAACTGGCAGTATGAACAATTGACTAAACTTGACTTTATCTCCGTGTTGCTGTCACGATTCACTATTGTACCAGAATATGAGGCCTTATAAACACCAATAAATAAATAGATTACCATGGTTTGGCTCAGTGTGGATAATTATAGAATATAAAACGTTGCTAAATCCTTAACTCAAGGGACCTCAGGAATATCAAATCATATTGTAGAATCTCAACAGTTTTTTCTCAGAAAGTGGATTATACCATTTGTTATGCTGTGAGGAATATACCCATGCTCTCTTTTGCAGTTGGAGCACAGTTATGACAAGTAAAACTCTGATGCTCAGGGTGACAGCATCCTACAGAATTTTTTTTCTCTGTTTTTGATATTTCTCAACCTCTTAATTCAAGAAATTGATATTTATTGTGGAAGTGTCAAATAAAGATGTTTTTCCATTGTTTAATATGGTTTAATGAGAAAATAAAATCTAATGACATACCAAAGAACTGTTTTGAGTTTCTCTATTTTGCATCATCTATCCCTCTTGTGAGATGTCTGTGTAAAGCCTGAGGTTAATTCAGCCTGAAAATTGATACGAGAGTTCTTGAAAATCCTCTGGTGAAATGCTGTTGATGTTCTAAACCGCAATAAGTGTATTTGCAAATCATTACATTTGTTGATGACATTTTGTAATGTAACGCACTGTCGGAAAAAGTCACTTTTTGCACTGTCGGAAAAAGTCACTTTTTAGCACATTCTATTTGTGAGTCACATACAGCATGAGAATGATGAGATAAGTTTAACTCAGCACACTGATTCCGAAATTCGGAAATTTTAAGCAGCACATTTTTCCCTATAACGCAAATAAGAATTTAACCAATTCAATCTTGTTTCATAGATTCTCAGTGAGCTCTGTCATACAAGATGGAATTGTTAAAATCTGAGTTGCATTGTGGGAAAAACTTGATGATTGTATTTTTCGTCCCCGTGGGAAGACTGCTAAGTGGAGAAACAGTGCTTGTTTACTACAGTAAACAAGTTCTGCATTGTTTGTCAAATAGGACCCAGGACCAATAATGCGTGGGGTGAATGTCCTCTAACGTGGGCACCATAGGTGTAAACCGTCGTCTCATTTGGGAAAATCTATTGGAAATAATTCAGTGGCACACAAATATACATAACTTTTTTTCGTTTTTTTTTTACCACTCGGCACATTAAGAGACACCTTTCGCATAATGAACAACAACTGATAAAAATTACAAATGGTTAATAGTAGTCGTAAATTATTCAGGCAGTCAAAAAAAACTTTTTTCGCAGAATTGACGACTACGGGTACGTTTGTGTTTCGCAATTTTCATGTGTTGCTCAGCGACAAATAATTTGATTGCCAGTAAGAGATGGAAATTTAGGCCACAAGGCGATTACAGTTTAAGAACATAATCTTAGAGTGAACCTCCACATTAAATGGTGGAGAAATGCTCCCAAACTTTTTGCAATATGATATACCTGCATGTTTTAATGAGAAATCATAATCTTAACCACAGATAAGGGAAAACAAAAGCTGATAGGAAGAACACAAATTCTAGTGACGCAGTACCCCATTAGTAATTCTCATCAGTCGTCGTTCATTGTGCGAAAGGTCTCTTATCAAAATATCAAGCTGTAAATTGTTCATATTTGGCATCTAGAAGTTTAAACTATTTCAGTCTTGTTTGACAGAGCTCAATCAGGTCTGTCAAACAATACTGAATTGGTTAAATTCCTAGGTGCATTATAGGAAAAATTGACTGCTTAAAATGTTATTAAAAGTTAGTATAAACAATTGGTTAAACTTGATTTTATATACACATGTTGTAGTCACAATTTAGCCTTAAGGCAGTTACTGTTCAGCCCATTGAAAAAAAAATTGAAATACTGTCTGAAATTCTATTTTGGCGTCTCGGAGCTTGATCAGTGATTCAAAATATCTATTGACCTTTCAAGGCCAAATGCCAACTTAGATAACTTTTTATAGCAATAGAACAGGAGCCAATACTATAGAACTTTTACAATCGTGTTATCTAGAATTGTATTTTCTAGCTATGACTTCAAATGGGTTGAAATAAATCATAAGCTGTTAGCATTTTCAAAGATCTGGCAATTTGCCAGTTGGCAAATTGCCAGATCTTTAAAAATGCTTATGGTTCATTTTTGATACGCCCGTCATTTTTTGACAGACGTATTATGGCATTGTCTGTCTGTCTGTCTGAACAATTATTGTGTCGCCTACTCCTCCTAAGGTTTACATGCTATATTGTTCAAACTTTAGAGACATGTTGATCAGTAATTGCCATTGTGCATGTGACAAGAGCAGGTAACTCCATTTAGTATTTCCAATGTTAATGCCCCTTTTAGTACTTGAAACATTACGGTATTGTGTCGCCTACTCCTTCAACATTTTACGTGCTATATAAACTTTGCACACATGTTGATAACCAATTATCGTTGTGCATGTGACAAGAACAGGTAACTCCATTTTGTATTTCCAGAGTTATGTCCCCTTTTAGTACTTGAACCATTACACTATTGTGTCGCCTACTCCTTCAACATTTTATTTGCTTTATTGTTCAAACTTTGCACCCATGTTGGTCATCAATTGTTGTGCGTGTGACAGGAGCAGATAACTCCATTAATTTTTAAACGCCGAGAATCCTCGCCGTTTATAGCTGTTATGATCCTCAAAATGTCCTTTTCCTTGGCTCCACCTATCGTCAATCGTTATCAATGAAGTTAACCTGTCAATGAATGGACGCTAACATTGTAAACAGCGAGGAGAATCTTCTACACCTAAAAATTGTTTGCATTTCCATTCTGCATACTAAAATTTCACAAAAACAATATGAAATGTGTGCACACAAGCATACAATTTGAAACCCTTTACCCCAGACAAGGCAGGGGAATGGGCAGTGATTGGAGGGGGGGACAGACATAGTCGAGTCAACAAAAATTTCAAACTTTACCCCAAAGAAACTTGTGCATATTCCAATTTTGGCGGGCGTATGTTGCCCCGCTAGGCGGTGCTCTTGTTAATTATATAGTAGGTAGAAAATATAATTCTAGAAAATACAATTGTAAAAGTATTATAGTCCTGGCTCCAGGTCGCCCAACATGCAGTCAGTTTGTAAACTAGAAGTTAGCATTAGGCCAAAAAGACAATCTCTTACTAAAATTAAACCCCCTCATTGGACCTTTTTATTGCCTTATTTTGTCTTCCACTATGACTACAAAATTGGAAGACTTGAAACATTTTACGTTTTTTGATTTGATGTATGTGACTAACATCTGAAGAGATATTAGTAACTAAGGACAGACAGTCCTGTGTTATTGCAGATGTTTCTAGGCAAGGCTTGGCTGCCTATATAGGCAGTGAAGATTTGCCTAGAAATGACTGCCAAGGCACTTAGAATATAACTTGCAAGTTTCCCCATTTGAATACAGTGGAATTAATAGACCTGCAAGACCTTAGTTAATGTGAAGTATGTCCTAACCAGAAATTTTATTTCTTTGACAGAAACCCTACAAGTGTTTGGAGTGTGATCAACATTTTGGATATAAAAGCAGCCTTAAGCGACACTATAAGTCAATGCATTCTACATCTTTCCAACCATTTGAATGTAAATTCTGTGGAAAACATTTCACGCAAATGTCAAATATGAGACGCCACGAGAGTACCCATCGTAGAGACAAACCATCTTACTGTGATATTTGCGAGGAAGAATACACAACTGAAGTTGAGCATAGTTATCATTTAACGCACTGTGATAGACAAGTGAATGATTTTTCAGGTTAATTTTATCATGCCTTGAAGAAGTGTTGACTATTTTTTTTCTTTCTGTTGTCTGTCTTTTCATCTGTACGTACAGAATATATTATGTGTACAACTCCTGATAGGTCTATTTATCTTAAAAGAACATATTTACCCAATACAAGTAAAAACATCTTGACAAAATACAAATCTGTATTAAGTGTAGCATCCACGCATGTGATCATTTTATTCAGAAAGAGCATGTTTTTTACCTGCACTCAATTGACATTATTGAGTTATTACACATGCCCCCCCACGGGATCCATGGGAAGGAAGTTAGGCAGTGCTTGTTTACTGTGGTAAACAAGCACCGTTTTACCGGTAAAATGGGACCCAGTCACTAATGCTTGGGGTGAAAATCCTCTAAAATAAGCAACATGGGGCATAAATGATGGACTGACCTGAACTTTGTCTCCATGTTGTGGTCACGATTAGCCATTGTGCAGAAGTATGTGACCGTAAACACCACTAAATAAATAATTACACATGTCAAGGCCACTGCTTTTGATAACAGCAATTAAATGATAAATAAACATCTCAACGAAATAAATTTGACTTGATCATTTTCTGCCACGATGATATTTTTATGTAGGCCTACCATGTATTGAACATGAAAAATAAAACAAAGAAATACAGCTGAAACACTGAAACACTACTATTAACTTTAGCAGTTATAGTACACAAGGATTATGCAGCATCATGATCTTCATTCATAAAAATCAATGCTGAAGGGTTGTCAAAACCAGACGCCATCGAACACTGTACCCAATTCCTTCATTATGCAAAGAAGTCAAGAAAGGAAAAGGAATATTGTAAGATAAATTTGTTATAACAGTCGAACCCTCCTAATTGGATATCTCTTACCTGAATAACCCTGTTATTTGAATATAATTTCCCAATACAAAACCATTTACCAAACCTCCAGTACGAATTTGACCTGTTAATTGAATATAGGTTATAGAGTAAACTCCTGTTAATTGAATAAAAAATCTTGTAACCTGTTGAGAAGTTGCCCTGACTATCCCCAGTTTTCCTTTCGTTATAGACCTGTTTGGCCTCAGTACATCCAATACAGGCATTTAATCTATTATATCTTGTTTGACAGAGCTCGTGGAGCTCTGTCAAACAAAAAAAAAAATAGAATAAATGCTTAGTTTATCTATAGAATACACGAAAGTGATACAATGTCTGTTAATTGAATACTCTTAATTGAATAATTTTTATTGGAAAATGGCCATTCAATTAACAGGGTTCCACTGTACCACCATGTAGGTTTTCGAGACTCATTACTCGTCGATATATGAGACAAGGTCTTGACTTCAATACACCATCTCAGAAACCCACATGGTTGTAATAACTTATATATATCTGTCTCTTTCTTAATTTCATGAATGATTATCCATAATTCACATATGGCAGTAGTCTTCAAAGGAAAATGTTTCGATTTTATAAAATTTAACAGATCATAAGGTGTTTTGTTCATAAAATGTTAAAAGTGACCTTAACACCATTAAATTTCAGGACCAGTTAAAACTTAAGGACCCATTATGGAGACTAACTGCATATAGACCAATGGGTAGAAAATCTAGTGGGCCCTGGTCTCTGTGGGAACCCGAGGAAGTGGAGCAGTGCTTGTTTACTGTGGTACACAAGTTCTGATTTACTAGTTAAATAGTACCAAGAACGAACGCCTGGGATGGTAGTCCTCTAAAGTGGGTAGCATAGGTATAATTGACTGGCACGCTTGACTTCATAACTTTTTGCGGCAGCCAAAGATGTTGAAAGTGAAAGTAAATAAAGAAGTAAATGTTTAAACCTGAACCTAACTTAATAGAAAGTGCAGAGACTCACTGGTCAGAGAATTGAACTTCCAACCAAAAGCTCAAAGGTTAAGTCCTAATCTGTGGCATCTGCTTGGTGTATTTGGCCAAGACACTTCATCCCAGATTGCTCTTAACCCTTTACCTAACATGAAAAGCAGACGACACTTGCCAAAAAAATTCTTGAATAACTATTTTTTTTCATTTTTTGTCTCAAAAACATAGGTTATGACCCCTCATTGGAACGAGCTCGATGAGCTCGTTCCAATGGGGGGGTCATAACCTATGTTTTTGAGACAAAAAATGAAAAAATAATGAAAATTAATTGGCGATTTTTAAGAATAGCGCTGGCCGGTTTTGGCCGTTACGTTGGGTAAAGGGTTAAAGGGAAGCAGTGACACTGTGTCCTAAGGCATACTTCTTCAACCCTCAAACTGTCTGATCCAATATGACCCTTCTAAGTTGAATGTGTCGTTAAACCCTACCACACAATCAAACCTAACTTCATTATCCAGTCAATGCTATTCACAAAACATTAATTTTTTCCCCCAAACCATATGTTATGCCCTCCTTGTTGGAATGAGCTCATGAAGCTTATAACAGTGAGGGGTCAAGCGGTGTTTTAAGGCAAAAATTGAAATATTTATCTTCCTTTTTTTTTTTGGGGGGGGGGGGGGGGGGGGGTGTCTTTATCCATTGTGTTAGGCAAAGAGTTAACTCTTGTCTGCTGCTGGTGGATATTCCCACATGACAGAAAATATCTTTCCACCAGAAGTATAAGTTGGGTATTTTTAACCAGCTTTTGCACTAACCTTTTGATCAGCATTTTTTTTTTTACCTTTTGTGAATATTTCAGTAAATCTAGTCATGGCTGCTTCACATCAGCCCTTACCAGATTTGATGAAAATATAAAAATACTCCGCAGTCTCAAAGTTACACTAAGGTTTAAATGTTATGTCACAATTTTTGGAGTGGGTGTTCCAGCTATTTGAAACGGATGCATCTTGCTGTGGTTTTTTTTTTTTTTTTTTTTTTGGGGGGGGGGGTGGGGGGGAGAAAGAGTTATAATTTTATGTTTCCACTTGATGTATATTGTGTACTAGAACAAGATTTTGGTTCAAAATTAAAAGAAAGTAGAAGATATTTCTTCAACATTTCATGAGTTATCATAAAATTTCACTGAAAAGTCTCTGGTATCCTATGGCATCAAGAAAAATTGGGATTGAAATAACTTTAACAGCTTGTTTCAACTAGTAGTATTGGTTCTAAAGGAGAAGATATGTAAAATTAAATCTCTGAAACTTAAATAGTTAATTTTTCTTGTAAAATGTAGACAAGGCAGGCTTGCTTTTTTGTGTTTTATGTTTTTGTCTAAAACTTGTACTGATTCTGTTATTGCAACGAGTAATTTTGAAAGCCGATTTGTTGAAAAATCAGTACATTGCCATTATTTACCTGAAAAGATCTCAGGTTTAGGAATAGCTGCACAGCAAAGTTAACCCTTTGACAAATGAATCGGCCACATCAGTCTGCAAATTTACAAATTGCACAGTTGAAAAAGTATATTTTGAAAAACATTTCAACAACCATATCATCTGACCCTCTTTAAAATGGCTTGTCTAGCTCGTTTCATGCAGGGTGGGGGGGGGGGGGAATCACCTGATATGGTTTTGTTGAAATGTTTTGAGCAGTGCTTGTTTACTATGGTAAACAAGTTGTGCTTTAATGGTAAAATTGGACCAATGTCTGTTGAACGTCCTCCAAAGTGGACAGCACAGGTATAAACGATTGGCAAAACTTGATTTCATACCTATGTTACAGTCATGAGATGGCCAAAAGTGCTGGAAGTAATCTTAAACTCCAATAAATAAGTTGTATGGAACTCTGTGGTCTCCGCCAGGGTTGAAATCAGAGATATTTGTTGCAAACTGCTATCTAATGCACATGATATTTGTATCTTGACAGAAGCAGTGGTCATGTGTCATCTGTGGGAAAGTGTTTACCCTGAAATGCAATCTACAGAGACATTACCAGTGTCAGCACACGTCGTCTTTTGAATTGTTTGGATGTGATATTTGCGGGAGAACCTTCAACCAGCTATCAAACATGAAGCGACATCGGAGGATACATTCTGTTTCAAACGAAGCCTGTTCTGATGGAGGATATGACAGCAGTTTGAATTTAGTCTATGAGCAGCAGCAGTTAGAAGATAATTTTAATGGTTGACAAATACTGTTAACTAGTATTGCATATATAGTTAACCAGTATAACACTGTTGAACAAGGGGTTGTGGGTGGACACATAACTTTTCCACTTTTTCCACACTAATATGTTACATACGTAATACAGTATCCAAATTTGTAGGGGGCGCGGCGGCTTAGTAGGTAGAGGTGCAGGCTACAAGCCGAGAGGTCCTCTGTTCGAATCCCACCTGCAGCAACTGCATTGTGTCCTTGGGAAGAAACTTCACCCCATTGCCCTCATGAGGGCACGGTTGCATTGTGTACTAAGGCATACTGCATGTCAATGGTGCATCATTTGTCTTCAACCAATGCTAACCCTGCTTGTGTGGAGTTAGTAGGTTGGGGGAGCCTGACATATGCTTGCCGTTGATTGGTGATTCTCTCCAGGTACTCCGGCTTCCTCCACCCGTAAAACTGTCCTACACAAGGTGACCTGGCTGTTGAAAGTATCATTAAACCCCAATAAAAAAATATCCAAATTTGTAAATATAAATGCCCCCATCAAATATATTCTCTGCTGTGGTAAACAAATTTGGTCATTGTATTCCACCATTGACTGGTTCAGTGTATTTACTCTTAACTCTGTGCATGCTGCTGGTGGATATTCCTGCCCAGGACACAAACTATCTTGCCACAGAAATGCGTATGTTGGGCACTTTTAACCAAATTTCTCTCCTGTAGATTGAATGGACTTTTTGACCACTGATTTCTTTAATTAATTTCAGAGGAATTTTTTATCAAATCTAGTCAAATCTAATTTGCAACAGCCATGACTGAATTTCCTGAAAAATATTTTGAAAATACTCCGCGGCTTAAGTGTTAACCATCTGTACTCTGATATCAGGGAGCATGGTAGCTCAGTGGCTATGGCATTGGGCTTCAAACCAGAAGGTCCATGGTTTGATTCCCTCCAGGGGTAACTGCATTGTACCCTTGGGCAAGGCACTTAATCTCAAATGCACATGTGGAGGCATGGTGGTGCTGTGCACTGAGGCATTCTGCACGTCGGTGGTGCACTTGTCTTCAACCAATGCTAACCCTGCTTGAGTAGAGTAAGTACGTTAGGGAGTCTTTGACAGTTGCTCGCCACTGCCCAGTGGTTCTACCCAAGGAACTCCTGCTTCCTCCACCCATAAAACTGTCCAACATGAGGTGATCCTGGCTGTTGAAAGTGTCATTAAACCCCAATAAATAAATAAATACGCCGATGTCATTCAACCCCATGGGAACCTCGGGAAGTTAAGCAGTACTTGTTTACTGTGGTAAACAAGCACTGATTTACCGGGAAAAATAAGGCCTAGTCTAAAATGGGCAGCATGGGAATAAACGATTCACTAAACTTGACTTGATCCCCATGTTATGGTCAGAATTAGTCAATGTGGAGAAATAGGTGATCTTAAAAACTAATAAATAAACATAAATCAAATTTTCAATAAGCAAATTTATCTAATAATGCATTTGGAAATGTAACCAATTCAGTCTTATTTAACCCTTTTCACAATGCACATGTTATCAAAATTTATTTTAATTATTGTTTTTCAAATTTTTTTTTCAACAAATTTGAACAAAAACATCGTGTTACCACTCATTGTAACAAGCTCGAGCTGTTTTTGTTGAAAGTTTTTGAAAAATAATTTTCAAATGCACAATCTGTAAATTATGTGAGCAGATTTTGGGTTTTGTAAAAGGTTAACAGAATTCATTGAGCTCTGAAAAACAAAACTTGTTTAAATTTCCAGTTGCATTATGAGAAAAATTTGTGGCTTGAAATTTTTATATTTTGACATCAGTGTGCCGAGGGTAAACATCTTCTAACCCGAAGACAATCAACGGGTCAGAAGATGGTTGAAGTAGAAGAAATATAGATCCTTGGCTGGACCATGCTGTGCACATCCAAAAGATAGGAAAAATGTTGCTCTGTTGATAAAGCCTGGGGTGCAAGACATCTAAATGGGGTTCAGCAAGGCTTCGAGATTCGATTCGATTTCAATTCTGAAGTTGATATTCTTTTTGGTTCGAAATTGGCTGCCTGATTCAATTCCTCTTGAATCTTTTTCTTTGGAATATAGCTTGGTGTCAGTCAGCTTCATCGTCTCACAAAATATATTGTTCTGATGGAAATCCTACATAAATAAGTTTGAAATTTCAGACTGAGTTTAACTTCAGCTACTTTAACATAAATAACATCTGCACTCGTGCCACCAGCCATTCTAATTTCTATATTACTAGTCCCTACCACTGTTAAATGCAAATTTAAAGTTTCCAAGCAGTGGCAACGATGAACTATAGTCCTTACAGGATAATATTCCAACTACATCAACAAGACATGTTTTCTATGAAGGCATGCCTTGATAATGTAGTTGGATTATTTTATCAGTCAGGTCTTGAGCTGTCACAGTCAGAACAAATCAGGTTTATATCTAGTGTTCAACTGATTACCAAAAATGGTCACTGACTGATTACTTGTTATTTGAGCTCACAATCGGCCGATTCCGATGCCGATTCTGATTGTAATACCTTGCACTACTAGACAAGTCGAGGCTAGAAAGAACTACATTAAACGGAACATTTTTCATTGTTAAACTTTGTTGCCTGGAGTCGCAATAAAATTACTCTCAGAGCCACGTTTACCGCACATGTGCGTGCGACTGGAAATTTTACTGCGACCTGAGTCAATGGAGTGGAACAGTCACTTTTCCGGTATGAACTACCGATTTCCACAAGTACGCTCAGTTGTAAGTTTTACATGTCGTTTAACTTGTAGTATGTCCTGTAAAGGGGCGTCAAGAGAGATTAAGAATACACAATGTGGTTGTTTCTCAACTTTATTGAATGGTATCATTGGTATCATTTTCCATTAACAATTGAACAATTGCAGAAGGGAATAAAATGTGGTTTATGAATCATCTCAAAATGCTTGGCAACAATCGATTGAACCGATGTTCAAGGAGCCATTGCTGTTGTCATCCAATTGCCCACAATCGGCCGATTGTGGTGGCCAGTTCCGATCATCGGTTGAACACTATTTATAGCACCCTAACCTCCATCAGTGATCTTCCAATACGCCACTGATTTGATTTCAGATTTGATTCAAATCGAAAATGTGCGATTCGCAGAGCCCTGCATCTAAAATGCATGAAAGATAGTTTCCTGAGCTTTTCACATATGTATTCCCTTCCTGTGATCACAGCATATTTGCTAAATTTCATCACCTTTGTCACTGATGAATAAATGGACTGCCTGATGCTGTCAACATGTCTGCATAAAATAACAGTTTACATTCTATTTTAATGCAGTTGTCCGGCTGAATTTAGGCCAAAGTGGAAAAAAAAACAATGAGCAAACACTGACACACTTTTTTTTTTCGTATTTCACAGGAATTTGTCCTGCAGCAGATGTTTTATAGTAGACCTACACAAAGTGGTCCTCGATCTCATGTATGCAATGTGTGTGACAAGAGTTTCATGCAGAGATCGGACTTGAAACGGCATGAGAATACCCACTTGGAAAACAAGCCTTTTGTGTGCTCTGTCTGTAACAGGCAGTACAGCTCAAAGTTTGGAATGAAAAGTCATCAGAAAAGAGCACATGGCATGTTCAGGGATGATGAGCATATTTAACATACTGAAGGATTTTCTCTGAAAAATGTTGATATATGGGAAAACGATAAAAGAAGAGCCAAGTAGTTGCTAGTGCGGCTCTGATGAAGTTCAAATAAGAATGAAATCGGTTAAAATAACCAGAAGCTAAATACAGGATTTCTGAACACTCAAGCCTCTGCCTCCTACTCATTTTTCATAAGTAAACCCTCTTCCTGCCCCCCCCCCCCCCCCCCCCCCCCCGACCTGTGGGAATCCTTGTAAGTGAAGCAGTGCTCGTTTACTATGATAAACAATCTCTGCTTTACTGGTAAAATTGGACTCTGTCATCTGTGCTTGAGGTGGAAGTTCTCTAAAATTGGCCACCTGGGTATAAATGATTTGCTGAACTTTACTTTGGGGTCAAGACAAGCCATTATGCAGAAATTGAACCTTAAATACCAATAAATAAATAAATAAATATTATTAACACTGCACACATGCCGTAAAATCAAAATTTCAACCTGCAAATGTTTCCCACAATGCAAGTAGGAATTAAAACAATTTAGTGTTTTTGGACAGAGCTCATTGAGCTCTGTCAAAGAAGACCGACTTGGTTAAATTCCTAGCTGTATTATGGGAAAAAGTGCTACTTGAAATTTGGTGTTTTGACCTCATCTGTGGAGGGATTTAATACATAGTGTTCTCATACTGAAGAAAAGGTTTTCAATTAAAATCATCATATAAAGGTTTCAGCAGGGTTTCCGCTTGAAATAAATTTGTGGGTCCGGTTGATGGGGAAAATCAGATTGCCTGGTCCGACCATGGTTTGCACCCAATGAAGAAAATTTTTAGAATTGAACACTGCAGGAAGGCCATTTCCTTGCAACTGAGACGGCTATTCATTTTTAGTGTAAACGATTTTGTGAGTATAATTATGTCAAAACTTCGGGGAAACACAAAGCTATCACCGTTTCTTCGCTACAATCGGCATTGTAGAGCCCTGTGATCTCAGTCCTCCAAATTTCATCGTTACCAGTTGGGTAAAATATGGAAAAAATGTATTACCCATCAAACTCACACACACACACTGGTGTTTCTATCTGGCAATTAGTAAAATTCTATGATTTCTTTACTCCTTGCATGATGTTGGCATATATTCCTGCCCAGGACAGAATTTATTTTGCTATTGAAATAAGGACAATTTAGGCACATTTAATCAAATTTTCCTCCAGTAAATTGAATGGATTTTTTCATCAATAATTTCCACAGTCAAATTTAATTAAATTAATGATCAGATCTAGTCATGGCTGCTGTAATTTGATGCAAAATAGCTTGAAAATACTAGGGAGTTTAAGAGTTAAATGCATTACCACGTGGGTAAGTTTTAACTGATGGACGATTAAATAATTGATCCAATTTATGAAGTGTAGCTCGTGCAACTAGACCTTGTTTTCATGTCAAGTTTCTCAGATAAATTGTAACATAACAAAATTATGTGTGTCCTAAGTCTTACTGCACATCGATGGTGTGCATGTCTTCAACCAATCTAACCCTGCCTGTGCTGCAGTGCGGAGTTATGATGTTGGGGAGCTGGCAGTTGCTCGGTGGTTCTCTCCGGCTACTCTGGCTTCCTCCACCCGTAAAACTGTCACGGTCATGATTAGCCATTGTGCATAAGTATGTGACCTTAAACACCAATAAATATATAAATATATAACAAAATTATGTAATTGCCTTTTAATTTTCTGTTTTATAAATATTGTTTGATTAAAATCAAGGACATTGCTTGACAGTTAATACTGCCTTCGAACTTATTCCAAACCTGCTTATCCATGGATTTGAGCACCCCAAAAATTAAGTAAAGTTAACACCATGCTTAAATTTTTTTTTAAATTGACTAGTGACTATAGTGACTTTCTCTTGTGGGAACTCCAGGAAGGGAAGCAGTGCAAAATTACTGTGGTGAACAAGTTCTTTTTCACTGGTAAAATAGGACCGGTAACCAATGCCTTCCCTGTGGAAACCTTGAGAAGTAGTGCAGTGATTGTTTACTGTGGTAAAAAATTTGTCTTAACTGGTAAAATCGAAACCGATGCCTGGATGAAATTCTTCTGGTGTGTGCAGCACAGGTATAAGCTATTGGCTAAATTTGACTATATACTTATGTTACGGTCATGATATACTCACAGATTCTGAAAGTGATCTTAAACACCAATTAATAAACTAAATAGGACATGGTAACCAACTAATACCTGGGGACGAAGCCCTTTACAGTGAGCAGCATAAGTATGTATACAATTGGCTAAAATTTACTTTATACTTGTGTGTTTTGGTTGTGATGTAGCCACAGTTGCTAAAAGTGACTTTTGGTTGATAACTATTTTGGGCCATTGGATCAGCCGCTTTCTCATTTTTTCTCATTCCACCTTTCAGTACATGGAGAGGATGTTGCTGGTGTGTAATATATGTGGTCAAACCTTCAAACACAGAAGAAATATATATCGGCATCAGAAGTGTAAACATGGAAACTTTGTTCCATTTGTCTGTGATATTTGTGGAAAAACATTTACGCAGTTTGCAAATATGAGGAGACATGTCAACACTGTACATAAACTTGAATGTCAGTAGATTTCAAATTCAGAGATTAAAAGTTGTTAACTGATTTTGTGCAAATTAAATGTAGAATATTTGAAAATGGCAAACGTTTTTTTCTTTAATTCCTCATTCACATCTCAGTCGTTTGGTAAGGATAGGGAAGCAACATCATCAAAGAACATTTTTTCCTCGATACACTTTGGGGTACTGATCAGCTGCTATATTTCTGTATCTTCAGACGATATTCCACTGTCGCCAGTGTGGCCGTTGTTACGAAAGAAGACATAGTTTTTTCAAACATTTTGAATGGCACCATGCGCCTGGTAAGAAACAGTTCATCTGTGATGTATGTGATAAAAGATTCATGCAGAAATCTGACTTGACTCGTCACAAGAACACCCACTTGGAAGTCAAGCCGTTTTGGTGTGAACTGTGTGGCAAGGAATACAGCTCCAAATACCGCCTGAAAGCACACATGATGTCGGTACACAAGTTATGAAGTAGATATATATCTTAGCATGCTGTATGTGGTAAATTCTGCTTTTGAAAAATAAAAATTGACTGTTTGGTTTCTGCTGTTCGTAAGTTTTCTCAACAGTGCCGTCAACAGCAACTGATTTTAAACTTTGACTTTCAACATCCTATTGAATTTTGAGTGAAAACAACAGTGATCTTTAAACAGGTCATTGTTTTACACAACTGGAGGAACCTGTATTTTTTTTTTTACATGCTAAAATGGTTCTGTGTTTTCAGCATCTTCTTTTGACCCATTATCTAATGTAGTTGCCAAAACTGGTCAGCACTTGGTACAAAAATCACCAACCATTTTTTTCTGTTATTTTTCTGTCTCAAAAACATAGCTTATCCAAGGACACTTAGTTTAGTCGACACCATGGGCAACTCATGTGAACCTCCAGTGATGTAGGCAAACTAAAATCAATTGCCCAATTCTTTTTAGGCAAGCAATTTGCAGACAAAATGATCATATGCCCAATTTGTGCAAGCCAGATCATCTGTAAATTTCTCAAGAATTTGCAGGTTGCAGCAGCGTCTGTACTGTCACACCGGTGTTAATTCTTAATACAAGGACAGCTTGTTACTTTAAAACCGTCCTTTACTGTTGATAAATATGTCGAAAATCAAAATTTCTTGCCTTCGAGAGATGTCTCAAGAAATTGAATCTTTTTTCCTTACTTGGATTGATGCTGCTAGTTTGAAAATTCCCATTTTACATTGAACTCTGGTATTTTGGTGGTGAAAGAGTTTACCTCAAATAAAAATTTGTCTTCCATATTTTCTTCAGACTGACACGGAAGTTATCTGTAAAGATTGTGGCCGAAGATACAAGCTGAAATACAAAAGAGCTCATTTTATACGACATCATGCTCCACACACATTTTTTTGCGAGAGATGTTCCAAATCATTTGCAACAAGATATGACATGACAAGACACATGAAAGTTCATGCTAAACATGTCTTCCTATGTGGTGTTTGCAACGAGGGATACAGTACTGCTTTAGACTTACAAAATCACTATTGTTCAAACCATGCTGAAGAGGAAGCCACAACTGTTTTCAAGTATTGTTAACTGTCGACCAAAGGCTGAATTTGAAATCTCAACTTCAACTTGCCTGATGTTTTTACTACCTGCTTCCTTGTAAATTGATTTAAACCATTACCCTACATGAATTGCAGATGGTGCTTGCAAAACATGTTTTTGAAAAAGTTGATGAAAATTATCATTTTTTGCCCCCAAAACATAAGCTTATAACCCTCCTTATTGGAACAAGCTCATTGTTTTTCGACACAAAAAATAATCAAATTCGAATAGAAATTTTTATTTTTGTTTCCCATAGGACCCCAGAAAGTGAAGAAGTGCTTGTTTTCTGTAGTGAACAAGCTCTGTTTTACTGGTATAATAGGACCTAGTAATAATGTTTGAGGTGGACGTCCTCTAAAATGGGCTGTATGTGTATAAACGATTGCCTGGACTTGACTTTATATCCATGTTGCAGTCACGATTAGCCATTGTGCAGAAGTATGTGACCTTAAATACCTATAAATAAATAAATGGCGATTTTATGCATGATAAGCTATGTTTTTCAAGGCAAAAAATATCAAATCCGATTGGAAATTTTTATTTTTATTACCTATGGGACTAAAGGAAGTTAAGAAAATGCTTGTTTACTGTGGTAAGCAAACTCTTGTTTTACTGATAAAATAGGACCTGGTAACTGATGCCTCAGGTGGATGTCCTTTAAAATGGGCAACATGGCTATAAACGATTGGCTGGACTTGACTTTATATCTATACCACTGTCATTGATAGTCATTGTGCAGAAATATGTGATCTTAAACACCAATAAATAAATAGAACCCAGAACCAATGCCTGGGGTGGATGTCCTCTAAAGTGGGCATCATAGATATAAACAATTGGCTGAACTTGAATTCATACCAATGTTGCAGCTATAATAGAGCCAAAAATGCTGAAAGTGACCATAAATACTAATAAGTAAATAAATCTCTGTATTTATCATGTCTGTACTTGGAAAAACATAACATGCAATTCCTTGTGAATCATAGTTAAAAAATGGTTTTAGACTTTTGGGGTCTTACATTTTCACGATTTGTAACTATATTTTCACTTTCTTCTATTATCAGCATTCTTCCCACACATGTGGCTACTGCGGAATGGAATGTCAGACTCGACCAGGATTAGATATTCACATTTTGCGTCAACATAAGCCTCATCAGTTTGCCTGTCCTGTTTGTGAAAAGACGTTTCCTCGAAAGTGGGAGTTCAATCAACATTACAACACACACTTAGATAAGAAGCCACATGCCTGTACCCATTGTGGAAGACAATACTGCTCCAAATCGGCTCTTGGTTCACACCTGAGAGCTGAACATGGCTTGTAGAGAGTGTGTTCATTGCATGTTCAGTCTAATAAATCAAAATAATCTAACCATGTAAAACACTGATAATTTTGGATGAACCCTTTGCTAGAATGTTTGGGGGGTTTTCTGCTCGGTTCCTGTTTTTGCAGCAAACCAGAAAACCAAACTGCAAAACCCAGCAAAAAATGGCTGAACAGTTTTACCATGTTGGTGCTTAGATGGATCAAAGTGTCTTATTGAGAGGGAACTGGACAAGTAGCCCCTATGGACTCGCATCACTTAGTCAATCTGTGAGGGGGTGAATATGTTGTGTTCTCATTGTCACATTCTCTCCCTTATTGTCAATAAAGAATAAACTATGATAATGAGAAGACGAGATATTAGATGATTTCTTACCCTCATTTAAGTTTTTTCCTGACTCAATAGACTCAGCAAATGCTCCTCCCTAAGAATGATGAAAGGGAAGTTTGGCTGAACTCAATGGATACACTTAAATACAGTAGTTTTTTGGTGAGAGGTGTTGTACAATCTATTGCAGATTTTTTTCAAGTTGAGCCTGAAGTGCTATTTACTATTTTTTCTTAACTCTTTACCTAATGAATCGGCCACATCCACCTTCATAATATGCAAATTCTGCAGCTGGAAAAATATTTTTCAAAAAATTTCAACACAACCATATCATGTGACCCCTCTTTGGAATGAGCTTGTTAAGCTTGTTCCAAAGGGAGGTCACATGGTATAGTTTTGTTGAAATTGTTTGAAAAATTTAAAATAATAAATTTTAATATCGTCTGTGTTGGGTAAAAGGTTAACACTAGGGCTGCAACGATTAATTGTAATATGCCTGAACTGCGATGCACTTCTCACGATTCAATACGTATCATTGTTCACTGTGTATCGCGATACAGTAAATATAAATATAAGGCAAAACAGTTACGTAGAGTTTGAAAACTGCTGCAGTGAAACACTGTTTGTTTGCACACTAGCATTGACAGTGCTGAATATGCCATTAACACAGGATTATTCAGTTAACCAAAGGTTGATGAATTCCCTCTAATTTTCTTTTTATACGACCGCTCATATGAGCGGGCCGTATTATGGTTTGGCAATGTCCGTATGTCATTCTGTCCATCCGTCCGTCCATCTGTTAGCTTTTGTTTGTCCACGCGATAACTTCAAACAATACATCCAAAAGATACTGTTCTTTTATGGTTGATTAGTCATGACTAGAGGATGGTTCCTTTTGATAACCAGCATTCTGGCATATCCAATATGGCCACCACGGCAGCCATCTTGGATTTTCAGGGACTTTTTATTGTCCATTTGATAATCCAACAGATACTGTTTTTTATGGTTGATTAGTCGTGACTAGAGGATGGTTCCTTTCGATAACCAGCTTCAATGTCCATCCTCTGTCTCTGTCCATCTGTCCGTTAACTTTTGTCTGCCCACGCGATAACTTGAAAACAATACATCCAACAGATACTTTTTTTATGGTTGATTATGGTTGATTAGTCATGACTAGAGAATGGTTCCTTTCAATAACCAGGATCAATGTCTGTCCATCCGTCCATGTCTGTCTGTCCGTCCATCCGTCTGTTCATTCGTCCACTATTATTTGTCCATGCTATAACTTGAAAACAATACATCCAACAGATACTGTTTTTTTTATGGTTGTTAAGTCATGACAAGAGGATGGTTCCTTTTGATAACCAGCATTCTGGCATGTCCAATAGGGCCGCCATGGCAACCATCTGGGAGTTTGGGCGACTTTTGATTCTCCCCCCAATAACTTGAAAACAATATATTCAAGTTTAATGGGTCGTAAGCCAGGAATGTACAATTAGTTTTGAAGGAATTATTGACCTTTTGTTCAACTAAAAATTTCTTCATAGGTGGCTGTATATTGATCCACAGCTGACGGTGCACTTGTTATTTGATTAATCCATTGTATTTTGTTTGTCAGCTCACAGAGCTCTGTCAAACAAGATATCAGGGATAAAATTGTTTGAACATATTTCTGAGAGGAAAAAACACAAGAAAATGGGTGACAAAATCAAAACCTGAAATAAATGAATGCATTCAAAAATTTGTTATCTAAGGAAGCTACTGGAAATGAATGCATGTTGTTCAAAGTATTTGATAGTTGCACTTGGATGGCATGAGGCGTGAGAGATCATGTATATCATGATACATATCATATCGTGCAGACTGAATCATGATACATATCGTATCATTGTGGAAGCATATCGTCGCAGCCCCAGTTAACACATAAAAAAATTGAACTGAAACAGAAGTTTTTCCTGAAACCGATTCTGAAAAAGCAAAACCTTCCAGATCTCCCCTTTGCTCACAGATGTCAAAATGAGAAAATTTCAAGTGATAAATTGTTCCCACAATGCAACTGGGACTTTTGCCAATTTAATCTCCAAGCCAGACTGAATTGTTAACTTCCATGTCGGGTGCGCAGTGGCTCAGTAGGTGGAGATGCAGACTGCAAGCTGAGACGTCCTTGGTACGAATCCCACTTCGGTATGAATCTCAATTGCCCATGTGGAGGGGGGGGGGGGGGGGGCATGGTGGCATTGTGTACTACACGTTGATGATGCACTTGTCTTCAATCAATGCTAACCCTGCTTGTGTGGAGTTAGTACATTGAGGAGTCTGCTTGGTTGTTTTCTTAGGGTACTCCGGCTTCCTCCACCTGTAAAACTGTCTGACACGAGGTGACACCGGCTGTCAAAAGTGCCATTAAACCCCAATAAATAAATAACTTCCAAGTCTCATGATTAGGAAACCTTTGCTCATGATTAGGAAACCTTTGCAGGTTGAAATTTTAATATTTCAACATCAGTGTGCATAGAATAAAGGGTTGTTTAGGAAACATGTTAACTCGTTACTTGCTAAGTAGTTAATCATCGTTACAGATAGATAATTATCACCTGAAGTAACTGATGGGCAGTAACATTCCATAATTTTTTTAAAAACCTAAATTTATTTCCAATTGACACAAAAGTTCCAACTGGAAGGCGCAGCAGGCCCCATTATCAAAGGACTCAGTGGGGGGAGAATCCATGACAGGAAATCCTATAAAAACTGAAAATTGTATGATTTTTGACACCTTTCCAAAAGAATGGAAGAGTTTAACTGGTTTGGTATCCCTGCTTGATTTAAAAACCAGGGATTAACAGAAAAGTGCAGAAAGCAACTAAAATACTTTCAGACTTCATCACAAATTGAGCTATTGAAAAAAAACTGTTTTAAACAAATTTCAAAACCATATTATGTGCCCCCCTCTTTGGAACAAGCTCATTGAGTTCATTCCAGTAAGGGGGGCAAATGATGAAGTGTTGTTAAAATTTTGTAAAACTTTTATAAAAAAAAAATTATCTAGATGACAGAATGTTAAAATCAGATTTTTGTAACCTTGGTTTGGTAAACTAAGTGCTAACCCTAAATGCCTCAACACTTTTTCCAGACATTATATTGTGGCTTATCAGTGTTTTCTATACAAGACTTGGCTGCTCCTACAAGACTTTGCAAGATATACTGCTAAGACTGGGCTAGAAACCACTGTTAAGGTACCGGAAATTGTCATCGTGATTGATGCTTGTTATAGTACATGTTGTAAGACAATAAAGTTGTTCAAAGTCGGATATCGGCATTTAAGCTCAAAATGGATGGTATTTTACAAAGGCATTTTGTACAGTTGAGCCCACTTAATTAGATATCTTCTAATTGAATAACCCTGTTAATTCAATAAAACTTGCAAACCATATACTGTATCTTTGGTACAAATTTAACCAATTAATTGCATATTGGTTAACCCTTTACCCAACGTAAATGCCAAAACCGGCCAGCGCTATTCACAAAAATCGCCAGTTTTCATTATTTTTCGCATCGCTCTCTGTCCGTCGTCCGTCAACACCATGTTTTGGTCTTCTCCTCCAAAGCCACTGGGCCAATTCAAGTGAAAGTTTGTGTGAGTGATGGTCCCAAAGGGGCATTTCATTTTTGTTCAACTCAGCATGCCCAGCCCCATAGGGAGGGAGTGGGGGAAAATGCTCCAAAATATTTTTAAAATCTTCTTCTCAGGAACCAGTGTGTACAATGACTTGATATTTGCAATGGAGCTTGCATATGAGGTGTAGAATCAAGTTTGTTCAAACGAAATTCGTGAAGTAATATTTAGCTTTGTAATCGGAGGGGTAATATTTTTGGCCCCGCCCCAAATTTCTATTTTCTGAACCGATGGTCCGGTATGAACCAAATTTGGTTTGTGGTAGTATTGGGTCATAAGTACTTGACCCATGCAAAAAAAAAAATTCCGGCATCCCCATGGGAACCCTGGGAGCTAAAAATAGAAATATTTTCAAATGCCCATATTTCCCAAACCCCACGGAACAAAGAGCTTTTATTTGGTATGAAGTATCCTTATGACCAGTAGAATTGAATGGTAAATAAAAATTGCCACCGGTTATGTTAGGGTGTTCTGTAATGGGCATCGAAAAAATGCTGAGTCAGCATATTTGCAAAAATTGAAAAAAAATCTTTTCTCCAGAACCAATCATCAGAATCTTTTGATATTTGGTATACAGCATTCATAGGGGGGTCAGATGAAAGTTTGTTGAAATAAAGCTCATTGGTTCATATTTGGGCTCTCTACAGGAGCCCGAAGTTTTAACATAGGGTAATATGGGGAATATTCTTTGAAAATCTACTTCTTCAGAACCACCAGTCAGAATCTTTTAATATTTGGTATACATCATTGTTATGAGGGTCAGATTCTAGATTGTTCAAACCAAGTCCCTAGGTTAATATTTGGGCTTCCTACGGAAGCCCAAATTTTATCTTTGTTCAATATGGAGGGTAATTTAAAAAAATCTTCTTCAGATCCATCAGTCAGAATTCTTTGATATTTGGTATGCAACATCTCTATGGGGGTCAGATTCAAGTTTGTTCAAATCAGATCCCTAGGTATATATTTGGGCTCACTATGGTAGCCCAAATTTTTACTTACAGCAATATGAGGAAATTTCTTTAAAAATCTTCTTCTTCAGATCCACCAGTCTGTATGACAGTTCTGATTTGAATAAATTTTTGTAGGAATGTTTAGTAACATGGAATACATCATGTATAATACGGGTTTTTTTCTCGGGCAGAAATTATGCAAATTAGATGAACTTTGATTTATTCATTGCTACTTATACACAGTAAGTGCACATGTCTATACGGCTTGGGCTAGAGTCTGTATTTATGAGCTGATCTTCACGAAACTTCTTGGGGTACCTTTGTTATCACCTTGTGACAGGAACGAGTGTTTTGGGGTGCCTTTGTTATCACTGTGCTATGAGAAATATTTTGGGGTTCAGTCAGACCCACTCTGGGACTCAGAGATTTCCTTTCTAGTTTAGCATCTAACTGTCACCCCACTTTTACAATACTTTACCTGTATATTTGGGGGGGCACGGTGGCTCAGTAGGTAGAGGTGCAGGTTGCAAGCCGAGAAGTCCTCGGTTCGAATCCCACCTGCGGCAACCACTTTGTGTCCTTGGGCAAGACACTTCACCCCCATTGCCCACGTTGGGGGCATGGTGATGCTGTGTACTAAGGCGTACTGCTCTTCGATGGTGCACTTGTCTTCAACCAATGCTAACCCTGCTTGTGTGGAGTTAGTATGTTGGGGGAGCTGACAGTTGCTCGGTGGTTCTCTCTGGGTACTCTGGCTTCCTCCACCCGTAAAACTGTTGTGGTCATGATTAGCCATTGTGTAGAAATATGTGACCTTAAACACCAATAACTAACCTATATATTTGTTACAGACTACGGTCAGCATTTATGTCCAGACCGTTACAATACTTTACATGTACCTTTCTTATCAGGTCATTACCTAGATGTTTGTCATTGCTGTGTAACATACTGTACATGTACATGTCTTAAACAAGTTGAGCTACAGTGTCATTGAGACTTTCATTTAAGAATTTTTATTCATTGTGCTTTCTGTAAAAGGTTAAAATCTGTTCGTGAGAAATAGGTCAAAATAATACAATTCATGCACAAAAATGTGCACAGTACACCATGAAATATAAGCTGTAGCATTCCAAGTCTTCAAATTGATCAGACTTCACCTTCCGAGAATTAGTAGGTAAACAATATAATTCGACAAACTTCAAAGGCTAGTAAAGCTGCTCACTGTCTTTTCACTCATGCATTCCATGGAGAATCATCCGGTTGGCTCACAATTGTTCCATTGAAGTTTCATTTCATGTATTATACTGAACTCCGATAAATTTGATCATGCTGTGAAAAGCTTATTAAAAAAATCGGGTAATATTTTTGGAATGGTTATTTGATGTGCACCTGTGGACAGTGTGCAGATGTTTGTTGATGTTTTTCTAAAAAAAAAAAAAAGTGTCCGGTGCCAGTACTCAACAATAGCGTGCTTCACTTCAAATGGTAGCAGTGTACAGCGCACCTCCTATTTTCAAAGTCGAAAGACTGCCCTCCTGTTGGATTTAAAACACCTGGTCTGCATGGTACCTGGAGTATGTCAGTTAACCTGAATTTCACTTTTTGGGGGTTTCATTGTTACAATTTGATTTTTTCATGGTATGGTTTATGACATTATGTATGAAATACATTATCACTTTCTTCTATTACCAGCATTGTAACATATGTAGCCACTGTGGAATGGGATGTCAGACACGAGGAGGATTACAAATTCACATTTTGCGGCAACATATGCCTCACCAGTTTGCATGTCCTGTTTGTGAAAAGACGTTTCCTCGAAAGTGGGAGTTCAATCAGCATTACAACAGACACTTAGATAAGAAGCCACATGCTTGTACCCACTGTAGTAAACAATACTCCTCGAAATCGGCTCTCGTTTCACATCTGAGAAATGAACATGGCTTGTAGAACATCTGTGTGTGTTATATTCATCACCATTGATAGAAAAATATTGGCATTACCAAATTTCCTTCTCAATGCCACCCTTCTCTCTCCCAGGCCCTTATAGTTTTTTGTCAGTTCAATAATATCTCTTGCCATAGTTAACTCTTAAACCGCTGAGTATTTTCAAAATATTTTTCATCAGATCTAGTCATGAGGCAGCCAGGTCTAGGTTTGATGAAAATTCATCCAGATTTAACAAAAAATGTTTGGAGAAAAAACCTTTCAATTTACAAGGGGAACGTTTGTTTAAATATGCCCAATTTATACTTATTTCAGTGGCAAGCAAAATCTTGTCTTTGATGGGAATATCCATCTACAGCATGTAAGTAGTTAAAGTAAATCGGCAAACATTTCATATCAACTTTGGGTGAAACAACAAGTATATTAACCCTGTATCTAATACAAATGCAAGAGTGTACTTTCTAACTTTTTTAATATGTAAAATATAGAGCTCAAGTGAATTTTATCTCTTTAAGGTGTTACACAAGTAAGGGAAAAGTTGTTTATTTTGAAATTCCAGCCTCTGATATTCCATAAATTCAAATTAAATATACACAAATTATACATCAAAATGAAGGTTGTGATGTTTTGAGCCCGAAAAATATATGGAATCAACTCAGAGTTGACAGCAGGCACCAATGGTTCCTGGAAGTCTGCTACCATATTTGTACCAGAATGGATAATAAAATAATACTTCAAGAGAACAACCAAATGTGCTTCAGATATCCAACAACAATGCTGGGCATTCAAGGCACTTTACGATGCAGCGATAGGACTGCATTTGGGGTAAGGACAACACTGTCTGCATTTTTTATTGAAGATGGGTTCCATTGCTGACGGACATGCACATATCACTCGATACCACAAATTTTTATCTAAAAACAATCTCGTAATTCTGCGAAATTTCAACAGGTGTCATGATACCTTGCAATTAATATGGCAACTGTGCAGTCTCCATATAATAATAGTATGTAGTATTAAGGCGATCTTTCTCATTAGTTGATTTTATATCCCCCACGGGAGCTCTGGGAAGTTAAGCAGTGCTTGTCAGCTCACCTGACTGAAAGTCAGTGTGAGCTATTGCCATCACTTGGCATCTGTCGTCCATCGTACCTTAGATTTTACAAAACAATCTTCCCCTCACAAACCAATGGCCCAAATTGAAACATATATGGGCCACATCATCTTGGGGGTATTCTGTTTTAGTTTTGTTCAAATGGGATCTCCGCCCTTTTTGGGCGTGGTCTTGTGCCCAAATGTGATGAAATTCTTTAAAAATCTTCTCATGAACCACAAGTGGGAATGCTTTGATATTTGGAATGAAACTTCCTCTGGTGTTCAAGATTAAAAGTTGTTCAAAGAAAGTTGATAGGTCCATATCTGGGCTCTCCAGGGGGTGGGCTCACTTCTGAGCTCCCCTGAAAATTTCTATTTCAAGAACCAATGGAGCGATTGAACCAAATTTTATATGTGGCATTAGTTGACCCTAAGTACTTCATTCATGCCCCCAAAATTTTCCACGGTTCCCCATGGGAACCCCTGGAACTAAAATTAAAACAAAAATGAAAAGTCCAATATTTCCCAAACTGCATGGATTTTGTATTTGGTATGAAGCTTTCTTCTGAGTAGTTGAAACAATTGGACAAAAAAAATTGCTGGCGAATCTCTCATATGGTTCATTCAGATTACATTTTCTCCATACCCATAACCCTTACAGTTTAGGACAACTTGGTCCAGGTGAGCATTTTAGGCTCTCTTGAGCCTCTGGTTTACTGTGGTAAACAAGCTCTGTTTTACTGGTAAAATAGGACACAGTCACTGATGCTTAGGGTGCAAGTCCTCTAAAATAGGCATCATGGGGTATAAATGATTGACTGACCTTGACTTTATCTCCCTGTTGTTGTCATGATTTGCCATTGTGCAGAAGTATGTGACCTTAAACACCAATAAATATTTGATTTTATATGATCTTGTATATCACTGCTTTTTCGGTCCAGATGACCGTGACCGAAATGTAAACAAACAGACAACGAAAACAAAGTCAAGAGTTTTGGAATTTACATCCTTGCAGCTATGACGCTGCATTTTTAAGAATTTTGATTTCCTAGCTTTGAGCTTTGTTCTTGAATATCTGAGGCACATTTCGCCATGAGTTGCTCTCCCTGAAATATTATTAGCTTAACTTGACAAAGTCAAGATAAGCCATTGCCATCATGTGTGAGGAAGTTTGTTAGTCTGTGAGTCTGTTCAAATTTTCCTTTAGCACAGGCTACGCCCTGTAGTTCTTGTCCGATCGTCATGAAATTTCATAGGCAGTTTTGTCTACATGAGAACGTCTCCTTTTGGTCGCGATCAGTTAACCCATAAGCACCAAAAACCTTTAGCACAGAGTACAGGTTGTATTTATGAAGGGATTTTTTTTGCAACTTGGTAGGATGACTCAGTATAATGTCTAGATGAGGATGTCCCCTTTTGGTTGCGATCGGTCAACCATGATGGCTATACAGGCTCGAAGCCCAAAAACCTTTAGCACAGCATGCAGGCCATATTTATGAAGGGGTTTCATAATAACTTGATTGGATGACTCGTTTTGGAATAATTTAACTAACTTGGTAACGTTGGTTGACATACATTGACTGTGAGGGCTTCATTAACCCACCCCTCAATTCTTTAGTACAGTCTACACTTCAAATTACTTTTATTGAAAACATAGCATACAGGGAAAAAGAAATTAACATATTCTCAATTATCACAATTCTTGTCGTATTTCATAATCCTTTCATAAACATTGCATATTATCCTTTTCGTCAAACACAACACACAGTCAAGTTAAGCTACAGTGTCATTGATACTTTCATTTTATTAGTTCTGGTACGAATATGGTAGAAGACTTCCAGGAACCATTGGTGCCTGTTGTCAACTTTGTGAGTTGATTCCATATATTTTTTATGTTCTATACATCACAACCTTTATTTTGATGTATAATTTGTGTTTTTTGAATTTGAATTAAGGAATCTCATAGGTGGGAATTTCAAAGTTAACAAATTTCTCTTTCTTATATAGTAGCACTTTAATCCTTTTAAAAGCCCAATAAAAAGAGATTATCAGTAGAGTAAAGTTTTCTGGTGTGCTGTGTCACATTGTGTTGAGGACCTTCACCAAGCTGTATCACACAAGGCCAATATAGCACACTAGAAAACTCACTGTACAGATGACCTTTTTATTATATACTAGAGATGGGTGGTATACTGTAAATACTGTTCGATATTGGTATCCATCCAATACCAATTCACCATACTGAAGGAGTATCAAATTACCTGAAATTTCGGTATCAAAAAATATTCCCAACATTAAAAAAATAAAATGGCAAACAACAGAACATTATGCAAGATTCACAAGAAGAGCCCATTGACTATGTATTTCTAAAGGCAGTCAACACCAGCCATTTCATGTATTTCTAAAGGCTGTCAACACCAGCCATTTGATGTAACAAAAAAGCTGAGAGAAAATACCCAGCGGTTAGTTTCTCTCAGCCTTTTGTTTACATCAAATGACAGATGGCAAGAGCCTGTGTTACTTCCAATATTTGACAATTCGGTGGCTTTAAAATGGGGAACTTCATCTGGGCAGTGTACCCAAAATGCAATTCAATATTGGTATTGGTGGGAGTACATTATGTTGCTGACACCGAATGCCGTACTGATACTGAAGTGAATCATTATAAAAATACCGATACCGAAACTGAACTTTAAAATTCTTATACCACTTAACACTATTATATACCTGCCCTTAAAATAGTGTCGCCAATTCAGAACCCATCAAATCCAGTTTGGAGAAAAGCAGGCAACAAACCTTGAATTGTAGTTATTTCTGTGGTGTGTTCTCTATCTCCACTCTGGACTGCATGGACTCGGATCTACCTCCTCATCTTGGTGTATCTGGCACAAATCTAATGTAGGTTTGATAACATTTGTTGAAAAATGAAATCACTTTGCGTTAAATAATTGTTTAATGGAAGATACCACTCGCGTTATAATGAACATAATTGTTGTAGACCTTTAAAGAGCACAACAACACATGAGCTTCCAAAGAATTGATCTGGTGGTTTGTTAACACCGGGCCTAGGAGAATCCATTGTTGTGGAGTGCTATAACCCATGCAATCTTGACAAATAGGCAGTGGATTATTGGCATCTGTAATGAAATATAACATGTAAAACAAATGTGAGTGCGGTGGCTCAGTGGTTAAGGAATTTGACTTCAGACTGAAAGGTTGATGGTTTGATCCCACCAGAGATAAAGGTGTGTCCTTGGGCAAGGGACTTAATCTCTAATGCCGACGTGGTGGTACGGTGGCACTGTGTGCTAAGGCACCAAATACATCTTATAAATGCAATGTATTATGTTTGTACAATGAAAACCAAAACCGAAAATCCAACTCTTTGAATGAATGAAACCTGGAACCGGGAGCAATTGCACTTGCACCCGTCTTGTTTCCAGGACTTCTAACAGTGATGTGGGAGCATGGTGACTTAGTAGTTAGAGTATTCAAACCGAACGTCAGTGGTTTGATTCTGACTAGCAGTCACTGTGTTGTGTGTCCTTGGACAAGATCCTTCATTCTGATTACCCACATGGGAGCACAATTGCATTGTGAACTAAGGCGTATTGTACTTTGATGGTCCACTTGCCATCAACCACTGCTAACTTTGGAATGTCATTACAGTTGCTCGTTGCTACTTAGTGGTTCCCTCCAGGTCCTTCGGCCTCCTTCACCCATAAAACTGTTTGACCCTGGCTGTTGAAAGTGTTGCTAAAGCCCAATAAAACAAAACATACAACAGTGATGAGATCATAAAAGTGTTAAGTAAATTTTGACCAGAAAAACTGCGATCCTGTCAAAATTTTCTGCCTGCTTTTTTTGTGCACAGTAATATTTAATTAGTCTTGAACAGAACATGAATTTAATACTTCTTTAACTTTTTTATCCCCTGCCAAAACAAAATTTATGAGGGATATTGAAATTGTGGTCTGTCCATTCGTTTGTCAGTTCGTCCATCCATCCATTCATTCGCCCATCCGTCTGTCTGTCTGTAACAGCTTTAAACCTTTATAACTCCGTCAGTGGATATTGGATTTAAATGATCTTTGGTATGCTGATAGACCACCATGGGGGAAAGAATATTCACAAGTAACAGGTTTTACCCATTTTTTTTTCTCAAGTTATGGGCCTTTTTTCGCTTTTTTCAACTTGGAAACCCTTAGCGGTGGATACCGGTGGCATTGCACCTTGTTAAACTTACTTCACATTCAGCTTCAGCTGAACTGAATCATCATTTAAAAAAATTAGTTTCTGTGGTAATAATCATGCATGCCAAATTAATAAAAGATCAGCGGTTTACTGTGGACCAAAGATTTTCAGATTCAAAGACCTTCTGTTACATTTGGTTTAAGATGGGACCTTTTTGTTTTTCAATTAACTCCGATTAAACTTTCTGTGTAAGTAGGATGGCCTTTGTTGAACTCATGGCTGTGCACAATGTCAGTAAAATGAATTCTGAGTTGTCCGCATTAAATTACTTAAAGTCCGTCTGGAAAGACTGAGAAGTTTCTGTGGGTTGTTTGTTGGAGAGGAGGTCTAAAATTCTATACTGGCCAGTTGGGCCTGGTGGCAGTCCAACAGGGGACAGGCTCTCTCTTATGAGAAATTATTTATTTGAGAACCTCAAAAAGTGGAGTAGTACTACTCCAAAGTTTCTGAAGGAATATTCTGGTATCATGCGTTATCAACCTAGAGTCTATTTCAACTGGCATTGCATCTACGTGAGTTGAGTTTTTGCAAATACTTCGTATCTTCTGCTCACTGTCTTATCCTTTTTGTTCTCAGCGAATTTTGTTTGCATGTGGACAATGTGGAATGGAGTGTCCAACCTCGATGGAACTAGAACATCATATTTTGCAGCAGCATCGATTCTCCTGTCCAGTTTGTGAAAAGACGTTTCCACGAAAATGGCAGTTCACTCAACATTTCAACATACATTTAGACAAAAAGCCTCACGACTGTGGACATTGTGGTAAACAGTACTGTTCCAGGTCTGCTCTTACCTTACATCAGCGAGCAGAACATGGCTTGATGTGATGCATGTTTGATAAATGTCGTTAAGCCTTTCCCAAACACACTAATCATGAAAATTTATTTTAATTATTTTTTTCCCAAATTTTTCAGACTTCAGCAAGACTATATCCTGTGACTGCTTATTGGAACAAGCTTGATGAGCTCTTTCCAGTGAGGGTGAAAAGGCAATGGGGGGGGAGGGGGGCACATGATATGACTACTTTAAAGACAATCTTTCACCATGGGAGGCAAAGGATATTTGAGTCATCAAATTCTGCTTTTGTTCCCTGCTGAAATTCCAAGGGTGAAAATTCTGCAGCATGTTAAATTTATAACATATATACATATTTATAGCATGTGGAGAGTGTATTATCACTAAATTGCCTGCATAGTGGAGATTCCACCCAAGCCATAATTGAAAATGTGCTTCAAAGCATAACAAGAACAAGCAAAGTTCCAGCCAATGGCCCACTGGGTTAAGCTTGTGTCTTTTTGTCCATATGTACAGAATTTGAAAGTTATATTCTGGGTGATAACTCCACTCCATGAGTGATTTAGTTACAATCCACTCTCCACATACTTTATATGCAAATTGAATTTGCAGATCTGGTAATAATTGTTACATGTTCTCATCTCTCTAGAATTAAGCTTTCCAATAAATGTTAAGTCCAAATTTTGATATTGGTAAAGCAAGCTAAAATTGGGACACGTTTCTGAATTGCAGGCTCATAACCCACTCCTAGAAATTATTCTGGTCTTTGTCTGGCACAAGTGAATTAGTGCCTATGACCATTACAGAAGCTGCTTATTTGCAGACCTGGCCTGTTAAGAAAAAATCGCCATTCAATATTTATTTTTTTTAATTTTTCCCACAAAACCTGGCTTGTGACCCCATAATTGGAATGAACTCACTGTGATCGTACCAGTAAGTTGTCATAAGCAATGTTTTTGAGTAAAAACCCCCAAATATTTAAAATTTTTAACTAAACATTTTTGCAAATGATGTCTTTTAGTTGTTCCGTAAGTGTTAAATCAGATATGGTACTCACAAAAAAAAGATTCTCTGGAACAGCTAGAAAATTTCTTTTTTTTTCACTTTTTTTTTTTACTTTATTTTTAGCTTAACTTGACAAAGTCAAGATAAGCAAATATATTGCCATCACGCGTGCGGAAGTCTGTAAGTCTGTTCACATTTTCTTTTAGTACAGGCTGCACCCCGTAGTTCTTGTCCGATTGTCACGAAATTTCACATGCAGGTTTGGGGTCATGTCTAGATGTTGTGATCAGTCAACTGAGATGGCTGCCCGAGCCCAAAACACGGAAACCTTTAGCACAGTCTACAGGTCGTATTTATGAAGGGATTTCATGGTAACTTGGTAGGTTTACTCTGTATACTATCTAGATGAGAATGCCCCCTTTTGGTATGATATGTCAACCGTGAAAGCTACCCAAGCCCGAAACCCAAAAACTTTTAGCACAGTCTACAGGTCATATTTAATACGGAGGGATTCCATTGTAACTTGGCAGGATGACTCAGTATGATGTCTAGATGAGAACTTCCCCATTTGGTCGCGATCTGTCAACCATGACGGCTGCCCGAGCCTGAAACCCAAAGACCTTTATCACAGTCTAGAGGCCTTGTTTGTGGAGGGATTTCATTTTAACTTAGTAGGTTGACTCCATATAATGTCTAGATGAGAATGTCCCATTTTGGTCACGATCGGTCAACTGTGACGGCTACAGAGGCCCAAAGCCCAAAAACCTTTAGCACGCTCTACAGGCTGTATTTATGAAGGGATTTCATTGTAACTTGGTAAGATGACTCCAGATAATGGCTAGATGAGAACGCCTCCTTTTGGTCACGATCGTTCAACCGTAATGGCTGCCCGAGCCCGAAAGCCTTTAGCACAGTCTACAGGTCGTATTTATGAAGGGATTGCATTGTAACTTGATAGGATGACTCAGTATAATGTCTAGATGAGGACCTCCCCTTTTGGTTGTGATCTGTCAACCGTGATGGCTACACGGGCCCGAAAACCTGTAGCACAGTCTACAGGCCTTATTTACGAAGGGACATTTTGGAATAATTTCACTAACTTGGTAACTTTGATTGACATACGTTACCTGTGAGGGCCACATTAACCCACCCCTCAAGTCTTTAGTACAGTCTACACCTCAAATTATTTTTATTGAAAACATGGCATACAGGGAACAGAAATTAACATATTCACAATTATCACAATTCTTGTCTTATTTCATAATCCTTTCATAAACATTGAACATTATCCTTTTCATCAAACACAACACACAGACAAGTTAAGCTACAGTGTTATTGACACTTTCATTTTTTATGAACCAGATGCGAGGTAAAATAACAAATTTGTAATGCAATAACTAAAGTTCCAGTGTTGGCAATGCAAAGGTTGCCAATTTATTTATCATTCACTGGTATAATTATAAAGGATGAAAAGACAATAACAATTAACAACTGAATGAATATATTATAAAGAACAGAATTAATGACTTTAATAATGGTGATAATATAGACAGTGGATGTAAACCGCCACAATGACCTTTCCATACGTTCTCCCCCATTTTTTTTTTTTTTTTTTTTTTACTTTATTTGTTTTTTTTTTAACTTTTACTACGCAACACAATTTGTACCAAGAGTATCATCTTTGACCTGAAAGAATAAGAATACTTTTTCAGGCTTGGCAATTTCAGGAGAGTGATTTTTTATCTCTCCTTACTGCCCTCCTGAAAGAATTAAGGAGATCAAAAAATTGCCCTCCTAAATATTTTGGTCTGGAATGATTGAGATAACATGTATTATGCTCACATTACATTTTTGTTGTAAAGCAAAAATGTAATTTAACTTCGAAGTCACATAACATCATGTAATTTCATTTTGAAAGTGGTTTAGTGGTAAAAGGTAATGGCTACAACTGTGTTTGGGTATGTACTTTGTACATACCCAAACACAGTTGCAATCATTTGAAGCAAGATGGGTCACAGCAATATTTTTTTTCTGTCAGTTTCAACAACTGACATCACAGTTTGAAGGGTAATTATTCAAGGAATATTGACACTATAATATACTACCATTACTACTATCCTGTCATGTGACTGCAGATTCAAGCAGACCTGTTGTCCAAGAAAGTCATATGCAAGCCACTACCACCTTCAACCCCCACCCCCCCACCCCCCCCCCCCCACCCCCAACGCACACACACAGGTCTTGTCAAGTGTGTGTTCGGTTGTTGAGTGAGGCATCTAGATGTCTAAGAGATTTCGCTTTACCTTAGTAAAATTAATAAAATTACTGATGTAATAGTCTGTTGGTTTCAGTTTCACTGAGTTTGTTCAACTGGATACTTAAAATGCTGTGTAAAGCTAATTGTTCTCCTAAGCTGATTGAGGAGAGCGATTTTTTGCCCTCCTGCATTTTTCAGAATGCCAGGCCTGCTTTTTCTCTTAACCCATTGGGCCCTGATGGTTTATACCATACCAGTTCAGAGCCATGAACTGGAAGATTCTAGTCATAACTTGGGGAAGACCAATTGATTTTACAAATCTCAATTGGTCAGCCACACAAATTCCCGAAGCAACTCTCTACATTATGAGTTCAGGTCGTATCACGATCCTGGACTGGAAAAGAGACCCCTCATGTTCAAAGGGTTAATAGGAACATGTCTAGAAAGTTTAAGCAAAAACATTTTTTTCAGAGATTGTAGAATTTTACAGGAAGCTTTTCTATTGTCATCAACCAAAAATGTAGATAATGTATATCTGATCAGCAGCAGACAATTTTTCTTCAATATATTTTTCATTCTGTATCATGCTGTATAAGATGGTATTGGTTCCTCAGTTTTGGTATTGTTCCCTTGGTTGTAAAGTATTGATTCTCAGTTCTTCTCTCAAGCAAATAATGAATGTTTCTGAAAAACAGCTAAATCACAGGGATAAGAGAATTGAGCTAATTAGCTGATTTTCCCTGTGGAACCCTGGGAAATGAAGCAGTGCTTGTTTACTATGGTAAACAAGTTTTGTTTTACTAGTAAAATAAGACACCAATGCTTATGGGATGGAGTCCTTTAAAATGGGTAACATGGGTAAAAACGGCAGACTAAACTTGACTTTATCTCCACATTTTTCTGTCATTCAGACCTATTCCCTATTTCATGTCACTTTTGGAAAATCAAGATGAAAATTTCTTCTTTTTTTTTCAAAAATTTAAGACACATTGTCATTTGAGGTATGGAAAAAAAGCAGCCTATGATGAGAAAAAGCAGCCTCGCAATTTCGCAAATGAATTTGTGGAGTGTCTTTGGCAGCCTCAAAGTGATTTTGAGAATGCCATCACTGAATACTGCATAAATAAGAATTTGGGGTGACACATCTAAGTAGTGGCAGAAAAAAGAAAAATGCCCCATACCACTTTCCTTCATTCAACCCTTCTGTTGGCAAATTGTAATAAGAATATGTTTTCCACTTGTTGTTTCGCTCGTAACCAAATATTTTAGTTGCATGTACTGATTTCAATGAGTAAACAATCATGCCACTTGCCTGGTAAATGTGGTCTTCGAAATGCTGATTATTTCAAAATTTCTTTCCATGTAGACTATTCTTGGCATTTCAGCATTGATCACCGTGTTGTTTAATACATTTCAAAGAAAACCATATATTTTAGCAAGTTACAGCCAAAGATTGCATTATTTCATCCGGGAGTTTTTAATTATCATATGTTATGCAAATTGTGGACAGTGACAGAAGAATGGTGATTCTATGTAGAAAACCACTTTGATCACAGAGATTGTCATTACCATGGTGTAATTTGATATGCTGACACATCCAACAAAATTGGGACAAACGACTGAAAAAATATGTTTATAATAAGTCGATGGTGAGATACGTCTGCTGATCATTGTTCCCCAGTATCAGGCCTGGCAGTCTTAAAAATGCAGTAGGGCTAAAAATCACTCCCCTCGCATGGCCTAGGCTAGCGATTAGCTTTCCTCAAGCGTACAAAACCTAAAAAGTGGCAAAATGAAGTTTTACTATTAATGAATTCTGCCTTGTGGGCTTTGTACATTTTATTTTGTGCTGCTAACAAGGTAGTCTCTGTGAGATGGCTACACTGACCTCCACAACTTCGGGCCTGGAGGTGTGGGTGGGACAGTGTAGCCGTCTTACAGAGACCACTAACATAGCTGAGATCTGAAAAGATGTGGGTTTTAGGAATAGGGGGTTATAGTAATCTTTATTTTGTAAGGCCAGGAGGTATAGTTTCCCCCTCCTTACTTTTTTTAAGGCAAGCAGTTGGCTAGCGAATAAATCGCTCTTCTGAAAATGCCAGGCCTGTGGTATGTCTCTGACAAGCAACAATATTTTGGGTATTGTTTGAAGGCTTTACTCAATAAAAAATTATCATAATTCACTACTTACCATTGTTGTATTTTTAGCCATTTTATGACCAAGGGCAACAATACCAAACCCGAACGACCAATACCAGGTTATTCAGAGTGAGTATATGGAATAGTGTTTTTGTATTCAGAATTCATTTTTGACCATGCAGTTTTTGTTGCTGTTGTGTTAAACATGATGAGATCTTCAGCTTTTGTTCAGGTTTACTTAAAAAATAGGACATGGAAATCGGAAATTTCATGAAAATTTCAAATTCATCTGTATTGCAGGTTTTTTTTTCCTTGGTTACATTTATTTACCTACCCTCTGCATACTGATGTGAAAACATCAAAATTTCAGGTTGCATATTATAGAGGAGGGTTGTACCTTAATCCAACACACATCATATCAGAATTTATTTTTATTATTTGTTTTAAACTTTTCAAAAAAATATCAACAAAACCATGTCATGTGACCCCTCATTGGAACAAGTTCGTTCCAGTGAGGGCTAACATACTATGTTTTGGTGAAATGTTTGCAGAAGAATTTATTTTTTCAAGTGCGCAATTTATAAAGGGTTAAAATACGTTTATGGGAAACGTCATGTCTTCCAAGAATACAAAGAAATTCAACATACTTGGTATCAAGCCTGAATATAAGCAACCTGTCATTTGCTAAATGAGGTTCACAGAGGGTGAATTTGATGATGCTATTCCCTGCAGTCGGCAAATTTATCCTCTAGGTACATCTTTCTGTTTTAGCTTGAGACTTGATTCAGACTGAGGTTCACAGAGGGTAAATTTTGTGATGCTACCCTGCTGCACAGGGTAGCATCATCAAATTCACCCTCTGGGGACCTCATTTTGCAGATGACAGTCTGTTTATATTCAGGCTTGCTTGGTATCAATTCAGGGATCAACCTGTCAGATGAAGTTTGCAATCAATTGTTGATCTTTTGTTGACAGTACAATCTCCCCTAGTTTTGTGCATGTACCGGTACTAGGAAGCAGTCTCTGAATGGTAATTTTGATTACATGGCTCTGTGTGAAATTCAGAAAGTGAAAGTGCTAGCCTTCTCTGAGACTGGACAAATCGGCCTTGGAAATCAGTGTGCAGTATTTAAATCACTCAATGACTAAACCTGATCCGATATTATAATGCAGTTATATATAATATGGGTACTGATAATGAAAATACATTGCCTCCCAAGACCTTCGATTTTGACCTGCACCATTGGGGTGTGGGTAAATTCTCAAATGGCTGTATTATTAGGGTGAACTCCGGTAATAATTTGAACACCCACCCATAATGAAAAACAAAATGTTTCCACATTTTACACTGTTGAAAGTTTTTCTTCTTTGTTACACGGACACCTTCTGTTCCAGGTCCAGTTTTATGATTTTGAAATTGCCTACTGCCACATATAATTATGTATTCAAGTTACACTGTTGAAAGTTTTTCTTCTTTGTTACACGGACACCTTCTGTTCCAGGTCCAGTTTTATGATTTTGAAATTGCCTACTGCCACATATAATTATGTATTCAAGTTATTATATAATAAGTAACAGTATGCATAACTTTTCTGGTAACATGCTTGCTGTCATTTTCAAATACTGAAAGGAGATTGATTTCTCATGTTAAAAATAGTGAATTTTGAGTCATGTTTTTGCATTTCATTAATTTTTTTCACTTTTCAAATGAAAATTTTCAATACTGAAATACGTATATTAATTTTCATTGCTAAAATTTGCCTAAACAACTCCCTCCTTCCTCTCTCCCTCCCCCTCTCAACCATTTGCACAAGTTCTCCCAAATGCAAAGGAGTCGGCAGGAAATGGTCTCTCGAATTGTTCTCTAAAACAGATTATTTTTTTTCTTCCTTAGAATCTTGAATCGACACGATGCCCATATTGTGAAGTTAGATGTCAAACACAGGCTGGTTTGTCACTTCATATCAATCGACTGCATCAACCACACAGATTCGCTTGTCCTCTATGTGAGAAGACATTTCCCCGTCAGTGGGACTTTAATCGACACTATAATGTCCATTTAGCTAAGAAACCTTTTGAATGCGAGGCTTGTGGTAAACAGTATTGTTCAAGATCTGCGTTAACGCTACACTCAGCTTCATGTGGCAAATAGTATTTTTGTGAATACCTATCATGCATTTTCACAGATTGAGAGATTAAAAATTAAGGAGGCCTGTTCAAGGTGAATTATTAGTTGAAAGATACCTTAACGTGACGTTTTCCTTGCTGAATTATTTTCAAAAAGTTCCAAAAGCACTCTCACCTTTTACCTAATGAATTGGCCTCCTCCATCCACATAATAAACAAATTGAGCAGTAGACAAAAAAAATATTTTTTCAAAAAATGTCAACAAAACCATATTACATGATGTGCGTTTGTTGAAATGTTCTGAAAATTTTAAAGAAAAAACAGTAATTAAAATAATAAATTTTTGCTATGGTGTGGATTTGGTGAAGGGTTAATGAAATCTACCTGTTTTTTTTGTAAACAAAAGCTGTTTCATGCAAAACTGCAGAGGTATTTTGTTGCCTGAATGGAGAATTTTAAACCTGAATATCTCTGCATAACAGGCATATCCTGGAAATAAGTGTATTAATCCTAATGTAACATATAGCACCCATATCCAACTGGTAGAGTTACAAAAAGAACAAATCTGAGTCAGATTTTATTACTTTTTATCCCCCCTGAAAAAAATTTATGAGGATTTTGCTGTGGAGCAATCTGTCTGTAGATGGAGTTGGTTTCCTCTTGCCAATTAAAGTTCTGATTGGCCAATTGAAATAAAACTTTACGTGTGTTGGGTAAGATGAGGGGAAGAACCCAACAGAATTTGAGGTCATTGTGCCAAAGGTCAAGGTCACAGTGGCCTTGAACTTGTAAATTGGTTTGGGTTGGTTTCCACTATCCAATTAAAGTTCTGTTGGGCTGACCAAGACCAAATTTGACATATGGGTTGAGTATGGTGACGGGGAGAACTCTGTTTATTTTGGGGTCATTGAAAACTTTTCTTGGTTTCTGCTCTTTAATTAAAATTCTGCCCAGCAAATCAAAACCAATCTTTTTATGCCAGTTGGGTATGATGAGAGGAAGAACCCTATTTATTTTGGGGTCATTGTGCCAAAGGTCAAGATTACAGTGACCTTTTACCAACAAATTTTCCCAGTTTCCTTTCCGCTCTCTAAATTCCCACTGGGTCAATCAAAACCAAACTTGATGTATGGGTTGGGTATGATGAGAGGCCCTATTTTCAGCTTATTGTGCCAAAGGTCAAGGTCACAGTGACTTCAACTTCAAATTGGTTACTACTCCATAACTTCAGATATCGATAAGGCTACTTTTTTTTTTGGGGGGGGGGGGGGGGGGGGGGAATTTGCCAGGTCTAGTTCAATTTTGTGTCTAAAATGTAGCTCATGAACACTCATTGATTGAAGTGAGCTCATTAATGAGTTTGTACCAATGAGGAGATCATAAGCCATGTTTCTGAAGCAGAAAATTAATTTTTTTTAGTTAAGAAATTGCTATTTGATGTGTCCGTCTGCCACTCAGGTTACGTAAATTAAGTACCAAAATGTTGGTAGCAAAATTCAAATTGTCAAACAGGATATAGTATATTTATTACATGATTCAAAAGTCATTATTGAAAATCGTGATCTAGAAATATGAGTATTGTGATATATATTGTGCGATATATATCTTGAGATTTGATAGATGAATATAAAAGTTTGAATGTTTAATATTCAGATAGATACTTTATACAGTTTAGAATGTTACTAAAACATAAAGTGTAGTCTCTCTCCTTAAAATAACTCTGAATAGCCACAAGTAAAGTTTCATTTCATGGACCCCAAGATTCATTGTGGAGGTTCATTAGCTGAAACTTTGCATTTACTTTTTACGCTTTTTCTCAGATAAGATGAGAGACCAGTGCAAGTGGAGCAGTGCTAGTTTACAGTGATAGACAAGATCTGCTTCACTGGTAAAATAGGACCCGGTAACCAATTTCTGGGTTGGCAGTCCTATAAAGATATAAACAATTTGCTGCACTTGACATAATACCCATATTGTGGTCATAGATGCCAACAATGACCTCAAACACTGATAAATAAATAAATTCTAGCTCATCACACATGGTAGTATAAATCAGAAGGAAGTAAATAAATTAGCTTGTTAATTTAAATCCTTTACCCAACACAGACGATATAAAAATTCATTCTTTTAAACATTATTTAGAAACCAGAAAACCAAACTGCAAGAGCCAGCAAAAACTGGCTGAACGGTTTTATTGTGTTTGTGCATAAACTGATCAAGCTATCTTTTTGGGTGGGAACAGGACTAGTGGCCAAGCCTGAAAATAAGCAGACTGCTATCTGCAAAATGAGGTCCCCAGAGGGTCAATTTGGTGATGCTACCCTACTCAGCAGGGCAGCATCACAAAATTGACCCTCTGTGGACCTCAGTCTGAATCAAGGTCTCAAGCCAAAACAGAAAGATGTACCTAGAGGATAAATTGGCCCACTGTGTGGGATAGCATCAGCAAATTCACCCTCTGGGGACCTCATTTTGAAAATGACAGGTTGCTTATATTCAGGCTTGCTAGTGGCCCATATGGATTCTCGTCACTTAGTCTATCCAGCAAAGGGGCAAATATGCTGTTATTTTCTCATTGTCCCTTATTTTCTCCCTTATCGACCCATTCACCAGACGAGTCAACAAGGGAGAAAATGTGACAAGGAGAACATAGATTAGATGAACTTGATTCATTTGTTAACCAAATTTATGGGTCTTTTTCTGACCGGGGGCGCGGTGGCTCAGTTGGTAGAGGTGCAGGCTGCAAGCCGAAAAGGTCCTCGATTCGAATCCCACCTGCGGCAACCTTGTTGTGTCCTTGGGCAAGACACTTCACCCCCATTGCCCACTTGGGGGCACTGTGGCATTGTGTAGTAAGGCGTATTACACGTCGATGGTGCACCTGTCTTCAACCAGTGCTAACCCTACTTGTGTGGAGTTGGTATGTTGGGGAGCTGACAGTTGCTCGCCGTTGCTCGGTGGTTCTCTCCGGGTACTTCGGCTTCCTCCACCCGTAAAACTGTCATGGTCATGATTTGCCATTGTGCAGAAATATGTGACCTTAAACACCAATAAATAAATGAATAAATACTTTTTCTGACTTGATAGACTTAGCAGCTGATCTTCTAGAACCCCAAGAATGATCAAAGGGATGTTAGGCTGAACTCAATGCAGATACTTACAGACATAGCATTTTGTCGTGAGTGGTGTTGTTCAAACTATTGAGGATTTTTGCCAAGTTATGGAGCCTGAAGTTTCATTTACTTTATACACAGAACGACACGTGTGTGTGAATGGGTTAATACCATATGGCACGAGTTCCAGCATGGATGGATAGAAAGAAAGGCTGCAGGCCTCGAGTTTTATCCTTCCGCGATGGCACAAGGGCCATATCGATTAACCCATTCACCCACACATGTCGTTCTGTGTTTATTAAACACCTTCACGTCTATAAAAACATTATTAGAAGTACATTCTGCAATTCATTTGATAACTATCAACAAAAAGAACACATTTTATAGCCAACCACATTTGCGAGGGGAACCCGTGTTACTATTTCGTCTCCTGAGTTCCAATGTATTCTATGTGCCTACTGGCACATAGAACACATTGTAACTCGGGACGATTGTCAGCTATTGCTAGTGATTCAAACTGTAAATGTGTTGCACGATTTGTAGAAAATTCCAGTGAAATTTCGCAGATTTTCATTTTCCGCATGGTTTAGTTTTGCTGTAGATGGGGATTACATAGAACAGGCATGTAATAAATGTTTTTAACACAGGTTAACTGAACCCAAATCGTTTCTTCAACCAAACCAAAACCGAATCTGAAAAATCAAAACTGCCCAACTCTAGAAGTGATGGGAAATTAAATTTACAATGACCAGTAGGATGCATACATGTGGAATATGGTTTGTGGGTTTACTGAATCGGTGAATGTGCATTGAGTGTGACCCAGTTTTACAGTTAAAACAAAAATCAGAAGTACATCTGTAAAAGTTCTTTTTTATTTTTTTCTCAGTTTCCTGACTTGCTGGTGCAGTGTCCACATTGTGAGGTTCAATTACAGACACAGACTGGTTTGTCTCTACACATCCTACGTCATCATCAGCCACACAGATTTTCTTGTCCGATGTGTAATAAGACATTTCCCCGTAAGTGGGAGTTCAAACGGCATTATAATGTCCATTTAGACAACAAACCTTACATATGTGACATCTGTGGCAAACAGTATTCTTCAAGATCAGCTTTGATTACACACACAATGTTTTGCAAACAGTCAAATCGTTAGCCCTTTAGACCTGTTAGGCATGACTTTTAGCAAAGTTTGATTTGAATGATGCCAAGATGAATATTTTGTAACTGTTCTTTCTTTATGTCGGTGTAAAAATGTTTTGTTTTGATTTTTGAATATTTTTGTATAATCTTGTATAAATTGCAATATTGAAAAGATTTCGCCCGGTAATAAATATTTTGTAAAGAAAATCTCGCTTTTATTTGACTTGCTTTTTATAGATGTCCAGTTTATTCCCCGATTTTCTCAGTCTGCTGATTGGACACAAATTTCTGCGATTCACTTTCATTTGTGTGGTAGTTCCTTTAATGGTATATTAATCATGTGACCAGTAAACCGACACGGAATTCTTATAGTTGACACCTCGCAGCTGTTGCACAAAGCTCATTACTTTATAAATTGCATTTATAAAGCTGGAAATAGGTTGCCCTGATTGATTAATGGTTTTGTGCAGGAGAATTATATGCAAACAACAGGAATATTCTGTAAAACAATCTGTTTAATTATCATCAATGTACTTTTCTGTTCTCATGGCGTAGAGTGTGACATTAAGGTCTAGCAGGCCTTAAAATTTATCCTGATTCATAAGAATCATACAGTTTTGATTTTCACAATCTCCTGCTGTGAGAATCAGTTTACAATTCTTTACCCTTTGCCTAACATGAAAAGCAGACGACATTGCAAACAAAATTCTTGAATAACTAATTTTTTTCATTTTTGTCTCAAAAACATAGGTTATGACCTCTCATTGGAATGAGCTCGTTGAGCTCGTTCCAAAAAGTGGTCATTACCTATGTTTTTGAGACAAAAAAATAATAAAAATTAATTGGCGATTTTTGTGAATAGTGCTGGCCGGTTTTGGCCGTTACATTGGGTAAACAGGCACTCTCCCATAAATTGTACCAAGGCAAAACCTTATGGACTAAATAATTCCATTTCAGTGACTATGAAACGCATCCAGTGAGTATAATAATAATAACTCTTTGGCCAGCCGCTGATTTGTCGCGGTCCTCATAAGAGAAGGCCATCATTCCCCCTGCACCCCACCCCCTCTTCCCCTCCTCTCCTCCCAGCATTCAGATATAAACTGCTTAATAGTGTCCCTCACTTCCTCTTTTTCAATTTCTTCAATAAGCATTCCTACCCTCTCCCTCGTGTCCCCCTTCAGCCATCTATCCTTTGTTTCTTCACCCCACTTTTGCATTATTCTTCCAGTAAATTTTATTCTATGAGGTATATACTGTGGGCATTCCAAGAGAAAATGTTCCAGGGTCTCCACTACTCCAGAGTGGCACATTTGGCATCCCTTTTCCCCATCTCTCCCAATTTTTCCCCGAAGCTCCAGTGATCTTGATCTCAGTTTGAACAGCAGTGACCCTCCAAAGGTGCCATCTAGGTACTTCTCAAAAGCTGGCTTTTCTTTATATTGTAACCTCTGCAGTGATCTTTTCACGCTAACCCCTGCTCGCCAGTTTCGATTGCAATCTTCCATGACTCTCTCTTTGACAAACCTTTTGCCTTCTTTCATTCCTACTTCTATGTTAGTGACCTCTATAGAGTAATTGTCCATTAGTTCCCTCACATGTTTTGACCACCCCGTTTCTATATTAGAATTCCAAATGGTATCGAGCATCAATTTGCACCACCGGTTGTCAGGCAGGTTTCTCAAGTAGTTAAAGTAACACAGTTTTCCCAAATCTACCCTGTCCTTGATTTTCATCCACCCAAGCTCCCCCCTTACTGCTTCCAAAGCTGCAGCATTACTCGACCCTGTTATCCATCTGCCGGCATCATTTTGAGTATTTTCCAACTTCTTAGTAACGGTTTGGTTTAATGGAATCACGTCCGTGCCATACGTTATACTTGGTAAACCCACCCTCTCCCACAGCGTTTTCCCCACAAAGACCTTGTTGAAACTATTTTTCCCTAAAAGTTTTAGTTGGTTCAGAATTCTTTTCCCCTTTAGAATCAGTTTGGCTGAGTAATTTCTGTACACCCCTCTTCCCGTTATATTTATGCTTACCCCTAGATACTCATACTCTCCCGTTTCTCCTACAGTGATTTGTTTGCTTTCCCCTTCGGGGATTGAGAACTCCCCCACTCTCCATCTCTTCGTCATATCTACCTTGCGTCCAACGGGTATTACCTTGCTTTTATTTTCATTTAGTTCGAGCCGCCAAGTGTTCCCATATCTACCAACAATTTCCAGCAGTTTCTCTAGCCCCTGTTCAGTTCTAGACATTAACACCATGTCGTCCGCAAAGAATAAGCCTGGTATCTTTATGTCTCCAACATTTACCCCCTCCGCACTCTGAATTAGTTCGTCCCCTAAATCTTTAACATACAATGCAAACAAAATCGGTGAAAAGATACACCCCTGCTTGAGGCCTATATCCATAGGGACTCGTTTTGTAGTGATACTCCCTAGACTGAGTTGGCTTTGCACATCTGTATACAGTGCTTTCATGATTCCCACAAAGTCACCCCCCAGTCCGATGCCCTCGAGCTTTCGCCACATACCTTCCCTCCACACTCGGTCGTACGCTTTTTTCACATCTAGAAATGCCAGAAACATCTTTTTCTTTTCAGCCTTTGTTGATTCTATCAGTTGGGTGAGTGTAAATAGGTGATCAGTGACTCTTCGTCCTTTCCTGAAACCATTTTGAATTTCTCCTAAAAAACCTTTCTCTTCTATAACTTCCTCTAGTCTACCGTATATGACCTTACAGAATACTTTTCCGATGTTACTACTAACTGATATCCCCCTATAGTTATCTAGAATTTCCTTATCCCCCTTTTTGTGTATGAACGACACCTTACTTTCCCTCCACTCTCTGGGGACCTCTTGCTTTCGCAGAGCCAGGTTGAAAAGGTTTGTCAGGACTTCAATAAGTGCCTCCCCTCCATTTTTGAGGAATTCGTTCGGAATTTCATCAGTCCCTCCCGCTTTACCATTTTTTAATTTCGAGACCACGTTCCGCACTTCTTCTGCCGTTATTTCGCTACATACACGATTGGATAGGTTCTCCTCCACCAGTGTATTTCTTTTTGGTGGGGACCCACTGCCCCATCGCCTATCGTTTATCTTTTCCCAGTGCTTGACTAACTCTGAAGCGATACGGCCTTTATCTTCTGTACTTTCCCCATCCACTTTGATACTCTGCACACTACTTTTCCCCCGTTTATTTACCCAGTTCCAAAATACGTTTGAGCTCGAACCCCCCGTTTTCTTTATTGTTCTGGCAAGACTGCAATTGCGCTCCTTCCTATTATTATCCTTTATCTCTTTCACCTTTTTCCGTGCCAGTTCATATTCTCCTTTCATTAGTCTCGTGTCATTGTTATCCACCCCTTTAAGCTTCCTACTTCTTCTGTAAGCAGCGCATTTTACCTTCCTTTCTTTTATAGCCTTTTTCAGTCCCTCGTTAACCCTGTATCCAAGCTCTCTCATTGGGACCCTCACCCTTCCTATACACTCCTTCCCTGCCTCTGTTAGGCTATTTACTATGCCATCTGAAATACTCTGGACATTTGCATCCCTAGGTATACATTCAAGATTTGGTTTTAGTTTTTCCCGAAACTGCTTCCAGTCGGCTCCTTGTTTTAGTCCCCAAACTTCCTTGAAGGTATTTCTGTCTCTATTCGTCTTTTTGCCCATAATCTTAACTGTTATCAGGTTGTGATCACTACCCAAGTCATTTTTTCCCTCGTCATCTATTTCTACATCTATAACCTCCCTCCATACGCTAATGTCAGTGAGTATATAATCAATTATTGTTTTCTTATCGTTCCTCTCCCAGGTCCATTTACCCTTACATTTCGCATCCCTGTTCAGGATCTTTAAACCAAGCTCTTTTGATAGGTCCAACATCTTCCTCCCATTCGTGTTAATTTTCCTATCACCTCCCTGTATGCCCTCCTCCTTATCCCCGATGTGCCCATTGAAGTCCCCCATTAGGACAATACTGAACCCTCTGCTCCCAAGCTCTGTGATATTCGATCTAAGAGTTGTATATATTGAGTCATTCCACTCGGGCTTACTTCCCTCCACTGCTAAGTATACAACACCAACGGCAACACTCCTGCTTCCTAACTTGATTTTTGCCCAGACTATTTCGTTGGATACTGGAATCTGAGTCCTTGCTTCTGTGAGATCTGTAATCAATGAGGGCTGTAATTCCTCTTTAGCGTAGATGCCAACACCCCCACCCCGTTTCTGACCCTCAGTTCGCCCAGCTCCTATCCACACGCAACCCTTCATCTGATCAACCCGCTCATCCCGTCGTATCCACGTCTCACTTAGACCCATTATATCGAAGTCTCCTTCGTCCATCATTGTTGATATTTCGCTTACTTTCTTGTGCAGACCCTGGATGTTGCAGTACCCAAACTTAATGAATCTTTGTTTTTTTGTCATCACTGGCACATTATTATAACCCTGGTATGTCCCTGTATTGTGCATGTTTGTTGTTCTTCCTATGTTCCCAGCATTTGTGCCACTCTGGGTTACCGGCTGTGGTCCCCTACCCCCCTTTTCTCCAAAAAAGGCCCAGCCACCTGTAAGATTTTTTGGCCCAACAGGTCTGTACCCATCCTACTTAAATGCAATCCGTCTCGCCCATACAACTCTCCTTGTCCCCAGAATGAATCCCAGTAGTCAATGAAATGTACTCCCAAGTCTTTGCAGTGCTCTCCCAGCTCCTCGTTTAGTGCCATAATCCGCGAGTTCCTCTCATTCCCACCACCCATAACGGGGAGCACCCCTGAAACGATGATCCGAGCATTCCTGCTAAGTAGCTTACTAATTAGGTCCTTGTATGTGTCCACCAAACGAACTGATTTCCTCTCCCTGATGTTATTGGACCCCACATGTAATACCACTACCGGATCAGGCCCCGACCCAGCTACAATACCGTCCACTCTATCCCTCAGGTCCTCCACTTTAGCCCCCGGAAAGCACAGAACTGTTCTATTTTTACTGTCCGGACCACAGACAACCTTGTCGATCCCCCGAACTATACTACTTCCCGCAACCACCAACTTACTTTTGGACCTCGCCCTATTTATCTCCTCTAGTCTCCTATTGTTTACAGCGTCCTCTTCCTCTCCAACAGCCCCACTCGGAATCAATATCGGTATCGGTATCTTTGACCTAGGATTACTCCTATCCTTGTCCCTCCGTCTCTTTCCAGGCCCTGAGCTACCTGGACTACTCCCCTGGTCTTCCCCCGGATCCCTCCTCCTTTTTCCTGGCCTAGACCCCAAGCTACTATCTGTTGCAACTACCTCCATCTCCTCCTCTGTCTCTTCCGAATCGAGCACATCAAATCTGTTTCTGGTGCTGCACTCCCCATTGCCTTTGGACTTTACACCCCTATCTACCTGCTTCTCTGGCCCCCCCTAGGGTCGATAGTTTTCGGTAACAGCACTTCAGAATAAAGCCCAAATATCTGCTTTCAGCTCTCTACCAGTTAACATTTCCATTGCATCCTGTGTTTGATTGAACCTTACTAGTATGTTTTGGTGTACTTCTTGAGATAAGCGGCTGCTTCGCACAGCACATTTGATCGCTGAATATTAATAATCATACAGGGTCAAATAAGGATCATACCTTATTATTATAAAAATAGTTATCATACCTGTATGATTATTGGATACTCAAGAGTAATGGACTAGTTGGTATCACGAACTGCAAGCATAAGTAGATGGACTGTTCAGTTGTTTCTGAAATGTTGATCACTTTTTTTGTTTATATGGCAACCAATGGTATTTCATTTAGAACTTTTGCACGGACCAATCCATGGTCCCAATGTTCAGTATACTTTCATTAATATTAGAACCGCATAGGATATAGTTCGGAGCCATATCAGTTTTGACTTTTTCCATTCTTAATATTCTAGTGGTGACAACTCATTCCACAGTTATTTTAGAAGCAGGACTAGATTCAAATGAAAATTGACCAGGCATCACCATGGTGGTCAAAGAGAAAGCCATATATCATTTGTTGAGCGGAAGAAGGCTGAATCTGGAATGCTTTTGCATTGCAGATGTTGCAGTGTTCCACTCAAATGGCGATATATTTTGCAAACTAGATGGGACACGATCTGTGATAAATTGCATTTTTTAGGAATTTTTCGACAGAATTTGTGTTGCTCAGTTTAGGTGGAATTTCAAGCTTGGAAATAAATGAGATCCACAGAGGGTGATTTAAAAACAGGGTAGCATCACTAAATTTACCATCTGTGAACCTCAATCTGTATGATGGTCTCAAGCCAAAACAGAGAGAGGTACCCAGAGGATAAATTGGCTCACTGTGTAGCGTATATTGGAAAGTGAGTTGTCATTCTTGGACTAATTACTACCGGTTGTTATTTGCAGTATTGTAAACATTACGACTCGGTTTGATAGTGCATAGTCAAATTTTGCCTGGAGGCAAATACCACAGAATACCTTGGGTCCGCCAACATCAAACTTACCCCAGTTGGGAGTGGGTTGGTGGAGTGGGGTCTCGAGGTGTTCTCCCCTAAGAAAAATGTGCTTGGCAATCAATATGACATCTCAATCAACATCGGCTTGAACATTGCACACCACACAAATCAACGACATGACCATTGAAAACTTTGTTGTTGTGCAGTAAGGCTGCTGCGGACTGGTCACTTTCCACGGAGTGGGCAGTAGTTCCACGGACACAATAATATTAGATTTCAAACACTAATTATAGGAATAATCATCAAAAATTTAATTAATACAGAACCAGGTACAGCTCGGTGTTTCATTAATTAAAGTTTTGCTGGTGATGATTTTTATTACCTGGTAAACGCATGTGTGGACATCACTGCCCACACGTGGATTACAACCAGTCCACGGCGACTGCTCTGTAATTATGATACACAATTATACTGTAGACTTTTTCCATTAATATGATCATAGTTTTGACATCGTTATTTAATTGAATCACAATGTACACAAATGAACACTCAGAAATAAAGAATTTTGCATACCAACCGGAAGTTATTCATATTACTCTCCACAGCATAGAAGAGTTCATGGAATCAGGTGGAGATAATCTATTTATAGGAAAGCATCAGCAAATTCACCCTTTGGGGACCTCATTCTGCAAATAACAGATTGCTTATTTCCAGGCTTGTGGATATTGTCAGTCTCGATCCTTAGAAAACTGCTGGATAAGTAACTGTTGTCATCTTCGGAAAGTCGACAAAAAAAGGTATGAAATCTCAGACTCTTTGGGATTCAATTTATTTTTCAATAATCGAGATGTTATCGGATCAAATCAGCAAAAAGATTCGAAATTGAATCCCGGAATGTTCGCCGGGCCCTAATTTATCAGGTAATAGGTTAAAGGGGCAATTTTCTTCTTCAGATTCTACATATGGGTTCTAAATTTGTGTGTTCTGATTGTGGGCGGAGTTACAGATATCCCGGAGATTACAAGAGACATTTTAAAAGGCACCATCTACCCCATCGATTCCAGTGTGATTGTTGTGGAAAGAAGTTTGCGGAGAAGTCGGATTTGAAACGACACACCATGACCCATCTTGCTACGAAGCCTTACACTTGTAATGATTGTGGAGCAGGATACTGTAGTCTATACAACTTGAAGTACCACCAGAAGACTATGGACCATCAAAACTAGTGTTGAATATCATCACATTGATCACTCTCAAAAGATATTCGACAGCTTAATGTAGCTTTGTTTATGTTGTGAAATTCTGCTTTGCAACACAGTTGGAAAGGGCTCTTCAGATGCTGCTGAAATAATAATTTGTAACAACTTACCTAAGGTAACTGCAGAACTAGTAACTGGCCAGAGCTATTCACAGAAATTGCCATTCATATGTTATTTTTTGAATTTTTTCCTCGAAACCTAACTTTTGACCCCTCATTGGAACAAGCTTATGAAGCTTGTTCCAATGAGGGGCCATAAGCTATGTTTTGGCAGCAAAAAATTAGTTATTCCAGAAAATTTTTTGGTATGTTTCATCTGGATTTGTGTTGCGTGAAGAGTTGAAGATAATTTGAAAGAGTATAGTAGTGTTTGTTTACTTTGGGAGAAGTAGAGCAGTGTTTGTTTACTTAGGTAGACAAATTTTGCTTCACTGTCATAGTAGAACCTGTAATCAACTATAAGCAAAAGTAGAGCCTGTAATCGGCACATGGGATGCAAGTTCTGTAATGAGGGTAACAAACCTTGCCTTAGAGGAGGACCGGCTGGGGTGAAGCCAATGAGTCTGCTTTTATCATCTACCTTTGAATATCTCTGATATCGATTGGCCACCATTATAACAAGCCGGTGATATACTGGTTTCTAAAAATCCATCTGTATCGTAAACTTGTGAATCTTATGATGATTATAGCTGGTTAACGTAGTATTTACTCTCAATAGAAGTTTTCTGAACATCACTCTTAACTTATGTTGTGATCTTGATATAGCCATGGATGCTGAAAGTAAAAAATGAATGCAAAGAAACATAATTCTAAACGTGTGGAACCAATGGAAAGTGGTGTCAACTGGTTCAATGTTACAAGTACATAACTGCCTTGTCAGAACCTTTACCTAATGCAACAGCTTGTCCCAAGTTCAATCCCCGTCCGGGATGACCTGCATTGTGTCTTTGGGCAAGGCACTTTATCCTGGTTGCCAACATGGGGGCGCGATGATACTCTGTACTAAGGCATACTGCTCGTTCATGATGCACATGTCTTCAACCGCTGTAATGCTTCTTGAGTGGAGCTTGATCAGAGTTGGAATGCTTGAGCGGAGCTTGATCAGAGTTGGAATGTTGAGCTGACAGTTGCTCATCGATGCTTGGTGGTTCTCTTCGGGTTCTCCAGCTTACTCTGTTTTCCTCCACCCATAAAACTGTCACCGTTAAGATTAGCCATTGTGCATAAGTTTGTGACCTGAAGCACCAATTAATAAATAATGCAATAGCTTAACCTCCTGCACATTGATGTCCTGATTACAAAATTTCAATCCTCAAATTTTTCCCATAATGCAACTAGGAATTTCACCAATTCAGTCCCAATGAGCTCTGTCAAATAAGATTGATTTGGTGAAATAATTCCTAGTTGCAGTTCATATATGAGTTAGTCCACCTGGTAGTCTAAATCTGCTTGTTGCTTTTTCAAATCTACGCTGTGCCCACAACTTAAGCTGTGCACCCAACAAGTAATGCAAGGCCACAGCAAGCTTTGATGGCTGTCTGGGCTAGCACATGAGTTTAGCTTTACACTGCACCACCTTCCTGGCAAAATGGCATATTAGAATAGATAAATTGAGTTCATTTTGACCCTTTACCTAACACGACAGGGAGACAACACTTGCAAACAAAATTCTTGAATAAGTAAATTTGTAATTTATTTGCGTCAAAAACATAGCTTATGACCCAACAAGCTCAGAGGTCATAAGCTATGTTTTGGGGACAAAAAATGAAACAATAATGAAAATCAAATGTCGACTTTTATGAATATCACTGTCTGGTTTTGGATGTTACATTGGGTAAAGGGTTAAGTATAATACTATTGCTGTGCCGACACTTCATCCTGATTGCCCATGTGGGGACACAGTGGGGTTGTGTACTAAGGCATACTGCACGTCAATGGTACACTTGTCTTCAACCAATGCTAACCCTGCTTGTGAGGAGTTAGTACGTTGGAAGTGTCTGACAGTTGCTTGCCATTGCTAAGTGGTTCTCTCCAGGTACTCTGGCCTCCTCCACCTTTAAAACTGTCTGACACGAGGTGACCCTTGATATCAAAAGTGTCATTAAACCCTAATAAAAAAATATTGCTGCATCAACAAGAGACAGGAGTATATAAAATATTTTGGCTTCAAGGGCTGCTGAAGGCCCCAAGAAGCCGGAGTAATTTATGTTCTCTGCTCTGGCATCTGGGTGCCTTAATTGGCCTGGACCTCGGCCAGAGAATGAAAATAAAATCTTGTGTTCCTACATCTCACTCATTTGGGAAATAAAACTAGTAAAATATATGAGTAGCAGACGACACTGACAAAGGGGGTTCTGGAATGCATTTTCATATTTTGCCCCAAAACATAACTTATGAGACCTCATTGGAATGTGTTCCAATGAGGGGTCATAAGCTATGTTTTTCAGGTAAAATTAAAATCAGATAATCTCAACTTCTATATGGCAGCCAGGGCAGCTATATCTTTTTCCATCCCCTTGCTATGGCCTGAAGTAATCGCATTTTACTCAGTAATATTGAAAACAGGAAATTAGAAACATTAGTAAATACTCATGTCTTGTTCTCCTCTTCCCAGAAATGTGACAAGTTGGCTGCTAAAGATTGTCATTCCAGTGTTAGGCAAATGGCTGATATGGTTTCTGGTTTATCTGAAAACTTGTCCAGTTTAGAGGTGTTTCCAGACAAGAACAAAAATGTTTGTGCTCCTGTTTCCTTTGATGTCATACCAGAAAGGTTCACATGTTTACTCTGGAAAAGGCCTGCAAACTCAGAAGGGCCTCTTGTCTCACATGGACCGATCACATAAATCTTGTTGATACACTTGTGACATCTGTGAAAAAACATTTCCAAAGAGATGGGAGTTAAAATGGCACGAGGATGTTCATTTGCAATCAAAACCTTTTCAATGTGATTTGTGCAAGAGAGAATACAGCTCCAAATCGGCACTTGGCCTTCACATGAAGGATATGCATTACTAACCTTTTCAAACTGGTACATGTGCGCATAAACTTTTCTGTAAATCCAAAATAGGCAGTTCATGTGTAGAGAATACATTAAACACCTACTCTCTCTCACCTGTCAAATAATAGTGATGGCCTGCATTATCCACCAAAATCGCAGTGGCTCAGTAGGTATAGATGCAGGCTGCAAGCCGAGAGGTCCTCGGTTTGAATCCCACTTGCGGCAACCGCGTTGTGTCTTTGGGCAAGACACTTCACCTCCATTGCCCATGTGGGGGCACGGTGAGGCTGTGCACTAAGGCGTACTGCACGTCGATGGTGCACCTGTCTTCAACCAATGCTAACCCTGCTTGTGTGGAGTCAGTAAGTTGGGGAGCTGACAGTTGCTCACCGTTGTTCGGTGGTTCTCTCCGGGTGCTCCGGCTTCCTCCACCCGTAAAACTGTCGTGGTCACGATTAGCCATTGTGCAGAAATATGTGACCTTAAACACCAATAAATAAATAAATAAATAATAATCTACCAAAATTAATTATAGTGATGGCATTTTCACTCTACATCTCCTAAAAGAATAGTGATGGCCAATATTTTTCTCTGAACCCTGGAAAGTGAAGCAGTGCTTGTTTACTGTGGTGAAAAAAAACAAACAAAAAAGCTCTGTTTTACTGGTAAAATAGGACCAGATCTCCAATGCATGAGGTGGAAGTCCTCAAAAATGGGCAAGATGCATATAAACAGTTGGCTTGACATGACTTTACCTCCATGTTACTGTCACAATTATCCATTGTGCAGAAGTATGTGACCTAAAACCACTGAGTATTTTCAAAATAATGTGACAGTTTTACGGGTGGAGGAAGCCGGAGTACCCGGAGAGAACCACCGAGCAACGACGAGCAGCTGCCAGCTCCCCAACATCGTAACTCCGCACTGCAGGACAGGCAGGGTTAGATTGGTTGAAGACATGCGTACCATCGACGTGCAGTACTACGCCTTAGTACACGGCGTCATCGTGCCCCCACGCGGGCAATGGAGATGAAGTGTCTTGCCCAAGGACACAACACGGTTGCCGCAGGTGGGATTCGAACCGAGGACCTCTCGGCTTGCAGCCTACACCTCTACCTACTGAGCCACCATGCTCCCGCCGGATGGAATGGTCAGGGACAATAGTCCTCATTAATATTTTACAAGTGAGAATGACTGGATAGAAGGATCAGTGATAATTTAATCCTACTGTCCTATGGGAGCTGTAGGATTAAATTATTACTTTACCCTTTACCCAACGTAATTGCCTAAACCGGCCAGCGCTATTCACAAAAGTCGCCAATTTTCATTAATTTTTCATTTTTTGTCTCAAAAACCTTGGTTATGACCCCTCTTTGGAACGAGCTCATTCCAATGAGGGGTCATAACCTATGTTTTTGAGACATAAAATTAGATATTCACGAATTTTTTTTATTAGTGGTGTTTGCTTTTCATGTTAGGTAAAGGGTTAACATGTATACAAAAGCAGAGATTCTCCCATTTTACGGTACACAGTAGTGTATAAGATCACTTCATTCAAGGTTGATTGGGGTTAAATCTTGGCTTGTTGCAGGTAAGTTAACCTGTCGATTCAAGAATACTGTTTCTAGTAGCAGTAAAACCCTGCCTTATGTTGTACAAATATAAGCACCTACACACCCCTCCCATAATCAAGTTGTCCTTTACTGGTAAAATAGGATCTGGTAACCAACGCATGGGGTGGAAGTCCTCTAAAGTGTGCAGCATAGGTAAAAACGATTTGATAAACTTGACTTCATACCCGTATAGTGGTCATGATATAGCTATAGATACTGGAGGGAGGTGACCTTAAACACCAATGAATCCCCAGTGAGAGCCCCAGTAAGTGAATCAGTGCTGGTAAAATAGGACCCAGTCACCAATGCTTGGGGTTGGAAGTCCTCTAAAATGGGCAACATTGGTATAAACGATTGAGTAAATTTGACTTTATCTCCATGTTGTGGTCAGGATTAGCCATTGTGCAGAAGTATGTGACTTTAAACCCCAATGAATATAAATAAATAAAAATCTTTACTTCAACCCTTTAGCTAACCCCAATGGTGTGATTTTTCAGCATTTTAGACAGGGAAATTAAGCTTCATTTTGAAACTTTCTCTGTTCAAACATGATTTAAGTTTAATTTTCTAAGGGTGAAATCACACTTGTGAATGAAGCTGATATTTTTAACCCTTTACCCAACGTAACGGCCAAAACCGGCCAGCGCTATTCTCAAAAATCGCCAAATAATTTTCAAAATATTTTCATTTTTTGTCTCAAAAACATAGGTTATGACCCCTCGTTGGAACGAGCTCGTCGAGCTCGTTCCAACGAGGGGTCATAACCTATGTTTTTGAGACAAAAAATGAAAAAATTTAGTTATTCAAGAATTTTTTTTGCAAGTGTCGTCTGCTTTTCATGTTAGGTAAAGGGTTAAAGAAAAATATCACCTTCAGCAGTCTGTTCATAAACAGATCTAACTGACTCTGTTTCCTGTGAAAGTGTTTAATTCATGTTATAACTCTATTCAGATGCTTAATGGCTAATCAGTTGCACTCAAATACGATGCTTTTGCACCGCAGGCTGGGTTCCACACACAGTGTACCTAGAACATTTCTCAATGTTTGTATTGTGCTGGGTAACATTGAATACATAGCAAGCCTTGTGTAATAACCTCTTTCTTAATCTTTCTGGGACAGTTTTGTAAAAAAATTTTGATTGCAATTTACAGTCTTGAGCCATTCATCTTCATAGAAAAGCGAGGCCAAAATTAAGAAAAAATTCTGTTCTATTTCACAGATAGGTGATACTCCATGGTATCCTTGTTCACTTTGTGGACGGGTCTACAAATGGAAACAAAGTTTTGCAGGACACATGCAGCGATACCATGAAGAACATAAATTCATATGTGAAGTGTGCCACAAGTCATTTCCAAAAAACTTTGAGCTGAAACGTCACCTCACCACTCACGAATTGGAGAAGCCTTTTGCGTGTGAACTTTGCCCTTCTAAATACTGTTATAAATCCATGCTGGTGCTACATATTCGAAAAAAACATGGTGGATTAGATTTAACCATTGACAGGAGTGATCACTGTCAGCACGACAATGCAGAGTTCAGGTAGTCATGTAACCTGTTGAATATAGGACGAAAAGGAGCATGTCCACACTTTCAGTCTTAGCATGTTGCAAGTTCCCACCTGGTTCAATAATAAGTAGTTACATAATGCATTGTCCTAGCACTTGAAAACAAGATTTCACATCCAATATGCCATCACAATCTGTCGGAGATTGTGGTGCTCAGTGGTTAGAGCGTTGGGATTTCAATCCAAAAGGTCCATGGTTTGATCCTGATCAGCAGTAGCTACATTGTGCCCTTAGGTAAGACACTTTATCTGAGTTGCTTTTATTGTGTGGAGGGGGAGGGGGGAAGTGTTGCTATGTGCTGAGGTATAATGCATGTCAATGGTGCACTTGCCTTCAATCGCTGCTAACTCTGCTTGTGCAGAGTTAGTAAAGTTAGAGATACTGACAGTTGCTTGCCACTGCTCTGTGGTTCTTTATGGGTACTCCAGCTTCTATCCGTAAAACTGACTTTGGTTGTTGAAAATTTCATTAAACCCAATAAACAAACATAATTTGTCAGATTTTGAAATATTAATCTATCAAATTAAGTATTCCCATAGTATTTGTGATGGACAAGTAGCAGGTCTACGCTTGGGTTCTATCATTCTCAAATTTCTTATTTAATCAAATTGCATCTTACCTCTACAAAAATTCTAGATATTACACCTTCTAACACTCACGTATTGTATTCAATGGTGACACACTTGTTTCGTCCTATCAATCAAAAAGTGGAATTTTCTAGAGTAGTTTCGGCTTCAAGCCTTCTTAACCCTTTACCCAATGCAGACGATATCAAAATTTATTATTTTAAATATCATTTTTTAAAATTTTTCAAAAAATTTCAACAAAACCATATCATGTGACCCCTCGTTGGAATGAGCTCGTTCCAACGAGGGGTCACATGATATGGTTTTGTTGAAATTTTTTGAAAAATATTTTTTCAACTGCTGAATTTGCATATTACACGGGCGGATGCGGGCGATTCGTTGGGTAAAGGGTTAAACTCTTCTTTTACCATCAGGCCATTTCATAAAAGACTTGGGAACCCCAGGAAATGGATGTGTGGTAAACAAGTTCTGCTTCCCTGGGAATCCTCAAAAGTGGACAGTGCAAACATAAATGAGTGGCTAAACTTCATCTTATGCTTGTTGTGGTCATGATAAAGCAATAGCCATTGAAAGTGACCATGAATGCTATTTAATAAAAACAAAAAAAGAGTAGTAGTGTGTAAGCTTAGAAAGAGTGTATTTTCTCATACGAACCTGGGAAATACGTGTAAAGTTTATTGAACATCAAACAGGCTCAAGAATTCGAGCCCAGAAGGTGTTTCCGATAAGGTGTCATCTGCCTGCTAGGGTGGACGACATTTGACAAAAATGAAATCTCAGTTTTATGATTTCCTCTTCCCAACTGTTATCAGTACCGTCAATCTCAGAACATTACTGCATAACGTCTTGGCCGAGTAGTCACCAACCACTTCAGGTGTTAAATATTTCTTTCTTAGCAAATTTCAATAAGCTTTTGATACAAGGAAATTATGGTCATCTTGTGGAAGGCTTCTAACTAATAATCAAGTATTTCAGTGTACATGAACATTGACTGTTGATACCACTCGGAAAGATTTTCATGGGTGAAGAAAATAGATAATGCTTTGTCTGCACCACATTTATATGTAATACAGACCTACATTAATTCTTTGCGCTACACATTGTTTCATGAAGTGCAATGAAATTTAAATTGAATAACTTTTATGTCCATTTTCTTCAAACTTATTCATTCTGTGACAGGCCTTCTGATCTGATCTGAAAACCACAGGCACGTGATAAACCATGACTCAAAAAGTAATTTGGCTCCTCGTGGAAACCCCAGGAAGTGAAGAAGTGCGTGTTTACTGTGTAAAATGCATGGGGTGGAAGTCCTCTAAAATGGGCAATATGCAAGCTAGAAAATAAGCAGACTGTCATTTAGTTTTGAGACTCTGATTCAGATTGAGGTCCACAGAGGGTAAATTTAGTGATACTACCCTGTGGGGTAGCATCACTAAATTCACCCTCTGGGGACCTCATTTTGCAGATGACAGTCTGCTTATTTTCTGGCTTAACTTCATCCTAATTGCTCGTGGGGCCACTGTTGTGCTGTGTACTAAGGTGCACTGCATGTCAATGATGCACTTGTCTTCAACCAATTCAAACCCTGCTTGTGCAGAGTTGGGATGTTGGGGAGTCTGACAGTTGCTCGTCATTGCTTGGTGGTTCTCTCTAGGTATACTCCGGCTTCCTCAACCCGTCAAACTGTCCGATATGACCCTTGCTGTCGAAAGTGTTGTTTAAACCCCAATAATTAAATAACTATATACCTGAGGGCAGCTAGGAAATTCTCACTTTCCTAAATTCTATCCACTCGGTTCAATTTGAGCCCTGGTAAATCACGGCTCAAAACAAATTTACTGAACTTTTTAAAATAGAAACTCAGTTAACTGAGCACTTTGCTTTTTATTGAATAAGATATATAACGGCACTCCCATTGTTTTGAACCTGGCTATACTAAGATTTAGGAGGGTGCCCCTGTAATTCAACATGCAGCCCTTCATTCCTTGGGGCTCTGTTAACGTCCTATATCCAGTCCAAACACAACTGATCTAAAAATCACATTTGAGCCATTAAGGACACAGGCCATCTATGAAAACTTTTTCAGCAGTTTCTTCTGTACAATTGAAATAATTAGCTAGATGATCTTGAACTGCTCTGAATGTTGGTACCAGCCAATATAAGTTATGGCGTTATAACTTTGTTGGTGGATACTGTGTCATAAGAGGCGAAGCAAAATAAATTTGGGGCAAGGCAGTAAGCCTCACCCAATATTGTTTTTGCTGGGCCTCAGAGAACACTGCATGTGCCAACTAAGCACATACACCATAGCATATTTATTTTACCAGATGCCCAATTCACTTTTACAAGAACGTATTTGCAGCCCCATCATACAAATTTGTTGTGTTTTCAGAGTGTACTTTCCTCTTTTACTCCACTACATCTTGTTCAGATGAATTTTTGAAACATTTCATCGTGGAACTAATGGTGTAGTATATGTGTGTTTTTGTTTATAAACACAACGTCTGCTTCTGGTCATGCAAGGGTGCTAACTCAGTTTTCACTTGAGTTATATATTCTTGTTCGGTTTATAAAAAAAAAAGCTCAAGATTGCAATAAGCAGTCAGATATTTTGGCATCTCTCAACGACGTGTATTTATTGGAGATGAGGGTGAGGATATTTATTGGGAATCCAAATTGGAGTCTACTTTACTCCATATTGAGCCATATGGGGTGATTTCAACTGCGAGGTTACAGTACATGGCTCAGTCTTGAGTGACTAATACTGCACTCTGATTGGTTAAAGAAGCTTGGTGCTAAAATATGGATATTTGTATTCATTGAGCAGCTAAGGTGTTAATTCTTGTATCTGTATTGTCTTCTGCAGAACTGGCAAAATACCCAAGAGTATCGACAGAATTTCCAGAATGCATACGTTCAGTGTCAAGATAGTGCACCCCAACCGAAGCCACGTCGCTACATTTGTCCTGTGTGCCAAAAAACCTTTGCAGAGAACCGTGATTTTATGCAACACCAAAATGTTCATTTAGCTGTTAAGCCATTTGTGTGTGATCAGTGTGGAAAACAATACAGTTACAAAAATAAGCTTGTTGGACACTTAAGAGCAAAGCATCCCTATCGCTGAACAGAGGAATTTTCAGGGTCCTATTTATGAATATTTTTCTGTGTGACTTCTGTTGAAGAGATTATAAATTACTGTTTATCTTTCTTTGTGGTGATGGTAGTGTAAGGAGATTGGAGAATTTGATTGCTCCCATACTGAAATGAAAGGGAACCCAAACTTTTCAAAGAGTGACCACTTAAAAATTCTACAGGTGTCACAAATCACTTTCAGTTGTTGCTTTGTGCTTAAATAATTTTGTGATCATAGTAGTCCTGCATGTTGCATGTCAGTGGATAAAGAATTCTTTATCTTGGTACATGAACAATTCAGTCAGGGTTTCCAACACTCTTTGAATTCTATGAAAGTCTTTGAATTCAGAAATCACTTGCCCATGACATTAAAAGTCCTGAATGTTGGGAATATGGGATTCCTTTTGGCGATATTAGGCTCGTGTTCTCTGCCGAATAGAATGTCTGCTTATTCTTCTGCACAAATGATGTTGATTTATTAAAATTTCAGCCTGCAAATTTTTGACAAATTACAAGGAATTTTACGAGTGTGATGTGAATCGGAAAATTTACATTGAATCAATTCTCTGAAAACAGATTCATGAATCTGTTCTTTATTTTAATCAAATCTGCTGAATAATAATATTCATGACATTGTGTTCACCACATATCACAGGAGATGTGATTACACCTTGAACGTAGAAAAGTAGACCCAATTGTGACAGTTTATTCAAAGAATATTTTGCTGTCTCTTGCTTGGGGCTCTGGAAAACTTTGTGAATTCCATTAAAAGACATTGTTGCGAGTCATGGGAATTCCTGACATTTGTTGCCTGTTTTGTGGCCAAGCTTGCAATACGCTCGCATTAGATATCATTACCAACTACATGGTAGCATTCTGTTCCCTGTGCTATGGAAAATATGACCAGAGGACACAATTCATGTGTAGTTAGCTTCGTCTGACCTTTCCTGATTTTGACTTTCAATCATTATCCAAGTTTGGATAAGGCTAAAAGTTGGAACCTGATGATCAAGCCAATCTAGAATGAGACAATCATCTAATTTGATGTAGTTATAGCTGTGAATAATGTGATTGGCATCACGGCATGTTGCCATTTGTGTACAAGTTGGCTAATAATGGTTTAAATGTTTCCTCTTGTTTTCCCAACTTTCCCAATGTATCAAATAGGGAGAAGCTTTCCCCTTGGGGACCTGGAGAAGTGATGCAGTGCTTGTTTTCTTCGGTAAACTGGCTCTGTTTTACTGGTAAAATAGGACCCAATCACCAATGCTTGGGGTGAAAGTCTTCTAAAATGGGCAACATGTGTAAACGTTTGACTGAACTTTATCTTCATTTTATGGTCATGAATATACATTGTGCAGAAATATATGACCTTAACCCTTTGAACACTGGTGGTATCTTCCATGCCAGTTAATTGGCAGAAATTGGAAGAGTCATATCCATTATTTGGGGGTAGAGCAATTAATATTTTCAACATGCAGCCTTCAGGCTGCACGTTGAAAATATTAATTGTTCTACTATACGTTCACTTTGTAGTCATCCTACTTAATGAAATTATGACGTATTGTGTTGCTGGACCGGAAAAGCGGTCTCTCATGGTGAAAGAGTTAAACACCAATAAATAATAAATAAGATAGAAACTTGACCTGATTGTTGTTCTCCATGACTGATTCGATTTAATTGCATGTCTGTGATTCAGTAATGAATTAAATTTGGAGGCCGACGAGAATCAATTCAGATAATAGCAGGGCTCTAAATTTTTCCCATAATGCAACTAGGAATTTAACCGATTCGATCTTGTCTGACAAGAGCTCAATTACCTCTGTCAAACAAGATTGAATTTAGTTAAATTTCCTAGTTGCAATATTGAAAATACTGGCAGATTGAAATTTTGGTATTTTGATATCTGTGTGCAGAAGGGTTAATAGGTAAATAGAATGAGATCCATCCATTAGATTAACATGAATTGTGATGATGACTTAAATATTGAGCACAAATTCACTTGGCTTACTTGCATGTTACTCTATGTAGCTCTCGAAGAAGAGATTTGCTGTTTTGTTGCAGAGCATTTTTGAAAACCCTTTAATTTGTCATCTCAAGCTACCTAAAAACACTTCATAGTATGCTGGGAAGTTCCTAGAAACTTGTTGAATTGACAAATCATCCAAGTTCAGCTACCTTGGGAGTGGATCCCTGATGGAGACATAGCACTGAAACAGTTTACCCTTTGCACACTGATGTCAAAATACCAAAATTTCAAGCAATAAATTTTTCCCTTAATGCAGCTAGGAATTAAACCATGCTATTCAATCTTGTTTGACAGAACTAATTGAGCTCTGTCAAACAAGATTAAATTGGTTAATTTCCTAGTTGCATTATGGGAAAAATTTGCTGCATGAAATTTTGATATTTCAGCGTCAGTGTACTGAGTGTTCACAGTTTCTTTTACTTTCTCTTTCGACCATTCAAAACAAAGGTTAATTGTTTTTTTCTCTATCTCCTCCAGAGTACATTGGTTGGAAGCCATTATCTGATGACAGAACTCTACCCAAGGCCACCACCAAAGTTCACTTGTCAAGTATGCATGAAGGGTTTCTCTACAAAGCAGCATTACAGCGAACATCTGAATGTACATCTGGCTGTGAAGCCCCACCTTTGTGACCTGTGTGGGAGACAGTACAGTTATAAATGTAAACTTGTAGAACACAAGAGAATTAAACACGGATTAGGAACTGACCCAGTAAAACCTCGTCAATATTATTCACACATATCTATATAAACACCATTTCAGGCTTCTGTTGTTTTGAACTTGTCATGATGTTGAACTCTGCTGCAATTGAACAAGCCGGATACTCTTAGTGTACAAGGACTGCTGCTACTTTAAGTGTTCATGAGTGGTTATTTAACCTATTACAGTACCAGTGGGAACCACGGGTAGTGAAGCAGTGCTTGTTTACTGTGGGAAACAAGCTCTGTTTTAGCGATGAAATAGGACCTGGACCTGGTAACCAAGCCCGGGGTGGAATTCCTCTAAAATGGATGACATGGGTGACGATTGGCTGGACTTGACTGTGTATCCATGTTGTGGTCACTAGTAGCCATTGTGCAGTGATATTTGACTGTAACTTGTTGAGTGCTAGAAACCACTATGAAGGCTGTACTGAAAAGTGCTGAAAACCACTTTAGTGGCTTTCCACTGTATTGATTACCTCGTTTCCTCAGCAGTTGAAACACAAAAATGTTTAAACAAAATTGTTTTATTTCAATTTATTGGAGAGTGCCAAGAGGCACTCTCCAATAAGTTGTAACAAAACAATTTCCTTTGAACAAAATCAAACTAAACTGGGACGCCTTTTGCTTGTTACACGGCAGTCTTGAAAAAAATACTCATGTTACAAATCGCCTTTGAAAAATAATATAGCACTCTACCACTTAAACGCCAATAAATAAATTAATTAATGTCTTTCATACTGATGTCAAACTTTATAAAAACTCAGCATCACATTTTTACTGTCCAAGTAAATTAAGAACTCGACCAGTTGTATCTCATTTGGCAGAGCTCAATGAGATCTGTCAAACAAGATATCATCATCAGATTTCTGAGTTCACATAACTTTGGCAATTGTGGTACTTCTCAATATGACATGTCCCAATGAGACTAAAATCCTTGCCCTTTCATTTGATGAGTGCTTGCGTATTTTTTTCTGTGTTTTAGGCTGCAGTAGCATATGTTACCGTTTGACGTCACACGGTGAAATATTTAAAATGAGGTTGAATGTTTTGCATTCATTTCATCAACAGAGTGACATGCAAACTCGTTTATCTTTCTAGATTATTCACATGTGCAGAAGACGGTGTTCTGAATGAAGTGTTGTTTAAATTACAAATCAATTTATGATTTGAATTTAGGATGGAGTGACCTCAACCTTTATCTGATTTACTGATTATTTGTCCACTAACATCGTGGGGTACACAAGAGGTTTATACAGCCCAAACCCACATCGCGAAACAAACAAGGCAACTTTTAACAAAATCAAGTTTAATAAATAAAAAACCTGAGTTATCTCTCGCGTACCCAACATTGCAACTAGACAAATACTAAATCAGATAAATATTGAGGTCACTCCATCTTAGTTCACATCATAAACTTATTTGTAATTTAAACAAAACTTCATTCGGACCATCATCTGCTGCATGTGTGTATTACCTGAGTGCCAGAGTTTAACACTTTTGAAGTCAAATTTATATAGACATTCTACTGATTGACAATACCCAAGACAAACTGATGTCAAAATATCAAAATTTCAAGCGGCAAGGTTTCCCACAATGCAACTTAGAATTTAAACAGTCCAATCTGCTTATAAAGAGCTCATTAAGATCTTCTGTCAAACAAGATTGGATTGGTTTAATTTCTAGTTGCATCATGGGAAAAATTTCTACTCAGAAATTCAGTATTTTAACATCAGTGTGCAGCAAGGGTAATTTATCTGGGATTCTTTTTTGGTTGGCAGGGTTGGCACTTGACTGAAAATCTTTCATGCAATTTTTTTACGCAAAAAGTAATTTTTTTTATTTATTTTTTTTTTTTACAAAATTCCCCCAAATTCTTTTATAGGTGTTTGAGTTGATAGAGATGAGCATTTTTTAATATTTTTATTCTGACTTTAAAAACATTTGAAAAAAATAAGAGGTTAAAATACAAAGACATATATTATACAAGCAAATTGCATAATCCTAATTACATACAATCATAATACTTTATTGTTGACCATAAGCCGCAGTAACATAATCAGTTTCAGACTGATGACTGAAGACAAAAGCCATAATACAGGTCGAAGGGGATTAACTTTTTAATTAATTTTCACTTGTCTGTCCGACACAAAAGCGAGTGTGAACATGTGGTCATTCATTTTACTCCATCACAAATCTACACATGATCGTTGTCTGTAATGCATCAAGATCGAGAAAGGTTTTGATTTTTTGGCCAAAAAGTTTGCAAAATGGATTTGTTTTTTTTGCAAAATGAGATTTTTTCTTGCAGTTTGCAAATGGCAACGCAAACCCTGTACATGTGAAGTTAGGTTGGTGCACTTACTATTCTTTTCAACTCGCATGGACTATAGACAAGCCAGAAAATAAGCAGACTGTCATCTGAAAAATGAGGTCCCCAGAGGGTGAATTTGGTGATGCTACCCTGCACAGCAGGGTAGCATCACTAAATTTACCCTCTGTGAACCTCAATCTGAATCCGGGTCTTCAACCTAAACAGAATGAGGTACCCAGAGGATAAATTGGCCCACTGTATGGGATAGCATCGGCAAATTCACCCTCTGGGAACCTCATTTTGCAAATGACTGATTGCTTATTTTCTGGCTTGACTATATAGAGCAAGAACTATTGCCGCTCAGAAAACTATAGGCCTGCAAATTTAACCTATTGTGAGCAATATTTTTGAAGGTTTTCTTTCTTCATTCAAAAAGCAACATGATTTAAACTCCCAACAGCCAGTCATATCCTTACATTTTCAAAATATAATTCATTTTATTATATGCTAAACGATAGATTATTGAAGAAATTGTGGAAAGATAGAAATCGTATCCCCCACTGTGAAAATATAGAAATTTTTACTTTCCCGTTATCAATCAAAATGGCAGCTTTCAAAGCATCACTTCAAGGTGAATAAAAGTCAAATTATCACTGGAAATGATCAATTTGTTGTAGAAACGTATAATGCAAAGTAAATCTAGTGTTTTTGAGTGGATACTGATCATTTCCAGCAATAATTCAACACATATTCACCTTGAATTGATGCATGAAACCTGCTAATCCAAACTTGGCCTGAAAGTCTGTAATATAAGTTTTGGGTTTGGTACGTCCTTTTAATTAAAAGGACATTCCAAATCAAAAACTTATATTACAGACTTTCAGGACATGTTTGGACCAGAAACCCACAAGCTGAATCAGATAGCAAGATGCTGTCTGTTCCGAGTATCAATCAAATCATTTCCACGTTCCAATGTGCCATTTACTTTCATGCATCAATTCAAGGTTGAAACGAGTGAAATGATCAGATTCTTATAAAAAGCATATAATAAACAGAAAATCTAGTGTTTTTGAGTGGATACTGAAAATTATCTCACTTGTGACCAAGACAAATGGTCATTTTCACTCGCAAAAAATAAACATTTGTCTCTGTCACTCATAAGATAATTTTCGGTATCCACTCAAAAACACTAGATATCCTCTATCTTGTTATGTTTCTCCTGATGCGACAACAGTTTTTCAAGTTTTGTCAAACATAATAGACTAGGATGTATTTCGAAATGGGAATGTATGAATAGATTCAACACCAGCAGGCAGTGAGTTAATTTATTTTTTCATTGTTTCCTCCAGAATGCGTTTATTGGAAGTTATTATGAGATGACAGAATCCTACTCATCACCATTACCAAAGCCAGCACGAAAATTTACTTGTCCAGTATGTTCAAAAGGCTTCTCAACTAGAAGGCATTTCTTGGATCATCAGAATGTTCATCGGGAAGTCAAGCCGCATGTTTGTAATCTGTGCGGAAGACAGTACAGCTACAAATGCAAGCTTGTTGAACACATGAAACTCAAGCATTAACACTTGACCTAACACGTTAATCAAACTGCCCTCCCCAGCTTTACAAGGGAGTCGTTAATAAACAATAATTTTTCCATCTTGCCTGATCAATAGCCCTCTGCACATTAACATGAAAGTACTGAAATTTCAAGCTGTAAATTTTTCACATACATGTAATGCAACAAGGAATTGAACCAATTCAGTCTTGTTTGATAAAGCCTATTGAACGCTGTCAAACAAGTTTGGGTTGGTTTCATTCCAACTGTTGTTCGATTTTTAGGTGAGCTGTTGCTCTTGTGCACCATTACACCTGCAATTTTTACTTTTTGAGAGTTGATAACATCGCCCCTCAGTTCCACCTATTGAGCAATTACCTTTACATAATGAATCCATTGCATCCGGCGCGTAATATACAAATTGTGCAGTAGAAATTTTTTTTTTAAAATCAACAAAATAATGTCGTGTGACCCCCCTCATTGGAACAAGCTTGATGACTGTAAAGGGTTAAAATCTGTTAGTGTCTGAGGAAATAGGCCAAATAAATGCTATGCGTGCGCAGAAATGTTAAGAATGCACAATGAATTATACGCAAGCCAGAAAATAAGCAATCAGTCATTTGCAGATTGAGGTTCCCAGACACTGAATTTGCTGATGCTATCCAGTACAGTGGGCCAATTTATCCTCTGGGTACCTCTTTCTGTTTATGTTTGAGACCCTGATTCAGATTGAGGTTCACAGAGGGTAAATTTAGTGAAGCTACCCTGCTGTGCAGGGTAGCATCACCAAATTCCCCTTCTGGGGACCTCATTTTGCAGATGACAATCTGCTAATTTTCTGGCTTGATTATACGCTGCAGTATTCAAAGACTTCAGACTAATCAAACTTCACTTTCCAAGAACTGGTACATAAACAACATAATTCGACAACCTTCAATGGCCAGTGATGCTCACTGTCTTTTCGCTCATGCATTCCATGGAGAATCATCTGATTGACGTACAGTTGCTCCACTGAGGTTGCATTTCATGTATTATACTGCACTCAAATAGATTTGATTATTTCTGTGAAAATCTTATTAAAAGAATTGGGTAATATTCTTGGAATCCCTACTTCCTGTGCACCAGTGGAGTAAACAAACAGCGGGGAGATGCTTGTTGATGTTTTCCTGATGCCTGGACTCAGCAATAGCACACTTGACTTCAAATGTTAGAGCAGTATACAGTGTGCCTCCCATTTTCAAAATCGAAAGACTGTATTTTAAATTGTTTTTTTGAAAAGGTTGGCAGTTTGAAATTTTCATATGTATTCCCTCTGCAACAACATTGAGTGTGTGTGTGTGGGGGGGAGGGGGGGGGGGCATATACTGGAATCATATCCATCCATCCATCCATCCATCTGTGAACACTATTTTGTATTGGGGTTTTAGGTGGCTGTATGACAATGGTAGACACTTTCCACCTGTCTGTGTTCTGCTTGCATTATAAAGCGCTACCTGCTGTTAGAAAAAATAATTTAAAACTCAGGAAAAATCATTAGGGTTATAATGTATAGTAAGAGTTAGCAAGCCACTGCTAACTCTTACCCTTACTAGACTGACCGTAAACCATTATGGATGTCTCCCATTTTTGTTCACTTCATCTTCAAGATGGAGATGTTGTTTCTCAGAATGTTAAGTTTGCGGCATGAAAAGAGTTAAAATAAATTATAAATATGATATTGTCGGACCTGAAACATTATTTGTTGGGAACATGATTAGGGTTTAATCCCGCTAACGGGAGTTTTCTGGTTCTTGTTTTCGAAAGTCACGATATCAGAAATTTTCCGTTGTCTTTTCTGAATATAAACCTGGGAAATTCATAGGACAGAACTGAGAATGAAAGGTTGCGTTCTGTAACCTTTGATTCATGGTTTTGTCTATGAATTTCTTGGGCATTAGCACTCATTTTCAGAACTGGTAATTGAGAAACTTCTGTTCGCAAAATTAAACTATATCCCCAATGTCGATGCTGGTCTCGGAAGAAATTGATATTCACCGTAATCTCATAGACTGTAATATGCAATCATTAATACCATGGTCTGTGAATTTCCCAGGTATTGTGATTGACTTTCAGAACCTGGAGTCACATAGCTTTTGCAGTTCCTGGCATTAAATCTTAAACATGATATGGAATAAATATAAACACAGAACAATTTTGGAGACCAGGTATTTTTTTAAAAATAAATTGCAGAGTCCTATTGTTCAGCTTCAACTATTGCCCCTTTGACTTAAAATTTGGACACAACTTTTTCCAAGGTATATTCCCCCATTCTCCAGTCGCTTTTTTAACTTTGCTCAGTGATTTACCGCTGGGAATATTTGGTGCGCCTATGAGTTTAGAACTCATTTTGGCAGAGTTCTTGCACTTCTACTTTAAGTATTTTAACAACCAATATTATGTGAAATGCAGATGGAGGTGGAGGGGTATTCTTAGTTTTATTTGGACAGTCAAACCTCTAGATCGACAACAGTGTACAGAGGGTTAAACCGCTCATTCTATTTATTAATCATTAGTAGTTATATTTAAAATAATTTTTTTCCTCAACTTTTCATGGAAAAACTGCCCAGAAATGTGGAAAGAAAGTTCACAAATGTATCGTCATTGAATGTACTACATGGAAAAAATGCCCAGAAATGTTGAAACAAAGTTCACAAATGTACAAGCCAGAAAATAAGCAGACTGTCATCTGCAAAATGAGGTTCCCAGAGGTGAATTTGCTGATGTTACCCTGCACAGCAGGGTAGCATCACTAAATTTACCCTCTGTGAACCTCAAACCTAAACAGAGAGAGGTACCCAGAGGATAAATTGGCCCACTGTATGGGATAGCATCAGCAAATTCACCCTCTGGGAACCTCATTCTGCAAATGACTGCTTATTTTCTGGCTTGCAAATGTATTGTTGTTGAAAGCACTAAATCTGTTGCAAATGGAGAGACCTATTGCATGTAGTCTGCCAATTTTTATAACCCTTTTCTTTTCTGTAACTGGGGTGACTTTAAACTGCAATAAATACGTAAATAAATTGGCTGAAACTGTTGATTATCCAAATGAAATTACCAAACTCCCCCACCCCACACACACACACACCAATTGTGTTTTTTAAAAACCTGTGGCAGCATTTTGTTGAATAAAAAATAACATTGTATGATCCCCTTCCTTGACCTTTTGTGCAGATGAGATAATTTAGTTCTTGGCTCGCAAAACTGACCAAATAATTATATTTTTTTTATTTCTTTTTGTCGCTAATGACATGCCATTGGAATCAAATTTTCAGAGTTAATGTGTATCAAGAGGTTCTTATTAACTGGATGAGTGTGAGGTTGAAGCCACTATCATGGCTCTATTGAAAAGTACACAAAGAGAAGTTAGTGAGTTTACATTGTTTCCAATTCCTTGTTTGCTGAGCAGTATAAACAATGTGGTTACAGAAAATTGTCTTGTTAGAATTTTGGGACAGTGCTAACAGGCACTTCATTAAATTACAATCAAACAATCATTTATGAAACATATCTTCCTAAACTGAGACCAATTGGTAGCAAGATATCCTTGAAGCAGATTTCTCATGTGACAAATTACCTTTGAATAAGAATTTTGCCCTCCACTGGTTAATCTTTGGAAGATCAAAATTTTTCTAGAAATAATTCTTGATTTTAATTATTTCCATTTTGTATTCCAATCAGTTCGAATTAATTGTTTGGATTCTTCCTGGAAACCCTGGGAAGTGAAGCAGTGTTTGTTTACTGTAGTAAACAAGCTCTGTTTTACTTTTAAAATAGTACGCTGTAACCATTGCCTGAGGTGGAAGTCCTCTAAAATGGGCAACATGGGTATAAACCATTGGCTGGACTTGACTTCATGTCCATTTTGTGGTCACGATTAGCCATTGTGCAGAAATATGTGGCTTTAAAAACACCAGTAATTAAATAAATAAATTGCTTTTTATGTCTCACTGAATCCAGCTCTGTTCACCCTTTTACCCAATGCAGACAATATCAAAATTTATGATTTTAAATATTATTTTTTCAAAATTTTCAAAGTATTTCAACAAAACCATATCATGTGATCCCTCAATGGACTGAGCTCGATGAGCTCATTCAATGAGGGGTCACATGATATAGTTTTGTTGTAATATTCTGAAAATATTAATATTTTTTCAACTGCTGAATTTGCATATTTTGCGGGCGAATGCAGCCGATTTGTTAGGTAAAGGATTAACCCTTTACCCAATGCACACAACATCAAAATTTGTCATTTTAATTATTCTTTTGCAAAATTTTTCAACAAAATCACATCATGGGACCTATCATTGGAACGGGCACAACAAGCTCGCTCCAGTGAGGAATTACATAATACGGTTTTGTTGAAATGTTTTCAAAATTATTTTCAACTGGTCAATTTGTAAATTATGCATGTGTTTGCACTCAATTTGATAAGTTAAGGGTTAATTTGTTATAAAGAATGTGCATAAGCTGTCTTTGGAGGAAATATCTGAAATTTTGTCTTGGTTCAAACATTTTGGATTTTTTTTTAAAAATTATGTTAGGTAAAGGGTTAATGAGAATTTTATTGTTTGCTCCAGCATCAACAGATGGAACTGAACTACAGGATCCAGGATGAAATGCATACCTTCCAGACACCACCTGGGCACCGATTCTTATGCGTTGTTTGCCAGAAAACATTCAAAAAGAAGCAAAATTTTCTGGATCATCAAAATGTTCATTTACCAGTGAAACCGTATGCCTGTAATTTGTGTGATAAAATGTACAGTTATAAGTGTAAATTGGTCGAACATCAAAAACTGAAACACAGTGAAATTTATTTTCGCTCTTGATTTATACATTTGATTTTGAAAGATCAGGAAAATTATTGAATTTGAAAATGTTTTGCAAGGCTTTCTCAATTCATGACATTGGACCTGAAATATCATTAACAAATGTAATACACCAACGAGGGTGTCAAATCACCTTGACTAAATACTTAGTTTGATGTAGATATGTTGTGAAAGTGCATTCACCCTTTGGACCCATGACATTGCTTTTCTGGTACATGATCGATGGTTGCTGTGTGAATTTGTATGCTAGACAAATCATTATTTTTAACGTGCAGCCCCAATTCTGCTTGTTGAAAATATTAATTGGTCTATCCCCAAGTAACGAATATGGACTCATCCAGCTGATACCACTGATCTGACATGGAATATACCACCAGCGTTCAAAGGGTTAAACAAGGTGAAAAGGTTATTCCCATCCTCCTGTATATCATCCCCTGTAAAGACAACCTAGTTTATCCCCTGACGTGTATATCCCACCCCCCATCCAATATTTTTACCTCCCCATTTAATCACAGAATTTATTTAAGAATTCTCAGTGCACATATTATGAATCACTAGTGTTTGTTGCAAAACTTGTAAGTCAGTGTAAGAGAGGGGCCCTGTGAGAACCCTGGGAAGTGAAGCAGTGCTTGTTTATTGTGGTAATCAATCTGTTTTTTAAATCCACAAAAGAATTTTTGTTGATGTTGAGTTTATTCTCTGCTAAGTATATATACATAAGAGTTTTGAAAATGGAAATTATGGATGAAAATATTAGCACAGAACACCTTACCCTTGTAACAGAACTGAACACGTCTGGCTGCGAGTGATGAAAATAACATTAATCCCCAATAAATATTTATAAACAACAATGAAGAAATCTTTATGAAGCTCAATTTTCAAAAAAGTAGTACATGCACAAATATTTTTTGTTTATCTGAACAGAAATTTAATAAAAGTCTAAATGAAAGAACCTTTGCAACACTCCTTTTGTTTTGGTGAAACGTACTACTCTATTGTGTACCAGTCAAAAACTGTATTATAGGCAATCATGAGAAATGCAGGTGATGAAGGGTTAAAATAGCCAACCGTGACTTGGCAATAAGATGCTTTATCCTATCTCCCTACTTTCTGATGGAATATTTTTTTCTAAGCCCAGTAACAGCATTACTCTTTATATATACCTTGATTGAAAGATCGATTTTAGTGAACTCCTTTCAGAAATTTCAAAACCTGAATCAATAGAGATCTTGTATTTCATCAGAGACCGTATCTACAACCCCTTATTATGCCTCACGTTTGTAACATCAGCCGTGCTTGGTTAATTTGACACCTTCTAAAAGTCATAGTACTGGAGTTTTGGGGCAAAACACGGGTACTATCGGAACGTTCTTCCCTGGAGACAAGAGAACGTAGAAAATGTAAGCTCCACTTCCATTGATCAACGTCGATTGGAATTTCTCAACACCAAACGCCGGCTCCGTGTCCGTTTAACTTTTTTCGTCACCGGTAGACCCAAACTTACCAACAAATATATCTTCATTGGGTGTGTTTTCCATTAATTTATACAACTTATCACACAAGCATTAACAATGAATTATAACATGAACAGCAGGATGCTGTTGTAAACACTGGCATTTGGTGATACAGAAACTCCCAAAGCGACGGCACTTGTGACAAGACATTCGAAGAGATGTCATTCCTTCGAAATGATGTCATGTTTTTGGATTCGACTACATTGTTTTTACAAGATTGATGACATGTTGCAGTTAACGCTTATCAATGAAAGTTATTTTTTGTTCGGCATAATAAAATAATTAGAACATTTCTTTTCATGTTCTATCGGTCGATAGTACCTGAGTTTGTGTGATTTCTGAAATAAAACCTTCACTGCTTCTGGTTTTATTTCAGAAATCACACAAACTCAGGTACTATCGACCGATAGAACATGAAAAGAAACGTTCTAATATTATATTATACACCGATATAAAATACAGAAATTTCAAGTGGCAATTGTTTCCCAAAATCCTCTATCGGCTTTCAAAAAAATGAAGGTGCAAAAGCCAATATTTTCCTTGTTCATCATTTCATATTCATTCAAATGCAAATCATATTTTTTGTTCATATAATTTTGTTTTATTAAACCTTATTGAGGCTCAGCCAGTTAATGGAGGTTGATGAGCTGTGTCAAACAAAAATTGTGTTGGTTAAATTCCAAGTTGCTTTATGGGAAAACTTTTCAGCTTGAAATTTTTGATACTTCAGCATCAATGTGGAAAGTTTTATGAACCAGTGAATCAAAAACTGACATTTCCGGACATTTCTGGAACCTATGCAGCAAATTTTTGTTTTGTCTTTGAGAAATTATTAGAAGTAAATGGGGAGAAAACCAGGCCTGGTTGCCTTGATTATCTTTCCCCAGCCATAACTGACTGTGTACAGCAAAATGATATGGAAAACAGAAAATAGGACTCATCGAATGCTGGACAACTGTATCTGAAGCCATGAGCTGGATGCAGAAAATCTTTTAACATTTGCAGCACATTTTGGCTACTCTTACTATCCATGAGAACCCCAGGATGTGAAGCTGTGCTTGTTTACTGTGGGAAACAAGCTCTGTTTTCCTGGTAAAATAGGGGGCGCGGTGGCTCAGTTGGTAGAGGAGCAGGCTGCAAGCCGAGAGGTCCTTGGTTCGAATCCCACCTGCGGCAACCGCGTTGTGTCCTTGGGCAAGACACTTCACCCCGATTGCCTACACGGGGGCGCGATGACGCTGTGTACTGAGGCGTACTGCACGTCGATGGTGCGCATGTCTTCAACCAATCTAACCCTGCCTGTGCTGCGGTGCAGAGTTCAGAGTTACGATGTTGGAGAGCTGACAGCTGTTCGTCGTTGCTCGGTGGTTCTCTCCGGGTACTCCGGCTTCCTCCACCCGTAAAACTGTCACGGTCACGATTAGCCATTGTGCATAAGTATGTGATCTTAAACACAAATAAATAAATAAATACTGGTAAAATAGGACCCAGTTACCAATGCTTGGTGGAAGTACTCTAAAATGGGCAACATGGGTATAAACTGTTGACTAAACTTGACTTGATCTTCATGTTGTTGTCATGATTAACCATTGTGCAAAAATATGTGACCTTAAACACCAATAAATAAATAACTAACTTTTTTTTTTCTTGTACATGATGGCAGGGTGTGGGGTGGTATATTGGCCTGTGGGTTAATTGTCAACTTTTTTTTTTGATATTAATCCCCCACTCATTGATGTTAAAATACCAAAATTTCAGTTCGCAAATTTTTTCCATAATGCAACTTGGAACATAACTTCTGACTTGTTTAACACAGCTCAAGACTGAATTGGTTAAATTCCTAGTTGCATTATGGGGAAAATAGCTACCGGTACTTGAAATTTTGTTTTTTATACATTGGTTAAGTGCTGGAATCCCAAATTTGGGCTTTACTCTGAAGTGTAGGTACCACAAGTCAAAGGCATTGCATTCTCTAGATGTACTTCAGATCATTTCTGAAGTGAAGTTATTAGTCTGTAAGGATTTACCTTGTTGCAATTTATGGGGGAGTAGGGCACTCCCCCTGTAAATTAAAACACGGCAATGACATGAACAAATTTTGCTGACCAAAAATAATTTAGCACTCTACCAGTTCAGAGTTTCCTTGCTCACTCACAACTCTTATTCTCTCGTTTTATTGTCTCTTCTCCAGAGTCTGATCTTGCACGTGGAATTTGGAGAGAGATACCAGAGTGGAGATGTAAGCAATGAACAAAACGCTATCATGGACAGTAAGCCTAGATATGTGTGTCCAATTTGCCACAGGACATTCTCACAGAAAAACCACTGTAGACAGCATCAAAATGTTCACCTCCAGGTCAAACCATATGTGTGTAATCAGTGTGGCAAGCAGTACAGTTATAAGTGTAAACTTGTTGAGCATCTAAAACTGAAACATTTTACATGATTGTAGGATGGGTAGCTTTGGTTTGTGATACAGCGAGGCTTTGTTGTTCGAAACCAATTTCCACAGCCTGTAAAAGCTCTGAACAGGTCATCCGTTATTTTTCAGCTGTGTGGATACTTTGATGCCTGACAAATTGTAAACATTTTGTTAAGTTTGTAAATTATGGAGGTTAAGGCACTTTTATTGTACAATGTAAGAACAGGGTTCCCGCAGGGCCTTTTATTTAAGGAATGGCCTTGAATTTGACTTAGGGTCATTTAAAGCTTTGAAATCCTGGAATATGTGTCAGGAGATCTTGAAAAGTCTTGACTATTCATGAAATTAAAATGCTGACAAAGCACATAATCATAACTAAATAGTTTTATGTGCCAAGGTTTGTGAAGGCATTGTTCTAACTTGGACCCCTCCCCCCCCCCCCCCCCCAGTCATTACCCCATCCTCCCACTTCCCTTTTAGGGAAGTGGAAGGATGGGATAATGACTGGAGGTCCCAGTTAGGACTAGTGAAGGCAGGGCCTTGAAAATCCTTGAATTTTTAGCAGTCCTTGTCGGCAGGAATCCTGAAGAACTCCAAAATAAATGAGGATCCTCTGATCGTCACTCCTCCCTTCAGAGGCTGTACAGGTGTAAAAAACGACTGGTACGGCAGTTATTTTGGATGTCAGTGTATTAGTAAAATATAGAATGGTATTTTTCCTCAAAAGTTTTCTATTTTCTGACACCTTGCCATAGCCAATTGGCTTTTGAAGACTTTCCATGGATGTCTGCCAAAAACAAATACGTTGATGATATGTCCATTTGTCGTAGCAATGCAAATTGAATATTTACAACAATTATATTTTAGTTTTTATTGACTATCCCCCTGGAACCCTGGGAAGTGAAGCAGCGGCTGTTCACTGCGGTAAACAGGCTCTGTTTTACTGGTAAAATAGAACCCAGTCACCAATGCTTGGGAGGTACAAACCCTTTCTAAAATGGGCAACATGGCTTATTAACGCTCAGCCCTGGTCTTGAGTTGATACTCATGTTGTGGTCATGATTAGCCATTGTGCAAAAATATGTGACCTTAAACACCATTTAGTAAATAAATAGTAATTTTATTGACCAAGTTACTGGTTTAAGTCCTAGGCTTTTCTTTGGTATTTGACGATGGGAAAGCTGTTATGCTGTGACTACACATCATTAAACACCTTGAATGGGAGGAGTTCAAACCTGAATATAAGCAACCTGTCATTTGCAAAATGGGGTCCCCAGAGGGTGAATTTGCTGATGCTATCCCATACAGTGGGGCAATTTATCCTCTTGGTACATTTTTGTTTTGGCTTGAGACCTTGATTCAGACAGGTTTGCAGAGGGTAAATTTTTTACAGCAGGGTAGCATCATCAGATTCACCCTCTGGGGACCTCATTTGCAGATGACAGTCTGCTAACTTTCAGGCTTGGAGGAGTTACCATGTTGATTGACCTGATGCTATGACAAATTGTCTTATTTGGTGGGTTGGTGATTGAGTTGCGATGTTTGTTTGCTTTTCGATGATGGAGAAGGCTGTCACGCTGTGACTATTCATCATCAAACAACCTTGATGGGATGAGTTACAATGTTGATTGGCCTGAATCCCTCTTGTTTGGCAGGTTGGCAATTTAGTTGCGATATTTGTGTGCTTTTCGTTGATGGGAAGGTTGTTACACTGTGAATGTACATCATCAAACAACCTTGATGGGAGGAGTTACCGTTTTGATTGGTATGATGCCATCTTGTTTGGTGGGTGGATCATTGAGTTGCGATGTTTATTCGCTTTTTGATGATGGGAAAGATGTTATGCTGTGATTACACATCATTAAACACTATCAATGGGAGGAGTTACCATGTTGATTGTTTATGATGGCTCAACGGAGACCTATACAGGAGCTTTAGCTATATGCTTGGGGTACATAATTATCTGCGATGATGCAGGGACATCCACTACCAGAGAAATCCACTATCGGGCACAGAATTATCTGCGATGACACAGAGACATCCACTACCGGAGCTAATGGATGTCCCAATGTCATTGCAGATAATTCTGTACCTGTTTTATCCCAGATAATATAGTCTCTCCTAATCTTGCTTGTGAAAAAAACTTGAGTCACATGAACAAAAAAAATGGAGGGACATGGCAGGTGCATCCCCACCACCCCCCTTGGATCCACCCATGTATAAAATAAGTAGTAGGGCATTACTCCTTCACTGTAAACCACCCAAGGCAAGAGACACTAGCTAGTACAAGACGGAAAATATTTCTGAATATCTTGTACACTCAGCTGGTTCCAAAATGTGAAAATACCTCATCTAAAACTTTTTCCACGGATTGTTATGTACATATAAGGTGAATTGATATTGTTGTAAAATTTCACTTATTTTTTCATTCCATCCATAAATGTACAGCTCATGTTAGTCAATAAAATAAAAGATTTTGTATAGAAACATTCAACTGAGTTTAGTTTTCAATCTGTCATTGATTTTTATTGTAACCTTCGTAAAAAGAGTTAGCTAAAATAGACCAGTTTTTCATTACCGGTAAAGTAGTACAAAGTAGTCCTCAGGCCAAGCAGCTGCACACAAATTCTCTGAGGAAATCTATTTACTTCTATTATTTCTGAATCAAAACATACCATTTAATCTGTTATTTGAACAAGCTCATTGAACCTCCCATGTTAACCCTTTAAACAGCATGAAGATGGCATCTGGCCAAAGCGTCTTCACAAAAACTCAAATTTTGGATTTCATTATTTTCTTTAATTTTTGTCTTCAAAACATAGCTTATGTCCCTCCTTGGAACAGGCTAAATGAGATCATTCCAATGAAGTGACATAAGCATTGTTTTTGAGGCAACAATGCAAATTATTAGTTGATGCCCTTTTTTGTTGTATTGGGTAGAGGGCTAAGGATCACATGGAAAATAAAACCTAATATTTTCCCAATGTTTTTTTAAAAAAATTGATGTACATTTTGTACTCATTTATGGCTGATATTGTATTTTTGGTACAAAGATTTTGTGGCCTTTGTCAATACATGGGTGGCTCAGTAGGTAGAGGTGCAGGCTGCAAGGCGAGAGGTCCTCGGTTCGAATCCCACCTGCGGCAACTGCGTTGTGTCCTTGGGCAAGACACTTCATCTCCATTGCCCGTGTGGGGGCACGATGACGCTGTGTACTAAGGCAAACTGCACGTCGGTGTACGCATGTCTTCAACCAATCTAACCCTGCCTGTGCTGCAGTGCGGAGTTACGATGTTGGGGAGCTGGCAGCTGCTCGGTGGTTCTCTCCGGGTACTCCGGCTTCCTCCACCCGTAAAACTGTCAAGGTCATGATTAGCCATTGTGCATAAATATGTGACCTTAAACATCAATAAATAAATAAATTGTCAATACATGGGAAGTTTTTCTTTACCTCCTGCACACTGAGTAATGTCAAAATTTTAACCTGCAAATTTTTCCCAGCTTGGAATTTAAGCAATCCAATCTTGTTGGACAGAGCTTGATGAGCTCTGTCCTACAAAATAGAATTGAGTAAATTCCTAGAGCATCATGGGAAATATTGACCTCAGTGTGAAAGGAGTTAACACTTGGTCCAACCTATTTAGTAAACAACACTTGAGATATATTTTTTTGAATAACTAAAAAAATTTCATTTTTTGCTGAAAAAATCTAGTTCATGACCTTTAACCCTTTACCTAACAATTTCTTAAATAAAAGCTCTGGTGAGCCCGAGAGAGTGGATAGTTAGGCTATACCCTGGTTGTAGCTATGCTAACCTGACCGGTTTCGTTCTTTATTTGAACTCGTCAGAGGTGTAGTGGTGCTTCGGCCTTCCCCTATTTATACTATTTGGTGTGGCGGTACCGTTTCTGGTGTGGCGGTACCGCTTTGTGTGAGGCGGTACCATTTTGTGTGTGATGGTACCGGGATTGACATGGCGGTACCGTTAACGATTTGTGTGTTGTGCCGGTACCGTTTTGTTTGTTCTGTGACGTCACAATGGACTGTATTTTTTAGAGTTTAATCTGGCGGTACCGTTGAGGGTTTGGCGGTACCGATGTTCTAATACAGTGTTAATGGTGTCAAAGGGCCTTAATGTGAGCGAAACGAAATGCCACTTTTATATCCGCATCAAAGAACACCTCGCGGATATTAGACTCAAAAGAGACACACCTGTCTCTTATCACTTCAACCAACCAAACCACGCACTGAGCAACGTCAAATATAGGATTATACAAATTCTAAACACCAATCCAGATGACCCAAAAAACACGGATAGAAGACGCACTGCTGAAATTACATGGATCTTCCAACTTAAAACGCTCATACCGTTCGGCCTGAACAGAAAGGACTTCTAGTCTATTATTCTCTTGTACCCTTTACCTAACATGAAAAGCAGACGACACTTGCAAAAAAATTTCTTGAATAACTAATTTTTTTCATTTTTTGTCGCCAAAACATAGGTTATGACCCCTCATTGGAACGAGCTCGATGAGCTCGTTCCAATGAGGGGTCATAACCTATGTTTTGGAGACAAAAAATGAAAAAAATATGAAAATTAATTGGCGATTTTTGAGAATAGCGCTGGCCGGTTTTGGCCGTTACGTTGGGTAAAGGGTTAAAGGGAAGGAGCGCAATGAGATCATTCTAATGACAGATTATATGCAAAGTTTTTGAGACAAAAAATAAATTTTGAACAACAATTTTGTGAATATCTCTAGCTGCTTTGGGCTGTTACGTTAGGTAAGGGGTTAATCCTTTAGCTGAGACATGGTGTCTAAGTTGAGGGGCAGTATTAGTGTACCACCCAAATTTCTCAATATTTTTCTATTTTTCTTATCCAAACTAAAGCTTATGACCTCTCGAGTGAACAAGCTCTGTTCAAGTCCCTTTCCAGTGTGAGTTCCGGGACTTCAATTGAAAAGAAACAAATAAAAAGATAACAAAACTTTGAATGCTAGTTTTTGTTCAAAGCTCTGTGGGGTTTGTTGGATAAGGGGTTTGAAAACAAAGCTGACAAAAATATTTCTTGACATTAGCATGGCGGGGGTTCGAACCCACGCCGAGAGAGTTTCCTTCGGCACCAACCGCCTAGCGAAACTATACTGAACCACGCACACCACTCGGCCACCAACAGACCCCAAAAAGATCTTAGAATTAAGTACTTAGATGCAACTTTCTGATGAATAATTAAATAATTGAGTGTTCCGTGTGTTCTTGGTTAACTAGCATTCCCCTTTTGGGGTCTGTCAGTGGCCGAGTGGTGTGCGTAATTCAGTATAGTTTCGCTAGGCGGTTGGTGCCGAAGGAAACTCTCTCGGCGTGGGTTCGAACCCCCGCCATGCCAATGTAAAAAAAAAACAGCGTAGTAGAATTAAGTACTTAGATGCAACTTTCTGATGAATAATAAAAATATTTCTGTTTTTGCCCTGTTATTTTTCATATTATTCCTATTTTGCCCTGTATATCAGATACCAATTCCCTACAATTAGCATGCGCGTCAAGCAAACAAGCACTTGAAGCCCTGAGAATGTTCAGAATGCAAATAACAAGGATGAAGTTGAGAATACAGTGGTGGAACCCACTTATTTGTATATCTTGAAATTCAGTAATCCTGTTAACTCCTAGCACTCTGGTAGTATTTCAAAAATATTGTCATTGACCCCATATTGCCCATGCCACATGAAAAATTTAACACATTATATCTTGTTTGACAGAGCTCAATGAGCTCTGTCAAACAAGATATAATTTATTAAATTCTCTGTTGCATTGTGGGATAAATTTGTTGCTGAAAACTTTGGTATCTTGACAACAGAGTGCAGAGAGTTAATTGTATATAACTTACAAATACTAAACCATTCACCATACTTTCAGTACAGATTTGACCTGTTAATTGCATGTAGGCTATTGCGTAAATTCCTGTTAACTGAAAAAAGAATCTTCTAATCAGTTGATAAAGTAGTAGTACAACATCCACTGAATTCCCAATATTTATAGATTTTTTTTTTACCTCAGTACAAGCAATATAAGCATTTAATCTATTATATTTCCTGTGAGAACGGCAGGAAATGAAGCAGTGCCATCTCTGTTTTACTCGTAAAATAGGACCCTGTCAGCAGTGCCTGGGGTGAAAGTCCTCTGAAATGTGCAATATGGGTATAAATGATTGGCTGAACTTGAATTTATGTCCATGTTGAGGTCACTATTAGCCATTGTACAGAAATATGTGACCTTATACACCAGTAAATAAATGAATAATCTAATTACAGGGGTAGAATTACGGGAGAATTAGAGAATCTGATTCTTAGTGATGATTCTCAAAAATTCATTTCAGAACTGCAGAATGGAATGGGCATCATATCATTTTGCTTCTCGCAAAATATTTCAGACTTCTGTCCCTGATCTATTATATTTTATTTGACAGAGATTAATGAGCTCTGTCAAACAAGATGTAATAGAATAAATGCTCAGTTTAAAATTAGAAGGTAGGAAAATGACCCAGCTTCTATTAATTGTATATTGCTGTTAAATGAATATTTTTTTCCGGAAAAATGGCCATTCAATAATAGGGTTCCACTGTACCAACAGCATCCTATCTCACAAATCAGGTCCCAACTGTCCGATATTTGATCTAGGACCAATATACAGTATCACTTTGTGACAGTAGTGACACCCCGATTTGGTACTTGACCACAGAATGGGAGGTAACCATACACTTGATTCCCAATAGAAACAAGCTAATTATCCAATAATGGGCCACTAAATAGTTATCCACTTCAGCTTGCCGGGTCCCTAAATATATACTAACCCAGTGGACCCCTGGGAAGTGGAGCAGTGTTTATTTAATATCCTGGTAGAAACTCTGAGAAATGAAGCAGTGCTAGGTTCCTGTGGTAAACAAGCTCTGTTGTACCGGTAAAATAGGACCCAGTCACCAATACTTGGGGTGGAAGTCCTCCAAAATGTGTAGAAACGATTGGCTGGACTTGAGTTTATATCCATGTTGCGGTCATGATTAGACATTATGCAGAAATATGTGAGCTTAAACACCAATAAATAATTATGAAATGCTACATGATCCATTCTGCCACTACCATTTTCTCAGCTTGTCAATTGAAGTGAATAGACTTTACATAGTCCATATTTCCAATTTTGCTGTTGTCAAAACACACTCTTCTGAATTTCATTGACAATGGACTTGGGGACCATACAACTCATTGAAAACCTGAAATGTGATGAAATTATCATTTTTAAAATCAAGGACTGAAAAGGGTGGGTTTATTGTACTAAGCCATTGAATATCAAGCTAACAGTTACAGAATTTCAGAATATTATTTCGGATGCGGAAGTGTAAAATTTCAGTTTTATTCTCCATTGTGTGCATGTTGCTTGACATATAGCCATTAACTGGTTGAGTGCCAAAAGCTACTATTAAATTAAGGCTCCTTTGAAAAATGCTGAAAGCCACTATAGTGGCTTTACATAGTATGTGTTAGCTGTTTACTGTTTAGTAGAAAAAACATTTTTAATAAAGGTTTTGTTACACTTTATAGAGAGTTCCAAAATACACTCCAATAAATTGTAACTAAATAATTATTTATGAAGAAAATTTTGCTAAATCAAGGTTGCGCTTGCCAGAGGTATGGTATCTATGCAAAATAATACTCATGTTACAAATCACATTTGAAAAACAATTTATCACTCTACCAGTTAAAGGCCTAATTCCAACTTCAATCTCTATTTTGGCAGCCAGGATTTGACTAGAAACAACTGTAAAGTCACAGAATGTCCGCTGTCAACATGTAGCAAAAATGTATAAAACTGTCAGGGCCCTAAGGGTGAAAGTTGTGTAACAAAATCAACATGCCATAAAATGTTTCTTGACAACTGAAAAATGTGTTTGCGAAGCAATATCTCCCGGTCGCGAACCAATATCTAAAAATGATTCGCACACTTCGACACAGTCTTTCTAAGATTTCTGACGGTAATACTGTCAGACACTCTCTTTAATCGCTAAGATTGCTATTACGTAACCCCCGATGCAGGGACAACTGATTGGGTTATCCCACTAAGGCACGTTGCACTTTCTAGGTCACCATGTCTGACTCATTCATTATATCAAAGTCATTGGTTGTTCATACCGTAACCCTCTCTAGAAACAGTTTGCACCATACACATATGCAGTTGTTGTATTTATGTTGGATTTTCCTGAACGGTATCATGTTCGGGAAAATCCAACATAAATACAACAACTGCGCATGTGTACGATGCAAACTGTGCTCTGAATCGAAACTTCGAAAGTTTCAGTCACAAACGAGTAATACTAATTGATTTGAGGGAATAAGCAAATTGAGGTAAGCAAACTTACTGTCTTATTAGTGTGTCAGTGATGTGAACCCATAAAAAAGATTGAATGTTGAACTGCATTATAATGCTGTAGTAGTTAAGCCTATGAAATTTGCTGCAGCAAATGGTTACGGAAGGGGAAATTAAATGTAGGCACCTGTGATGAAGTAATGCGCACAGCATGTTATTTCAGAGAAAAATAAAGCGAAATGGGTTGGATAACAATAAACTGAAAATTAAGTAACCTTGGTCTCAAACTACGAATCAAATTATACCAATTGCTAATCAATGTTCGTGGAGGGGAGAAAACCATGAATCAAAATTTTGAAAACAAAAGATACCCTGGTTTGCCTGCTATTGAGTATTCCATCTTCTGGATGTTGGTTGTATTGACCTCTTCACTATTTCCAATTAAGTGTTACAAAAGGTCATGGAAATTTATTAAAGAGGTCATGGAATTTTTTTTCTGAAAAATGTATGACCCCTATCAGTGCCCAAATCTGAATTGCCCACTTTCATCCACCCGTGTGACCAAATGTAATTTATTCTTTGTTCCACAAGGGTTCCTCCAACCTGATGTTTTGTTTAGAATTGATACTCAATGAATTTTGGTAGGCTTAATGAATTAAGGTAGCAGGCTGGAAATATAAAAACATATCATACAGAACAAATTTGACAGATTGTAACCATTTTAGTGAACGAGCTGGAAGATTCCATTCTGTGCAGCAGGGAAAAAAATGTTTTAGCAATTTTTTTTTGCAAAACAGCTCTTGCATTTGTTCAACTTGTTGACCTTTCCACTAATATTAATTTGATTAAAATTGTAGAATACATGGTCAGTAGAGTATGTCATTTGCAAAACCAGTACCACCATCCATTCACTTAGGTTTTTCAAGTCCTGGAATGTCTTTATTCTTGTAAAAGTCCCCCCCCCCCCCCCCAAAAAAAAAATGTTTATCTGCTCATACTCCTCGTGGGAACCCTGGGAAGTGAAGCAGTCCTTATATTTAGCTGCGACTAGCAGCTCTATAAGTGGCAATGTCGGCCTGTCTGTCGGTCGGTCGGTCGGTCGGTCGGTCGGTCTGTCTGTCTGTCTGTCTGTGACCAACGAGTTTGTCTGTGACCAATGAGTTTCAAAACTCAATAACTTTTGAAATTCTTGATGGAATGACTTTATATTTGGCATGTAAGTGTATCTTATTGTTGTCTAGCCACTGTTCAATGCATGTGTTGTTCCAAATATTTTTCTTGGAGTTATGGCCCTTGATGAACTTAGAATTTTGTGAAATTGCACCACCCGTCGCAGCTACGGCGTCGATGTCGCGATTTTTGTGATACACATGCTCTGTTTTACTGGTAAAATAGGACCTTGTAACAAATGCCTGGGGGTGGAAGTTCTCTAAAATGGGCAACATGTATGAACGATTGACTGGACTTTATCTCTATGTTGCGGTCACGATTAGCTGTTGTGCAGAAATATGTGACCTTAAACGCCAATAAATAAAAATAACTGCTCATGCTCCCCATGGGAACCCCGGAAGTGAAGCAGTGCTTGTTTCCTGTGGTAAACTAGCCCAGTTTTACTGGTAAAAGAGGACCTGGTAACCTATACCTGGTGTCGAGGTCCTCTAAAATGGACAATATGGGAATAAATGATTGGCTGGAATTGACTTTACATCCATGTTGAGGTCACAATTAATTGTGCAGAAATATACGACCTTGAACACCAATAAATAGAAAAATAACTGCTGATGTATGGGGATGCTCTGGGTAAGGTACAATAATTGCTTTCTGAAAGAAGCCCAGGCCTCAAGTTTTGAGGTTGGCAATCATTCTTGCCATCTGTACCCCATCGGATTAAAAATAGGGGATGCATGACAAAGAGATGGATTCTAAAATCCCTGTTTGCATAATGAATCTAAATTAGTGGTGGCATCTCAAGTCTCTTTTCAACATTTAATTTTCCAGACTCTCCTCAACCCCACAGTTGGCTTGACTGTGATTTCTAGCTAAGTATTCACTGCAGGCAGCTGCAGGCAAGACTTGACTATAAAACACTGCTGAACTAATTTGATTATTATCACTGGGACTTCAAGATTGTTTAACCCTATACCTAATGTAGATGATATCAAAATTTGTTATTTTAAATATTATGTTTTCAAATTTAAAAAACATTCCATCAAAACCAAATCATGTAACCCCTAATTGGAACGAGCTCAGTGAGCTCATTTCAATGAGGGGTCACATGATATATGGTTTTTTTTACTGCTAGGTTTGTATGTTATGTGGGTGGATGCTTCAGATTCATAAGGTAAAGGGTTAAGAATCTGTTTCGAGACCATGAACCTACTCCAAGTCAGATATACATGGTCAAAGTTTAGCAGCTTTCAAAGGACAGTATTAGAGGCCTTTGATACACATGGTTCCTGAGGGGACATGAAAAACCTAGAAAGTCATGGAATTTCTTTTTTTTGGTGTGGGGGGGGGGGGGGGGGAGCGGTTTATTAAATCATGGCCTGGAAAAATGTAGGTTTATGTTACCATATCATTGAAAATTACGAAAAAAATCCTGAAATTTCAGTTTTATTCTTCATTGTATGCAAGTCACTCGATGTTTAACTGTTATAGCCTAATTCTGACTTAAATTACTTATAACAGTGGAGCCCCTTAATTGGATATCTCTTAACTGAATAACCCTGTTAATTGAATATAATTCGCCAACACAAAACCATTTACCACACCTCCAATACAAATTTGACCTGTTAACTGGTTGAGGGCTAGATGATTACTCCACAATGATTAGTAATTGAACAAATTTTTATAAACAAAATATTATTTGTGTTTGACTGAATATGAAACTTCAAGGAAAATATTGGCTTTTGCTTTTGTACCCTCATTTTTCTGAAAGCCCTCATAGTGGCTTCTGGCACTCAGCCAGTTAATTGAATATAGTTTATACAGTAAACTCCTGTTAATTGAATAAAAAATCTTATAACCTGCTGAGAAATTACCCTGACTCTCCCAGTTGTCCTTTGGTTATATACCTATTTGGCCTCACTACATCCAATACAGGCATTTAATCTATTATATATCTTGTTTCGCAGAGCTCATGGAGCTCTGTCAAACAAGATATAATAGAATAAATTATAAGTTTATCTCTAGAATACAGGAAAGTGACACAATCCCTGTTAATTGAATACTCCTGTTAATTGAAGAATTTTCATTGGCCAAAAATCTCTCAAAAAGCATAAATATCACAACTGCTGTGATGAGAACTGTTGATGATAAAATAAAGGAATCATTTTATTATTTGTGATAGAATAATCATCAGCTAGCAATTAAGTTGGTTACAATCACAGTTTTTCACGAAACATACTAAAACCCTGTTCTGTGATTGTGTCAATAAAGAAAGGCTTGTTGATCAACATGGTTGATAGGTAGAAGCCAAGGTGACAGACCAGTATTTAGACAAACACATCAAATTGCTACTTCCTAAGCCACATTAATTGTCGTTAATTGATAGTCAAGCTTATTTTATGAAACATTAGTAAACCTTCAGCTTTACAAAAGCTATCTTTAAATTGGATAAATACTTCACAGCATCAGTTCGTTTAGTTTTGAAGGTTCACGGAAATTTAATAATTAATCTATTATTAATTATTCGAGTAGAGCGACTTGTTTTCCCATATTAGAAAGCTGTTCATCCTGTTCACTTTGGGACATTATTGATTCGATGGTGCACCTGCTTTCAGCCACTGCTAGCTCTGCTTGTACCAAGTTAGTAAGTTTGTAAATTTGACAGTTGCTTGGTAGTTCCCTCTTGGTAATTCTTTCTTCCACCTGTAAAACTGTTCGACACGAAATGACCCTGGCTGTTGAAAGTGTCATCAAACCCCAATAAACAAACTTCCCAGCCAGCTGATTCTCTCTAGCTACCCAGCTTTCTAAACACTCATTTCCAACCGAGTCAAGGCAGCAAAAAATATTCAAGTTGGCTTATAAGTTGACACTAGGGCTGGGCGGTTTTGAAATTTGCATTTCGGTTCGGTTTCGGATTCGGTTTTGTACAAAAACTCGGTTTTCGGTTCGGTTTTCGGTTTTTCATAATATATTGTAGAAATCCACATTTTAGAGGGTAATGTACACATAAAATCTGTCTGTATTTGTCATCCAAGTCATGAGGCTCATATAGCGAGTTGAGTCATTCGGGTTAATCAGTGTTCACCACTCTTCTCAGCAAATGGACATAATGTGTTGGGCTGCTGTAGTGGGCAACAGTGGTGGAGCGGTGGAGCCATGAGGTATCTAGGGAGACCAGCCCCCCCCCCCCCCCCCCCCCATCCTCCACTCAAAATCCCACTTGCTTCTCCAATCCCCAAATTTGAAAAAATTATTTTTGATTTCCTGCCCTCAGTACAAGTACAGTACCCTCAGTCCTGAGATTCCCCCCCCCCCCCCCCCCACCCCCCCCCAAAAAAATAAAAATCTCCACTAGCATGGTCCACAGGATTTCAAACCATGGCTCCACCACTGGTGGGAGCTGCCTTGTTCTGTCAGTGAGATTTGGGACCTTGTCAAGACAAGATGCAGAAATTCACAAGAAAAGCTACATTTTACCAAAAATCAACATTTCCTTATTTTTTATGGAGTCGCAATGCTCTCATCCTGGTTTTGGTGGATAATGTGCAATTGTTGTGCTTATTTCGGTAATTATCACATCGCTTGAAAATAGACGTGCCCCGTGTTTCTTGATGGTTCCTGCTTCAAATGACAGTGGAATAAGAGGAACACAAATCATATTTTTTCTGATTTTGATAACTATTGTTGAAGTAAGTCGTGATATACGAATCACTTTTATTGGTAACTCACTCCAATGCTTTCACAATATCTCTCTTAATTTCGACTGTAGATGTTCGTTTTTTACTTTGATTCTGCCCAAACATAGAAATTGGGCGAAATGGGCGGTGCCAAGGCAAAGATATTACCAACTTTACTTTGCCCTCTTGGCTTATCCCTGCGTTGATTTCATCTTATTCAAGACAGGCGATTGATGATTTTGAAGGGAGGGGAGACTGCTGCATAATGGGGGTTGAAAGAAAGTTTGCAATATTGCAGCTTGGGATTTGTTGTGTTTACAAAATACACATGGTCATGACACGTGCTGATTTTAACATCGTATTGGGAATGCAGCGTGTGTACCTGACAGACCTGCAGTACTGCGCGATTCCTTAAAGTAAGTTCAAATAGTATACAAACAATTCCCAATAAGTTTTAAAAAAACTTTCAATAGTTACCTGCCATCCATTTAATTGGATGTGTTCTATTTTAATTTAACCATTTTATTGTTGACAAAAAACATAACTGCCAATGCGCAGCGTTATCTCTGAGCATGTGACTTCAGAGAACGTGCCAGTGGTCGGTTAATTAACATAATTTACTCGTCATTTTTCCCATGTGAACTTTGAGGTTTTAAAACTCAACAAATTTTATGTTTACCACCAATCTAATTTACAACGTGCTGTACGCAGATGATTTTAGGTCAAAGGTAATTTATAATACTTTTACTCCACATATTGTCAGGTAACTTGCAATACCTCTTTGGTCGAATATGCCCGGTTCAGTAAATTTACTTAACAATTCTTGAATTGCATGTGTGGATTTTTACGTACGACTTTTTAATTTTTCATATTCCATCTGCTGGTGGTTTTGTAGATATTGTTTTAAGATACAAGAAATTTGCTACCACTATTTGTGTGGGAGGGTGGGGGGGATTTGTTGTCAGTCCTCAGGAAGTAAGCATAAATGGCACAGCATTTACCTTTGCCTGACATTTAAGCCTTTGGCGTGCGGAAAGCAAGTGATTGAGTGGTCATAAACTTAACCAATTCTGGGAAATTTGTTGAAACCGAAAGTCTCGGTTTTTTGTTAAGGCGGCGGTTCGGTTTCGGTTTAAAAAAAAAAACCGAACCGAACCGAAAAACCGATAAACCGCCCAGCCCTAGTTGACACCACACAATTCTGAGCCAATGTGAACACGGCAGCGAATACTTGCAAGAAACAATTTATTTATTTATTTATTTATTGTTTAAGGTTGCATATTTACGCACAATGGCTAATCATGACTGTGACAGTTTTACGGGTGGAGGAAGCCGGAGTACCCGGAGCAAGAAACAATTGCAAAGTCACAAGATGTAGACAAAGTGTTGCAAAAGTGTATAAAAATCCAAAAGTTAAATTTGCATAATACAGTGGAGCCCACTTAATTGGATATCTTTTAACTGAATAACCCTGTTAATTGAATATAATTTCCCAACAAAACCATTTGCCATACCTCCGGTACAAATTTGACCTGTTAATTGAATATAGGTTATAGAGTACATCCTGTTAATTGAATAAAAAAATATTGTAACCTGTCGAGAAATTACCATGACTCTCCCCAGTTTTCCTTTGTTTTCGACCGATTTGGCCTCTGTACATCCAATACAGGCATTTAATCTATTATATCTTGTTTGACAGAGCTCATGGAGCTCTGTCAAACAAGATATAATAGAATAAATGCTAAGTTTATCTCTTGAATACAGGAAAGTGACAATCCCTGTTAATTGAATTCTCCTGTTAATTGAATAATTTTCATTGGAAAAGTGGCTATTCAATTAACAGGGTTCCACTGTATAATCAAACAGTCATAAAATACATGTTGGCAATTGAAAAAACACAAAAGTCATGTAGCCGATCCGTTTCCATATTCTAGATGCATTTTTCAAGGTATTGACCTCTTCACTATTCTCAGTCATGCATAAAAATTTATTAACAAGTCATGAAAATTCATTCGCTGTAGTAACCCAGGATGTGAAGCAGGTGTTTGTTTTCTGTGGTAAACAAGCTCTGTTTTACTGGTAAAATAGGTGTCATGTCACCAATACCTGGGGTGGAAGTCCTGTAAAATAGGCTATATGGATGAAACAATTGGCTGGACTTAACTTTATCTCCATGTTGTGGTCACGATAAGCCATTGCTGAAAAAATGTGATCTTAAACACCAATCCATAAATAAATAGACTAACAGGTATCAGAATGGTTAAAAATAGGTTTTAATTGATCACAGTTTTTGCTGGGTTAACTGCTCACTCCAGACACATAGTTTCCAAATTTTTCATCATTTCAGCCAGTTCTAATTTCCAAGTCTTTTATCCTTCAACTCAATTCTCGAATTGTCAAAGGAGCATGTCTCTCAAACTGTGTTATTAGTGGATTGAGACAATCAGAAAAAACACAAAATAGATATTAAGTAAATCTTGCATAAAAAGTATTTTTTGCCAGACTTACATAAGTTTTTTCTGTGTATTTTTTCGTTGTATAAATCCGCTGACACCAATAATTTCCATCCAGGTCCCTTTCTGAGCCATCTTGATTTGAGATCCCCGCAGATGAAAATTCTCTGTTCCCTTATAACAGTTGGTTCAGTGTTCCCATATAATAGGTGGTTCAGCAGAAATGGAATGGTTATAACCTATTAACACTCCACCTAATGTGGTGGCCAAAACCATGCAGCACTATTCTTAAAAATCGTCAATTGAAATTTTATTTTCATTTTTTTATTGAAAACATAGCTTGTGATCCCTCAGCGCTATTTACAAAAATCGGCATTCAATTTTGATTTTTACGATAAAAAAACCTAGCTTGTGGTCACATTGGAACGAGCTCATTGAGCACGTTCTAGTGAGGGGTCATAACCTATGTTTTTGAGTCCAAAAATACAAAAAAACTTTAGTTATCAAGATATTTTTTGCAGGTGTCGTCTGCTTTTTAGTTGGGTAAAGGGTTAATTGATTACACAATTTACTAACTTTCTGCACTGTTGTGCCAATATAAATATGGCTACTCTGATAACAAAGCAGGTGTGAAAAAATGCTCTCTTTGAAATATTGAGACAGTAAATACTGAACTTGATTTTTTGTTTTTTTCTGCAGACGATATACACCTGTGTGGATTGCGGTCGTGTCTACAGAACCAGAGGCAGTTTCATGAGTCATTTTAGTGTCTATCACACTGAACGGGTATTAAAGTGTGATGTGTGTGGCAAGGAATTCAATAAAATGAGCAATTTTAAACGCCACCGAAATACGCACCTTGTAGACAAGCCATTTGCATGCGACTTCTGTCGTTCTTCCTACTGTTCCAGAGATGGCCTTTTGTATCACATGAAGACCAAACACACCTTTTTTCTTATGGAATCACAAAGTGAGAAAAAGGAGCATGAAATGAGTGAGAGTATGCCATTTGATCAAAGTGAGAAACTGGTGCAAGGTATGAGTGAGAGTGGACCAATGGGGCAAGATAGCATGCAGCTTCTTGATCAGAATGAGAGATTAAAACAAGAGTTGATTGAAAGAATGAAACAGGAGCTGAGTAAGAAAGGGCAGCAGGAGCCGAGTGAAAGACGTTCACAGGGGGCACATAAGAGATTACAGCAGAAGCCAATTGAGAAAAAATCTAGACGTTCAAATGAGAGTCAGTCAGATACGCAGGGTGGAAGGTTGAGTCGTGTCAAGATTGAAAAGCCAGATGAAACCTGGCAGTGTGAAAGTAGTTCAGCAGAAAGAAGTGAAAGGGTTCTGAGGCTGAGGAGACAACCTAAAGATCGACATGAACGATGGCCAGAAGAGCAATATGACAGCTCGGAAGAGGTTTAATGAGGAACAGTACCAGTGAATGAAGCAAAGATAAGAAGAGGGAAGATAAGGCTTCCAAATGACTTGTACACATACTTGTGGTTTAGTGTCATTGTATTTTTATATCACATGTATAAGAATTTAAAATAATTTTCCTCATATCGAGGGTGCATGAAAAAATTAATAGGAAAATTGACCCAAAAAAATTATTTAGTTACTACCATTTTTGTTTAACCCTTTACACGCCACACACAATATCAAAATTTATTATTTTAAATATTTTTTTTTCATATTTAAACAAAAATGTCCACAAAACCGTACCATGTTGCACCTCATTGGAACGTGCTCGATGAGCTTGTTCCAATGAGGAAGGAGTCATATGATTTTGTTTTGTTGAAATTTTTCGAAAAATCCTTTCTTTTCAACTGTAAATTATGCAGTTAGATGTCACCTACTCGTTAGGTAAAGGGTTAAACTTTATATTTTATGAGTGAAAGGTGACCTTTTTGTGTTTTATATTTACCGTTGAAACAGCCATGAGTGGCCAACACTATTTCCAAAAATATCTTTCTTTTTTTTTTTCAATTTTACCTAAATTAAAATGTTGCTTGTGTATTATTGGAATGAGCGTGTTCAGTGTGGAGGTGATAAGCTATGTTTTTGAGGTAAAAAATGACAGTTTTTAGTTATTTACAATAATTGATGAAATGACGATGGCGATCTTGACAAGACCGCAAAACAAGTGGCAAATCGGCATTTGGCTTCCAAAAGGTTGTGTCCCCAACTTTGGAATTAATTCACTTTCTGACAAATTTGAAATCTTTAGATCTGTTCACATACGATGCACAGAAACAGAAGCAATTTTTCATGCTGTGGTGTGTTTTCTTGGTAGGAAATATTGACATTTAATTCCAAAATATTTGTATCTTGAAGGTATTTTTTTTTTAAAATCAGGGACTGCCAAGTCTAAAATGTCATATTTCAAAATTCTGTCTTGTAAAAAGAGGTAATCATCTTGTTTCTGATCGTTGGAGATGAAACAGGCTGGAATCCTTGACAGAGAAATCCTAGCTTGATTGATACAGAGGTTTTAAATTGACATTGATATAATCTTCCCCCCCCCCCCCCCACTCCTCCCACTTCCTATGCAAGATATGTGTGTCTCATGTGAGATAGATATTTATGATGAAATAACCAACGTGACCGGCTTATTAGCATATTTAATGAGTGCATGAAGTATTTAATCATCGCACATACTTAAACAACATGGCGGCACTTTTTGGAAATATTAGCAGACGAACGTTTATCGGAGAAAATAGAAATGATTGATAATAATCGACTGATGTCATCGGAATGTATCAATGTTCATTTCGCTACAAATCTTTAACCCCTGTCATGCCGGCATTAGGATTTAATTTTGTGGTATTTTCAGAAATTTTGTGCGCCCTTTCCGATAAACAAATCAGTCTTTTTCAGAAATGGACAACAAAATTGTTCGATATAACTGCACTTGCCACTGAATTGCTTTTGATGACGTCAGAGTGTTTTGGTGAGGGGAGAAAAACTATCCCTGATGGGGCGGGTGTGAGATGGGGAAATCTCACTCAAGGGCAAGATATTTGGGCCAGGCATCTCACACCCTCACCCATCAGGGATAATAATAATCTCATAATATTTCAAAAAAGTTGTAAAATATTTCCCTTACTTAAGTGGTATCTCCTCCATCTAAAAGTTATTTTTATTACAGCCAATACTTCAAATACCCTCTAAATGTTTTTTGAAACAACAATTGGAAGAAGTCCTCAAAAATGGCAACATGGGTATAAACGATTGACTAAACTTTAGTTTATCTCCATGTTGTGCCATTGTGTAGAAAGATGTGATCTTAACCCTTTACCCAACGCAGACGATATCAAAATTTATTATTTTAAATATCATTTTTTAAATTTTTCCAAAAAATTTCAACAAAACCACATCATGTGACCCCTCTTTGGAACGAGCTCGACGAGCTCGCCACAAAGAGGGGTCACATGCTATGGTTGAAATTTTTCGAAAAATACTATTTTATCACCTGCTGAATTTGCATATTACGCTGACGGATGTGGGTGATTCATTGGGTAAAGGGTTAAACACCCATAAATAAATTAAGAATAAATATCTCACCTGTTAAGTTTGAAAACCCGAGATAAACATTTTATAAGTCCCCCAACAATATCAAAAAGTGTCACACGTTTTTAAAACCTCAACATATACTGTTCTAAAATAACTGAGAATTTATTAGAAAGTTAAATAGATACGGATTAATCAATCGGATATGACTTTGAATGTCTTTCAGTTTCTTGACACAAATTGTTTCTATACAGTTTCATCTGAATAAATTGTTGAATTGTGAAATATTATTGTAATTTTGTAAAAAAATTAATTGCTGTCACACTAACAATTAAATCAAAAGTTTTGATTCTTGAGGCACTCTTTGGTGTTCAGGAACTCTCTGTTCTATTAATTGTTTTCCCCAGCGTCGGAACCTAGGGAGCCTAGGGAGGTGCAACAGAGTTTGTTTACTGTGGAAAATAAGTTCTGATTTACTGGTAAAATTGAACATGGTAGCCAAGGTCTGAGGGTGGAAGTCCTCTAAGGTGGGCAACATGGGTATAAACGATTGGCTGAACTTGACTAGATCTGTGTGTTGTAGTCAAGATAGACTTGCTTAGAAACACCTGCTATGTCTCCTGGTGTGGTCTGCCAAAGAATAGCAAACACATGAAAATATCCATCACATGAGGTTTAAAGTTTTGTAATATAATCAAAAAGTCAAAACATATGTTGACAACTTAAAAACGTAAAAGTCGTGTACACTATCAGTTTACCTGCTATTAATCACTCTATGTTCTGGATGTAGTTTTAAAGATATTGTCCTCATCACTCTCCAATCAAGCGTTATTATCCTCTTGATTCTCCAATCAAGCGTTACAAATAGTTATGGAAATTTATTAAAGGGTCATTGAAAATCATCAAATTTTTTTTCTGATTGGGTATATTAACCTCAGGGTTTCCATGGGGCATTGGATTCATAGAACGGCCTTGAATTTGACTAAGGGTGATTCAAGGCCTTGAAATCCTGGGAAATGTATCCTGACACCTGGAAAAGCTTTGAATATTCACGAAATAAAAATGCTGAAGAAACACGTAATCATAACAATATAGTTTTATATGCTAGAGTTTGTGAAGGCATAGTCCTAACTAGGACTTTACAGTCATTACCCCCACCCCACTGGGAGGAGGGGGTAATGACTGGAGGTCCTAGTTAGGATTAGTGAAGGTAGGGCCTTGAAAGTCCTTGAATTTGGCTAATGTAAGGCCTTGAAAAGTGCTGAAATATATTGAGAAATGGCTTTGAATAGCCTTTAATTTTATCAGTTCTTGTCTGCCGGAACCCTGTAACCTGGACAGATGGGGGCGCTGTGGCTCAGTGGTTGCAGCATTGGACCTTCATTAGCATGATTCGCCAAAGTATAGAAATATATGACCTTAACCCTTTACCCAGAGAATGGCCTGCATCTGCCCGCGTAATATGCAAATTCAGCAGCTGAAAAAATATTTTTCGACAAATTTCAACAAAATCATATCATGTGACCCATCTTTGGAACGAGCTCGTTGAGCTTGTTCCAAAGAGGGGTCACATGGTATGGTTTTGTTGAAATTTTTTGAAAAAAATTAAAAAATGATATTTAAAATAATAAATTTTGATATCGTCTGTGTTGGGTAAAGGGTTAAACACCAATAAATAAATAAATAAATTGGACTTCAAACCAAAAGGTCCATGTTCCAAATCCCACCTGGGGCAACTGCATTGTGTCCTTGGTGCAAGGCACTGAATCCTGATTGCCCACTTTGAGGTGCGGAGGCACTATGTACTAAGGCATACTGCCTGTCGATGATGTACTTGCCTTCTGCCAATGCTAACCCTGCTTGTGCAGATTTGGTACATTGAGGAGTCTGACAGTTGCTTGTCACTGCTCAGTGGTTCTCTCTATATAGTATGGGTGAACATGGCTGCCAAAAGTGTCATTAAGCCCCAATACAAAAATACGATAATGGCATCACCACTTTACTATTAAGTCCAAATATGGTCTTTAGAATTCGGAATGTTAAGAGAATTTTCACATAATTATGAAACTTTTAACAAATTGATGTGTGAGTGTGACAGCATTGTGCTAGTTATTTGTTCAACTGTACATTTTCGGAGTTTACGTTTTACGTTAGGAGTTTCTTTGCATGATTATTTCCTTTAAACATTATTTCTTGGAATTGATCCACCATGGGAATCCTGGAAAGTGGAGCATTGCTTGTTTACTGTGGTAAACAAGTTCTGATTTACCAGTAAAATAGGACCCAGTTAGCAATATCTGGGGTAGAAGTGAATCTAAAATGTGCACATAGTTTCAGTGATTGGCTAAACTTGATTTCATTCCTATGCCATGGTCATGTTTTTGTCAAAGATGCTGAAAGTGACCGTAAACACCAATATCTATATTACTGTGGTAAACAAGCTCTGTTTTACAGGTAAAATAGGGTCCAGTAACCAATGTCGGGGTTGGAAGTGCTCAAACATGGGCAGCATGGGTACAAACAATTGGCTGGAATTGACTTTGTATCCATGTTGCAGACACGATTAGTCATCGTGCAGAAATATGTGACCTTAAACCAGTGCTCAAAATAACTTTTTTTCTTTGTGTAGCAATATGCTACACATTTCCAAAAAATGAATAGCATTTTGTAAAAATTACATAGCTATTTTTGTTTATCAGAGTTATGTTATGCTGTTTTGTATTCAATTCTTCTAAGTAGATAGAATAATTTCCATCCATTTCTGGGCATTTCCAAATGATCTGCAACACATGAAACATTTACTATATTTTTTTTTAACTGAACTGCCTTTAAGGGTTGCATGGACCTGGATATTTTCAAATAGCGTCTTGGTTGTTTAAAAGAGTTCTCATAATGGAAGTTGGGATTTTCAATTTGATGGGCTTGAAGTTATTTTTAATGGACATTTTATGCAAAATGTTGTAAAAACAGGAAGTATTTAAACCAGTAGAATTCATCTTACATATGAAGTTGCTAATAATGCTTGATGGAGAGTTAATCTGAGTTATGCCTGGAATGTTCCACAATCAGAAGTAAAGCATCAGTGAAATAATTTTCAAATTTGTTTGCAAATTTTCATTTTCATTTTGCGATACAAGATAATCAACTGCAGCCCAATAGGCTGCAATTGATTATCTTGTATCGCAAAATGCTATACATAATGGAACATTCTGTACCTTTTTACAAGTTTTGCATAGCAAAAAGCGACACGACACCGCTTATTTTGAGCCCTGCCTTAAACACCAATAATAAATTAACATATTACGAAGTTGCTCTATCATCCTCCAAGCCCTTTTGTCTGCAAAGAGAAAAAGGTGGAATGAGTTTGAGGAATAAGATATAATGGATGTTCTGCTTGACTTTATCCAATGAAGCATATTTTGCAGATGAAATTCCCTTCAAAATAAGATTTAAATCAAAGGATAAAAAATTTTTCAGGAATTGAATGAAGTCTCTAATCGAGGAATATGTATATACTTGTCTCGATATCTTGTTTCGACCTCAATTTTTTTTCTATACATTATGTTCATGAAAAAGAAAAATGTGGACTCCAATGTAATTCTCTTAAAATTAATGATTTGAGCAATTTAGATGTTCATGACTTGAAGTGTTAGAGTTGAGGGGATGTGGGGAGGGAGAGTAAGTATTGGGGTGAGGTTACGCAGGTCACAATATCTTCTCTATACCCAAAAAGAATTCAGATGGTGGGAGGGGTTGAGGGGAGGGAGGAGATAAACTAGATTAACCCGTAACCCACTGAGTATTTTCAAAATGTTTTCATCAAATCTAGTCATGACTGCTTCAAAGCACCTATGACTAGATTTGATGGAAAAGTCATTTTAATTCAACTCAAGAAATCATTGGTCGGAAAGTCCCTTCAATTTACAAGGGGGAAATTTTGTTAAATGCACCCAAATTATACTTATTTCAGTGGTGAGAGATTCTTTTCTTGGGCTGGAATATCCACCAGCATGCAAGAAGTTAATGCATGGGGTGGGAGATACAGTAGAATCCTCTTAATTGAATATCCATTTTGCCAGTGAAAATTATTCAATTAACAGGAGTATACAATTAACAGGGATTTGGTCAGTTTTCTGTGTTCTGGAGGTAAACTTAGCATTTATTCCATTATATCTTGTTTGACAGAGCTCGTAGAGCTCTGTCAAACAAGATATAATAGAATAAATGCCTGTATTGGAAGTAGTGAGGCCAAAAAGGTTGATAAATAAGGGGAATTTGGTGCATGTCACAGTAATTTTTTCGACATATTATAAAAATTTATATACAATTAACAGGAGTTTACTCTACAACCCATATGCAATTAAGAGATCAAATTTGTACTGAAGGTATGGTAAATGGTTTTGTGTTTGAAAATTACAATCAATTAACAGGGATATACAATTAAGAGATATCCAATTAAGTGGGCTCCACTGTATCAAAGTTGTAGGCCATCGCTAAACAAATAAATATTTTTAATCATTTCCAAGAACTATTGTATTCTTTTCTGAAAAATGTTTTGGGCAAATGGTTGACAATTTTAACTTGTATATAAATGTATATATTGTGAAATAGTTTGTCAGTTTTTTTCTTGCAGGTATTTGGGATTTTATTAGATGCTCTTTTATTGTTGAAATGGTATGTGTACCACAATCAGTTGGACAAGCTAATTAGTTGAGATGTCTGATGTTCATCAGTATGACAAGCTAATTAGTTGAAATTTTGTAATAAATATGTGCTGTTATGTGCACATTGTGCTTGTACAGAATCTTGCATTGCCCCGAGACTCATTTTTGGGGACGTATAGCTACGAGTCACACTTGCGCAATGAGTAGCTATACCTCCCCAAAACGAGTCGAGCTGCAATAAAAGATTGTATATAACTATAATGAGCACATAACACTTTTATCTACCATTCAGTCAACAAAACCCATAACCATATCTCTTCGAAAATAGTCGTTGACAAGCAAACCGGTACACTCAACTGATCCAATCAGTGTGACACCGTTTTCAATTCTTACGGCACATGTGGAAATTCCTTCAATATTAATGACATTGTAGTAGTTCTATTAAATTAATGTAGGTGAGTGAAAAATCGTTCAGCTTCTTTCATTTTAGGCACTCTGCAAATAATCAAAATGATCTTTCTCCCAATTTGTACAGCCTTGATAGTTCTTGAAATTCGACATCAAATAAATACCTTGAAAAGTGCTTAAGTATTGGTTGAAATTTATTCTCTGATATCACTGGAAACCCAGTCTAATGTCAAACCAACTGCTCTGTACTAGGCTTTATAAAGCACGTGAAAGGAGTCTTAAGCCAAAGCTGTGTGTTCCAGAACTTTGAGCAATGCTGTGATCATAGCTTTTGGGATTAAGACAGTTGACCAAGTTTTTTATCCCTACTGTCAATGTTGGTTAGAGGATGTTAAAATGGTGTTTGTTTGTCCAGCTGTCACAAAAGCTAATCCCCTGAACTCCTGCATTTTCTTTAGGATTTGAAACCTGTGAAATGAAGCCGTGCTTGTTTACTATGGTAAATAAGCACTGTTTTATGGGTAAAATAGGACCCAGTCACCAATGCTTGTGGTGGAGGTCATCTAAAATGGGTAACATGGGTATAAGCAATTTACTAAACTTAACTTGATCTCCCTGTTGTGGTCATAATTAGCCATTGTGCAGAAATATGTGACCTTAAACACCAATAAATAAATAAATTTACGATTTTTGTGAAAACTTGTGTGAATTTTGAGTGAAGTGCAGAAGTGCATGTGGAAAAGAAATTTTTATTTGAAAATTTTTTACCCAAGTTATGGTGGCTTTTGTGGCAACATTATCATCATAAAAGTTAGTCTGTTTAACTCACATTTTGAGGGGAATGCTATTCAAAATCTGGTGTAAATAATGAATATGAAGATGAGATGAGCACATGCAAAGAAATTTTTGATTTAAGATAGTTTTGATTTTGACTAATTTTGACAGAGTTGTTACAATTTTTTTGCCAAGATTATATCATGCGAGTTTATCCTTTTTACTTCCAGCGGCACTGGAAGCACTTCAGGGCAGCCAGAGGAGTCAGACCCTGTGAAAAGGGTATTTACTTGCACCAGTTGCCGCATTATTGACACGCCAAGGCATGCATGTCTCGAAGGCCTGAGATGGGGAAGTTTGAGAGGTTCCCCTCGCATTGGAGGGGGGAACCACCTCCTCCCAAACTTTTTCAACTGCTCCATTGAATTGGGGTGTATTTTAGCTTTACTTTGAGAATAAATCATTGACCCCGTGGATCGAAGGCAGGGAGGGCATCTGGCTCTGTGTTTCCTGCATCCCTGTTAACTTCTCCAACATTTTCTATTGGTCTTTTAAGAAACATGGTGTGCAATTCAAGTAGAAAGTGTAGATACACATGTAGATAGGGAAGCTTTGCCCTCATCAAATTTTCTGGGTTTGGCCCATTTTATAGTTTGATTTCTGTCAAAAAGTTTGTCCTCTCAGCTTCCCTTGGGAACCCCAAGAAGTGGAGCAGTGCTTGTTTATTGTGGTAAGCAAGTTCTGCTTTACTGATAAAGTAGGACCTGGTGTACTTCATCCCTACTTTGTGCCCATGGTATCGCCGAAGATACTAAAAAGAAACTTAAATGCCAGTAAGTAAATAAATAAATGTCCTCTCAACTCCTACATTTCTGTTTGGATTCTTACAAAACCTTTGTGTGAATTATGAGTACGAGAGAAAATGCACATATGCATGTGGAGTTATGCCCCTTTAGATGGCAAGATTTTTATCCCAAAAATTTGTTTGCTTAACTCTTATTTTGTTAGATTTATACGAAACATGGTGATAAGCATGAGTATGAATTGTGAAAATGCACCAAGTGATGGCCCTTTTGATGCCTAAATTTCTATTAAAAAAGGTTTTTTTTTGCTTACCACCCCCCCCCCCCCCCCCCCCTACTCCATTTTCCATTGAATGCTTTTAACTGGTTGAGTACTTGATTATTTTTGGAAGTTGGAATTTGTTCATATAGATTTGCGTTATTAAAAATTATTGGAGAGTGCCTTAAGGCACTCTCCAATAATTTTTAATAATGCAAATCTGTATGAACACAATTGTATTTGCTTATGACTGAATAGGAAATTTGTGTAAAGAATATGAAGACTTTTTAGTATGGTACCCTCATGTTTCTTGAAAGCCATGATAGTGGCTTCCAGCACTCAACCAGTTAAATATAGTATGAACAGTGAGCTTAAGGTGTTCATTCACATACAGACTGGCATTTTTGATTCAACAAATATTTCCTCAATTACTCAATTATGCTCTTGTTAAAGGCTAGATCTCCATCTCAAAACTCTATCCACTTTACTCCTACTCTTTTCATTGACAGTCACTCACCGTTGCTGAGTGGGTTCTCTCTGGGTATTCTGGCTAACTCCATCCATAAACCTGTTCAACATGATATGGCTGCTGAAAACATTGTTACACCCCAATAAAAAATCGACCAACACAATTTTGATTCAGTGTTCTCACTTTCAGCCCTTATACTTGTAATCAGTTGCATTGGGAGTGTGGTGACTCAGTGGTCGGGCCAGAAAATAAGCAGTCTGACATTTGCAGAATGAGGTTCCCAGAAGGTGAATTTGATGATGCTATCCCATACAGTGGGCCAATTTATCCTCAGGGTACCTCTTTCTGTTTAGTTTTGAGACCCTGATTCAGATTGAGGTTCACAGAGGGTAAATTTAGTGAGGGCAGGGTTGCATCACTAAATTCACCCTCTGGGGACCTCATTTTGCAGATGACAGTCTGTTTATTTTCTGGCTTGTTAGTGGTTAAAGCATTGGGCTTTAAACAGAAAGGTTGACAGTTTGATCCTGATGAGAGGTAACTGAACATTGTCCTGTGGGAGACACTTAATCCTGATTGCCCATGTGAGGGCACAGTGTCACTGTGTACTAAGGCGTACAGCACATTGATAGTGCACTTGCTTTCAACTGCTATGTTAGTATAGAGTTAGAAAGTTGGAGATTTTGACAGTTACTCACCACTGCTCTGTGGTTCTCTCCAGGTACTCCAACTTTCTCCGTCTGTAAAACTGTCCTACATGGTGTGTTGTTGAAAGTGTCATTAAACCCCAATAATAAACAAACAAGTAGTTAGTTACATTTACATGTAGTTGTCCCAAGCGTGTAGTCCGCGAGAAAGGGTGATAACATGTTTCAGATATTAAGCCTTTGAACCTGCGGGCCACTTTTTCAGGTCCAGGACATGATACTTCATAATTTCATTAACCCTTTACCTAACATGAAAAGCAGACGACACTTGCAAAAAAAATTCTTGAATAACTAATTTTTTTCATTTTTTGTCTCAAAAACATAGGTTATGACCCCTCGTTGGAACGAGCTCGACGAGCTCGTTCCAATGAGGGGTCATAACCTATGTTTTCGAGACAAAAATGAAAATATTTTGAAAATTAATTGGCAATTTTTGAGAATAGCGTTGGCCGGTTTTGGCCGTTATGTTGGGTAATGGGTTAGGTAGGAGGGCTGCTAAATTAATGTGCGGACCAGACCAATCAATATTTTCAGCAAGCAGCCCCAAGGCTCTACCCCCCAAATATTGAATGTGGACTTGTCTAATTGCTGACATTGAATTGACATGGAATATTCTACCAATCTTCAAAGGGTTAATAATATAACTGTGTTATAAAATTTCACTTTATTCAGTCAACTACAAATGTGGATGTTAGAGTCGGAAAAGTTGGTGGAGATATGGTAGTCATTAGACTATCTTCTCAGTTTGTTCTTGTTTGTTTTCACTATAAAATTTAGTTTATTATAGAGCAGGTAACATAGATGTGTACATTCGTTTTAAACTAATTAAAATAAAAAGTATTTTCAGAGGAACATTGCTTTGTTATTATTTAGTTCCTGAATTAGACATGAAATCACCAGGCATAGCGGTGTTTATCTTTTGAGAAAGATCAAATTTGGTTTTATCAGGGCAGTTCAGGACTTAGTAACAAACACCTTGTTCTAAGCCATAGTGTCCCCTGTGGGAACTCTTGGAAGTGGATCAGTGCTTGCATTACTGGTAAAAAAGGACCAGACACCAACAGCTGAGATGGCAGCATAGGTATAAACGATTGGCTAAACTTGACTTCATATCTGTGTTATTCTCATAATATAGCCAAAATGGGTCCTTATTTGTAATACAACTGAGTCTGAACAGGGTTGGTTTGGTTAAGGATATTTGCTTTAGGAATAAGGAAAGTTGATGCCACTCTCTTTGTAAATTTTCTGTGTTATAGTTATATTGCATTTAATGTTCCTTTGGCAGAATTATTTCTTTCATCGGCCTTAGTGTTCTTTTTAACTCTGAAGTATTGATAGCTTTGAGCAGTGCTAGTAGAAATATGGTTCAGGAAAGCTTGGAAAACATTTTTCTCTTCTGTTTGCAGGTCCAATTAGTTGGAAATTTCCCTCAAAAAAATGTTTTGTCAAGAACTGTCTGTTATTATCAGAAAAAGGGAAATGGAAATCACTAAATGTACTAAGGCGTACTCCACATCGATGGTGCACCTGTCTTCAACCAATGCTAACCCTGCTTGTGTGGAGTTAGTATGTTGGAAGAGTCTGACAATTGCTCGCCATTGCTCAGTGGTTCTCTCTGGATACTCCGGCTCCCTCCACCTGTAAAACTGTCCAACATGAGGTGACCCTGGCTGTTGAAAGTGTTGTTAACCCTTTACCCAACGAATCGCCCGCATCCGCCCGCGTAATATGCAAATTCAGCAGTTGAAAAAATATTATTTTTCAAAAAATTTCAACAAAACCATATCATGTGACCACTCGTTGGAACGAGCTCATCGAGCTCGTTCCAACGAGGAATCACATATGGTTTTGTTGAAATTTTTTGAAAAATTATAAAAAATGATATTTAAAATAATAAAATTTGATATCGTCTGCGTCGGGTAAAGGGTTAAACCTCAATAAATAAATAATAAATAACCCTTAGGTTCTCAGATTAATTTTATGTTGATAATGACAGTAAATACACATGCACAGCTGCAGATGGCGTAACACTGTTTCTACATTATTGTTGGCTGCCAGAACAAGCAACCAACAATGATGTAAAAGCACTGTCAAGATAATTGCAGTCTACCAGTGGAGTTCTCGATGAAGAATGTACTTTTCAGAGAAAGATACAAGGGGCAGTTTGTTGCTGTATGGGGACTTGAGGTTTAAATGGTATCAAGACTTATGGCTTAGCTTGTTTAGTGTTTTTTTTGTGCATGCAACTTGTTGAATTTTAAGTTTATAACTTTTTGGCACAATCAAACAACTGAAACAAAACCTTTATTTCTTACCAGATACCATACCAATGTGAATGTGGAGCTCAGTGCCAGACAGCCGGGGGATTATATTTGCACAAAATGCGTTTTCACCATCCTCACAGGTTTGAATGCCCAGTGTGTAAGAAGACGTTTCCACAAGAACATGAAGTCAAACAGCATTACAATGTTCACCTGGTTGAAAAGCCATTCAAGTGTGAGCATTGTGGCAAGCAGTACAGTAATCGGGCAGGTCTAAAGTATCACGCCAAGATTTGTATGAAAAAATACTTGGCCCTTCATGTGACGGTAACCGAAAATGAGCCTGAATCCAAAGGCGAAAGTTAGGGAAAACTAATAGCAAAGTGGTGCTTAGAGAATAGAATACATTACCAGTGAAAATATAAGGACTGCTTTGTAATGGAACAATTCGTGCATCAACATTTTTGACAAAATGACTTTTTTGAGGCTGAAGTTTCAACATAGTGTTATACTTCAGATTCTATCCTTGTAAAACAAACAACATGCCTGTACAAATTCAACTTTAACCCTTTTTTGTAATTTTAATTTTTTTTCTTCAAATTTTTAAGAAAATTCCAACAAAACCATGTCATGTGACACCCTTATTGGAACAAGCTTGATAAGCTCAACCAGTTAAAAGGTCACATGATAAGGTTTCACTGAAATTCTCTTTTCAACTGCTCCATTTGTAAATTACGTGGGTGGATGCAGCTTGTTCACTTAAAGGGTACATGATTTGGTTTAGTTGAAAATTTGTGAATTTTTTTTTTTTAAATAACATTTTAATATCGTGTGCATTGATTAAATGGTTAATTAGATAGATTTCAAGGATAGCCATCTTTTAAACATTATCTGAGGTTTGTATTAAATGTCAGTGCAGTAAAAATTTGAAAGAATTTTTCTGGTGGTTATCCCACTGATTTTGTCTGGTGGTATAAATCTTTGTTTTGTGTGGAGATATTGACTTTTGAACAGAACTGAATGTTCTTGATTTGTTTTCAGACAACTTTGACTTGAAATTTAAATTTGGATCAGAGTAGTCACTCCCAGTCTTGAAAATAAGCAGTCTGACATTTGCAGAATGAGGGTGAATTTGATGATGCTATCCCATACAGTGGGCCAATTTATCCTCTGGGTACCTCTTTCTGTTTAGTTTTGAGACTCTGATTCAGATTGAAGTTCACAGAGGGTAAATTTGAGCTGAGCAGGGTAGCATCACTAAATTCACCCTCTGGAGACCTCATACCCTCTGGAGACCTCATTTTGCAGATGACAGTCTGCTTATTTTCTGGTTTGGTTACCCCATGTCAGTGATCAATTTATATTATTTGCCTGCGGCTATGACTGTTTCTGCTAAAATGGATGACATTAATACTTTACCTGCTGTGGGCAAATTTTCCTGTTGAGTGATGGGAGCCCTCAGGTTGGGGCCCATTGCCATTGGCCACCCTGGCCCATTGGTTCAGCCGCTCCTGTCTTGAAGACAAGAAGTGTTTCCCCACAGAAGAGTAAAAGGCATAATGATATTGCAAATAAAAAAGTCCCCAAAGTCTAAAAAAATGTTCACTGATTTTACATTTGGTGGCGGCAGCGAAGGAGGCAGGGGTGGTATTTGTCCCATTAGGTTAACTCTAGTTTTCAATAAAATAATATTGCTTGTGCTGCACCCATTCATAATATAATCAAAAAGGTAACTCATTGTTGGAGAGACTGACAGGTTAACATTTTTCTATTTTCATAGATGCTGTTTTCATGTAGTACTTGTGGGCTACAGTGTCAGACACAGAATGGACTCTATTTACATGTGGCTCGACTCCATCTACCACACAGGTTCCAGTGTGCAGTATGTGAAAAAACATTCAGTTTAAAATGGGAATACAAGAGACATTATAATGTGCACCTGGCTGAAAAACCATATAAGTGTGAGCATTGTGCCAAGCAGTACAGTAACAATGCAGGTCTTAAATATCATGCCAAAATATGTCCTAAAAAGTAATGACAGTATCCTTGAATGGGCCTAAAGTCATATGTGGTAATTAGGTGAAAATTAGAGATGGGCAATATACTGAAAAACCAAACCAATACCAAAATCATGAGGATGCCGAAAAAAAAACAAACCGAACTAACCATTTGTATTTGCAAATTTGCCTACATTTGCTATTTATAAGGCCTTGTTGAGGCTTGATAGCAGTTAAAATGTTCGTTCTCATGAAAGAAGTGACTGATTTTCCTTTTAGCTTTGTTAACCCATAAAGGCCTGGGCAGTTGTCCTGAATTCCTACTAGGAGTACTATGGCATTGCGGTAACCGGTTCTCGTCAGATCACCGAAGTTAAGCAAAGTCGAGCCCGGTTAATCCTCGGATGGGTGACCGTCTGAGCGATCGATTCGGACTCCCGTGTTATGTCCTTGGGCAAGGCACTTAACCCCGATTGTCCACATGGGGGCACGATCACGCTGTGTACTAAGGCGTACTGCATGTCAATGGTGCGCATGTCTGCACCCAATCTAACCCTGCCTGTGCTGCTGTGCGGAGTTACGATGTTGGGGAGCTGGCAGCTGCTCGTCGTTGCTTGGTGGTTCTCTCTGGGTACTCCGGCTTCCTCCACCCGTAAAACTGTCACGGTCATGATTAGCCATTGTGAATAAGTATGTGACCTTAAACACCAATAAATAAATAAATAAATTTGTCTAGTTGCTTGGCAGTGATTTCTAGTCAAGTTGTGGCTGCCTTAATATTAATATTTAAGATTTGCAAGCAATGTCGATGATGAACTATAATACTAACAGGATAATATTCCAACTTTCTCATCAAGGCATGCCTTCATGATGTAGTTGGATTATTTTTTCCGTCGGGACTTGAGCCATCACAGTTGGAACAATTCAGGTTTTAAGCACCCCAATCCCCCATCGGTCATCTTCATAATGCCACTGATTTCATTTGAGGTTTGATTCGATTTCGAATACTAGACAATATTCGATTTGAGATTCGATCCAAATTGAAAATGTGTGATTCGATGGGCCCATCTGGTAGTATAGACAAGAAATGAGGGGAATTATGCTAGTTGCAGTCCCCAAATGTGGATCTGCTGGGAAAAAGTCATGCATAAATTGTGTGCATGCTCAGTCGAGTTCCATAGGTAATCACAGATGACCTTGTTAAGCGAATATGCTAAGTTAACTCTTAACCCCAACTGAACAATGTTCTTCAATGTTTTAACCCTTTACCTAACAAATCGGCTGCATCCACCCTCATAATTAACCCCTTACCCAACGCAGACAATATCAAAATTTATTATTTTAAATATCATTTTTTCAAATTTTTCAAAAAATTTCAACAAAACCATATCATGTGACCCCTTGTTGGAATGAGCTCGTTCCAACGAGGGGTCACATGATATGGTTTTGTTGAAATTTTTTGAAAAATAATATTTTTTCAACTGCTGAATTTGCATATTACTCGGGCGGATGCGGGCGATTCGTTGGGTAAAGGGTTAACAAAGTGAGGAGTTAAAAAAAAGGATTAATTTTCGAAAGATTTCATCAAAACTATACATCTTGTGACCCCATCATTGGAATGTGCTTGTCGATTTCATTCTGACGAGGGGTCACATCTCACATGATATTTTGTTTCAGTTTTTGAAAATATCTAAAAATCAATAATTAAAATAATAAATTTTGATATCCTGTCTGTTGGGTAAGTGGTTAATCAATTCCCAACATGATGGCTATGAAATGTAGCCATGCCTGGATGAGTAGATCGAGCAACAGAAGTCAGTTCGATGATGAAAAGAATGGAACTTGGGGTATATTTGATCAATCAAATATTACTATATTCTCCCCCACCCCACCCATGGGGGAACCCCAGGAAGTGGAGTAGTGCTTGTTTACTGTAGTAAACAAGCTCTGTTTTTCTGGTACAAGTGAACCCAGTAATCTGTGCTTGAAGTGGAAGTCCTCTAAAATGGGCAATGTGGGTAAAAATAATTGACTAATCTTCACTTTAAATCCATGTTGCGGTCACAATTAGCTATTTGGTAGAAATATGAGACCTTTACCTCTGCAGACTGATGTCAAAATATCGAAATTTTGAGCTGCAAATTTTAGCCATAATGCAGCCAGGAATTGAGCCAATTCTGTCTTGTTTGAGCTCATTGAAATTAAAGTTAAATTAGTTAAGTTAAATGCCTAGTTGCACTATGAAAAATTTTGCTACTTTTGAATCTCAAGTTGGTTTTCTTTTCAATTCGAAATCAGCTGCTCCATTACTTTCTTCTTGAATCTTCTTCACATGAATATAGCTTGGTATCAGTACTTTTCACCGTCTTACAAAATGTATAGATCAGATGAAAATTGTACAGAAATAATGTTGAAATAAAAAAACTGAAGTAACTTACGTTACATTAACATAAATAACATCTGAACTCATGCCATCAACCATGTTAATTCCAGTATCACCAGTCTCTACCACTGTGAAGTGCCAATTTAACGTTTAGAAGCAATGTCGACAGTGAATTATAATCTTGACAGGGTAATATTCCCAACTGCATCATATTGCCATTTCTTCAATGAAGGCATGCCTTGATGATGTAGTTGGATTATTTTATTAGTTAGGACTTGAGCCATCACAGACGGAACAGATCATGTTATAGCACCCCCAACCCTCATCGGTCATCTTCAAGATGCCTCTGATTCGATTCAAGGTTCAATTCTATTTCGAATAACAGATGTGATTTGATTCAAGATTCAGTTCAAATAAAAAATATGTGATTTGCAAGAAGGCATGTCAGTCGGTACTTGTACTGGTACAGCCGGTTCACTCATGCTCGGTACCAGTACTGAAGCTTTTGTCCTGGCGGGTACCGAGCTCAATGAGCTCTGTCGAACAAGATAAAATTTTTAGCATAACTTGGCAAAGTCAAGAAAAGCTATTGTCGTCATGCGTGCGGAAGTCTGTGAGTGTGTTCACATTTTCTTTAGCACAGGCTACACCGTGTAGTTCTTGTCCGATCATCACAAAATTTTATATGCAGGTTCAAGGTCATGTCTAGATGAGAACATCCCATTTTTGTCGCATAGGTCACACATGATAGCTGCACAGGTCCGAAAACCTTTAGCACAGTCTAAAGGTCATATTTATGAAGGGATTTGATTGTAACTTGATAGGATGACTCTGTATAATGTCCAGATGAGAACATCCTATTTTGGTCAGGTTCTGTCAACCGTGACTGACAAAGGCATGTTACCAAGATTCTTTAGCACAGTCTGCAGGTTGCATTTTTGAAGGGATTTCATTGTAATTGGTAGGATGACTCGATATAATATCTAGATGAGAATGTCCTATTTTGGCCATGATCGGTCAGCTGTGATGGCCAGACAGGCATGTGACCAAGATTGTGGCTCTCTATGGTTATTCCGTCTTCCTCCACCCATAAAACTGTCATTGTCATGATTAGCCATTGTGCAGAAATATGTGACAAACATCAATAAATAAATAATTTGTTGTAACTTGGTACGATAACTCGTTTTAGAATGATTGTACTGTAACTTGGTAACTTTGGTTGACATACGTAAACTGTGAGGGCCAAATCAACTCGGGCTTCAATTCTTTAGTACAGTCTACACCTCAAATTATTCTTGTTGAAAACATAGCATGTAGGGTACAGAACTTAACATATTCTCAATTTTCACAATTCTTGTCTTATTTCGTAATCCTTTCATAATCATTGAACATTATCATTTTCATCAAACACTACACACAGTCAAGTTAAGCTACAGTGTCATTGACACTTTCATTTAAATTCTCTGTTGCTTTGTGGAAAAATTTGCTGCTGAAAACTTAGGTGTTTTGACATCAAAGTACAGAGCATTAAAAGCGGCCAAGTTATAATTATTCTAGTGGTAAAAGATTTGCTGTCCTTGACTGAAATATATGTGAGCAGCATGCAGGGTGTTAACCCTTTACCCAACGCAGACGATTTCAGAATTTATTATTTTAAATATCATTTTCTAAATTTTTTCAAAAAATTTCAACAAAACCATATCATGTGACGCATTTTTGGAACGAGCTCGATGACCTCGTTCCAAAGAGGGGTTACATGATATGGTTTTGTTGAAATTTTTTGAAAAATAATATTTTTTCAGCTGCTGAATTTGCAAATTACGTGGGCGGATGCGGGCGATTCGTTGGGTAAAGGGTTAAACCCCATAAAGAAGTAATTGGACTGGATGGTAAAAGTCAGGATTGATAAAGGACACCCTTACTGACCAGATTTATTTATTTATTGAGGTTTAACAGCACTTTCAACAGCCAGAGTCACCTTGTGTTGAACAGTTTTAGGGGTGGAAGAAGCCGTTGTACCCAGACAGAACCACTGAGCAATGGCGAGCAACTGCCATACTCCCCAATGTGCTGAGTTTACTAACTCAGCATAAGTAGGGTTAGCATTGGTTGAAGACAAGTACACCATTGACATGCAGTGCGCCATAGTACACAGTGCCACCGGTGCCCCACATGGGCAATCGGGATGAAGTGCCTTGCCCAAGCACACAATGCAGTAACCCCTTGCGGGGATTGAACCATGGACCTTTCGGTTTGTAGTCCAAGGTGTAACCACTTGCCACCGCGCTCCCAACTGCCCAAATGTATTTGTTTTTATTTATTTTTGATAAATTGCACTGCACCCATTTAATTAATAACAAAAATCATTTGATTTTTGGAGAGACTGATAGGTTAACATTTTTCTATTTTCATAGATGCCGTTTACATGTAGTACTTGTGGGCTACAATGTCAGACACAGAATGGACTCTATTTACATGTGGCTCGACTCCATCTACCACACAGGTTCCAGTGTGCAGTATGTGAAAAAACATTCAGTTTAAAATGGGAATACAAGAGACATTATAATGTGCACCTTGAACAAAAACCTTTTGCTTGTAAAATCTGTAACAAAGAGTATAGTTCTAAATCGGCTATGATGTGTCATATTAAAAATGAACATTCTGCTCTTCCTTGATACCTAGAGGTTATTGGTTAGTTTCATATTGGCCGAGGTATCAGCCCAAGGTAACTTCATATCAGCCTGAGACCGAAGGTCGAAGGCTGATGTGAAGTTAGCATGGGCTCTTTATTTATTAACCCTTTACCTAACATGAAAAGCAGACGACACTTGCAAAAAAAATTTTTGAATAACTATTTTTTTTCATTTTTTGTCTCAAAAACATAGGTTATGACCCCTCATTGGAACGAGCTCGTTCCAATGAGGGGTCATAACCTATGTTTTTGAGACAAAAAATGAAAAAATAATTAAAATTAATAGGCGATTTTTTAGAATAGCGCTGGCCGGTTTTGGCCGTTACGTTGGGTAAAGGGTTAAACCAAATCAAATAATCACAAAAATTCTCAGATCTGTTACAGTTTTCTGACAGTGTTATAGTTCCTCATCCTTTTGGTAAGTCCGAAGTTTCTTCTACTTCAGCTATCTGAACGTTGCATGTTCGGATAGTTGAACTGTCTCTTCTCTCACTTCAACGAATCTCCACTTACGACTCGGAATCTTAGTTTGCGTTTAATTTTGTGTCCAACTCTCTTTTTTTTTTTTCTACCACCTAATCCTTACTTATTGCTATCATTGTTTCCTCACCACACAAACATTACTCCCTTTTGCCTAGTAACGCCAATTTTACTAATTGATTGCTTTCGCCTAAATTGCTTTCGGGTGAACAATTTTTCTGCAAACAAAATGGCTGCACCTAGTAATGCATCAAGGGAGGGGGGAGGGCAATTGCAGCTTGGTTCATATCTGGAGAGCTCGGCGACATATTAGCCAAGTTTGAAGTCATATCAGCTGCGCTCAATACTGGACAATTCCGGGAAAGAAAACTGTATCTCATAATATTCTGTGATGAATGGCAAGGCTAGAAATTAACAAAAGTGCTCTGATCAGAGATGTGGGAAAGTCGTGTAGAAATTATGCTAACTTGAGGAAAGGTAACTTTAACTTCTTTCAGGGAACCCTTCCTCATCAAAAGATTAGTTGAGTAATAATGATATTCTTACAGTTCTGGTGTAATGGCATTCTTGAAAAATTCAGCTTATTTTACAAGTTTCCTCCTTGTCCACTGGACCGATAATATTCTGTGATGTAACACACTGTTGGAAAAGGCTCAGAGAGCCCTTTCCAACAGTATGTTGCATCGCACCATGTCTTTTTCAAACTTAATACCATCATTATAAATCCCCGTGGGAACCCCAGGAAGTGAAGCAGTCTTGTTTACTATGCTAAACAAACTAGTTCTGTTTCACTAATAAAATAGGACTCAGTAACCTATGCCTGGGGTGGAAGTCTCCTAAAATGGGCAACATGGGTATGAAGGATTGGCTGTACTTGACTTTATATCCGTGTTGCATTCACGATTAGCAATTATGAAGTTCTAAGTGTGTGATCTTGAACACCAATAAGTAAATAATAAATTATTATAAAGTTGATTGATGTTCCAGAAGAGTTGACAAGTGAATATCAGTAGCAGCTCAGTGAACGCTAGTAATTTGACTAAGGCTAGTAAGGTGGTCGAATGAAAAATCAGTTACTTTAAATTGTTTCATGCAAGCGATGGTTGAACAAACTGATCGTTTGCCCAGTTTGTACAGCCCTATGTTCTGAGGGAACTTTTACAGAGTGATGAATGAAGTGTTTGTCCCGTATGGTAGTTTAAATCTTGCTTTCCAGTCAAAACCTCTGTGGGAACCCTGGGAAGAGAAGCAGTCCTTGTTTACTGCAGTGGGGGGGGGAGGGGGGGGGGGGGCGGGCGGTGGCGTTGCGGTAACCAGTTCTCATCAGATCACCGAAGTTAAACAACATCGAGCCCGGTTAATCTGCGGATGGGCGATCATTTGAGCAATCAATTCGGACTCCTGCATTGTGTCCTTGGGCAAGGCACTTAACCCCCATTGTCCACATGGAGGCATGATGACGCCGTGTACTAAAGCGTACTGCACGTCGATGGTGTGCATGTCATCAATCAATCTAACCCTGCTTGTGCAGAGTTATGATGGGGAGCTGGCAGCTGCTCGTCGTTGCTCGGTGGTTCTCTCTGGGTACTTCGGCTTCCTCCACCCGAAAAGCTGTCAAGGTCATGATTAGCCATTGTGCATAAGTATGTGTCCTTAAACACCAATAAATAAATAAATAAATGTTTACTGCAGATTGGCAAAACTTTACTTTATATCCATGTTGCGGTCACGATTAGCAATTGTGCAGAAATATGTGACCTGAAACACCAATAAATGAATAAATAATAATTCTTCTCAAAAAGGTTCCAAGTATCCCAATGCTCTATAGTACCATGTTCTCCAGAGTTGTCCACAAAATTGGCTTAATGTAATTTTACATACACCACTATTATTAAACCCTGATCAGTTAATAATCTGATTTTAGATACAGTTTTAGGCCTGTATGGCTGGTAGAATTAAATGATAACCTTTTGTCTTCTCTTAAAGTTTTGAGATATGCTTTTGATAAACAGGCATAAAACACCATGGTTATTGTTAATTCTTTACCCAACGCACAGGACATCAAAATTTATTATTAAACGTCCTGCAACGAGTTGTATGTGTGGGGGGGGGGGGGGGGGGGGGGGGGGGAGGTTTAACTGGAATCCACTTGTCTGTCTGTCTTTCTATCTGTCTGAAAGGCTGTCTGTCTGTCTGTCTGTCTGCCTGTCTGCCTGCCTGCCTGCCTGTCTGTCTGTTTGTCCGTCTGTCCGTCCATCCGTCCGTCCGTCCAACTTTGTATAAATGTTCACCACCAAAGAAACCTGTGCACCTGCGATTGTAGTTCCAGTCTTGATTATTTTTCGAGAATTATGCCCCTTTTTCTTTTGAAAAAGCAGGCCTATAATTTTGTCCAACGATTTTCTCAGATGTTTATAGGTCTATTTCTTTGAAACTGGGTATGTATGTTTACTGCCATGGGAAACTGTGCACCTTCAATTATAGTTTTGATGAGACTTTTTTGCCAGAGTTATGCCCCTTTTGTCTTAGAATGTCGGAATTTTGTCCAGAAATTTTCGCAGATATCTATGGGTACCTTCAATTATAGTTTTGATCAGACTTTTTTGCCAGAGTTATGCCCCTTTTGTCTTAGAATGTCGGAATTTTGTCCAGAAATTTTCGCAGATATCTATGGGTAGATTCCTATGAAACTTGGCATGGATGTCACTACCATGGAACCTGTGCAATTATAGTTTCGATCAGACTTTTTTTGCCAGAGTTATACACCTTTTCATCTTAGAATAATCATGTTGGCCGGGGTATTCACAGGGCTGTCTGGGACAGTCACAACTCTAGTTTTAATTGTTGTTTTTTTTTAATTTTGAAAAACATTCAAGCAAACCATAACATGTGACCTGTCATTGGAACAAGCTCGCCAAACTTGTTCCAATGAGGGATCACATGATATGATTTTGTTGAATTGTTTTTAAAAATACAGATTTTAGCTGCGACTAGTAGCTCTATAAGTGACAATGTCTGTCTGTCTGTCTGTCTGCCTGCCTGCCTGCCTGCCTGCCTGCCTGCCTGCCTGCCTGCCTGCCTGCCTGTCTGTCTGTCTGTCTGTCTCTGTCTGTCTGTCTGTCTGTCTGTCCGTCCGTCCGTCCGTCCGTCCGTCCGTCAGTCAGTCTGTCTGTCTGTCGGTCAGTCTCTCTGTGACCAACGAGTTTCAAAACTCAATAACTTTTGAAATACTTGATGGAATGACTTTATATTTGGCATGTAACTGTATCTTATTGATGTCTAGTCACTGTTCAATGCATGTGTTGTTCCAAATATTTTTCTTTGAGTTATGGTCCTTGATGAACTTAGAATTTTGTGAGATTGCACCACCCGTCACAGGGACGGCGTCGATGTCGCGATTTTTTTCAATATCAGTTTGAAAATTATGCAGGCAAATGCAGCCGATTTGTTAGGTAAAGAGTTAACCTAAAATATCTGCATTTTTGCTCAGCTGAAACATTTTGTTCTGGAATGCAGAACATTTGAGTGTTTTAGTGTCAGGACTGTTCTGATTGGTTCAAATTAATCAATGTCATTTCTAGAGTTTAGTCTATTGAACTGATAAAATGCTGTTATGTGAAACACTGTTTCATATGGCTGTGCGGATCAAAAACCATCAGCTAAAGTAATTGTAAATAATGTGTACATATTATATATTATATCATGGAACTGAACCTAACTGAAAAAAACTGATGTAATTCAAAGTTTGTGTGTAAGGCCTAAAAGAGTAAAAAATCTGTTTCTAAGGCCCTCCTCCATGGTCCTTTTGGCTGCCGCATGCTCTCTTTTTGTAACTAATGCAAAAATAAAAAATAAATATTAAATGGTTTATGTCCGATATTTTACCCAAGTTAATAAAACTGATAAATTTGTCCCTTGAGTGCAACAAGGCTTTGCAATACTTTAGCATTGCAAAGCCTTCTTGCACTCAACGGACGAAATACACCACCACCCATGCTATTCTGTAGATTATGAGGCCTCAAACATAAAACAAACCAAGAACTTGAATTTCTTATGGCAATGAAATAATTACAGAAATAAAAAATAAAATAAAAAAAATGCCTGCCCACATGCAATTTTACAAAAATGGCCCGAGAAACAGAAAATCTACTTTGTGAGGCCTAATAATAATTATTTTATGCATGTGTGTCTGGAGAAAAAAAAGTAGTGTTTGACTACTAATAGACTAGTCTTTTACTAGTAGTGTAAGATCTCAAAAATGCATGTATTTTTACATGTTGTTAACTGGTGGAGTGCTGAATTACTTCTGGTCGACAAATTTATCCCCTCCTCATGGGAACCCTGGGAAGTGAAGCTGGGATTGTTTACTTTGGTAAACAAGCTCTGTTTTAAAGGTAAAATAGGATGATGAAATGCTTGTGGTGGAAGTCCTCTAAAATGGGCAACATGGGTATAAGTGATTGACTAAACTTGACTTGATCTTCATGTGGTAGAAGTTTCAAAATCTATACAATTATCATCCTCTAGGAAACCCTGGGAAGTAAGCAGTGCTTGTTTATTGTGGTAAGTAAGCTCTGTTTTACTGGTAAAATAGGACCTGGTCTCTAATGCCTGGAATAGAAGTCTTCTAAACCCCCTGTCACATCTTTGCGATTTTTATGTACGAATGTCCAAGAATAGCGACAAATTCAAATTTCCATGATTTTTTGAAAAAATCGCCCTGAATCGGCTTCTCTCATGACCTTCACATGACTTTCATAATACCTTATAAGGTTCGTCATGACTGTTGTAAGAATCTACTAAAATTTTCCAAGCCAATTCAGTATGAATCGATTCAACCTTGTACGGTACTCGCACAACACCAGTACGAACTAGTAAGATGATGCAAGACCTAGCAAAGATTGCATCACGTTCTAATACCTTAATAGATCATACTAGTTCTTAGTGAATCTTGACGCAACCGTACTTGCCAAGTATGCACGAACACTCAAGAATACACAAGAATACCCCGTACTGTTTAGTAAGGTCTAGTACAACAGCAGGACGACACAGTATGGAATTGAAAAATCGCACAATGGAGTATGAAAGTTTTAAACAGTTTGAAACTTTCGTATGCATATACCGATCAACCAAGAATACTCAAGAATGATTACGAAGCAGTACAGATTTCATTACTGATATCCACGATTGCCCAAGATTTTCATGTCATAGTAGATTGTGACAAAAAATCGCAAAGATGTGACAAGGGCGTAAAATGGGTATAAATGATTGGCTGGACATGACTTTATATCCATGTTGCGGTCATGATTGGCCATTGTGCACAAATATGTGACCTAAAACACCAATAAATAAATGAATATATATTATTATTTGTTTTCAATTCTGATCAGTATTCCAAAAAAAAAAAAAAGATGCAGATTTTCATGAAAGTCTTTTTTTTTTATAAACATGTTCTTCAATTAAATGCAAAAGCATTAACCCTTTTCCCAACGAATCTGCCACATTTGCCTGCATATATGCAAATTCATCAGCTGAAAAAATACTTTTTTTCAAAACATTTCAACAAAGCCATATCATGTGACCCCTCATTTGAGCTTGTTCAAATGAGGGGTCACATGATATGGTTTTGTTGAAATTTGATATTTAAAATAATAAATTTTGATATCGTCTGCATTGGGTAAAAGGTTAATCCTTTCAGCCCTGGTGTCCCGAGTGGTATTGTTTTACACTACATTGTTTACAATATAATGGAAAAACACATTCTGTATTTACCCATTCTGTATTTACCATGGTTTCTTCTGCCCTTTTCGGGAAAGGGTCTGGGGCCTATGCAATTGGAAAAATCGCATCACTAGAGACTCCAATAGGGAATTTGTTTTGGAGGAGAAAAAACTCACAAAGAATAAAAACTATTACCTTCAGAAAGAACTGAGAACACTTTGACAGTCAACATTCTGTGGCTTTGCAGTTGTGTCTCGTCAAGTCTTGGCTGCCTGTTTAAGCAGCCAAGACTTTTGAAGAAACAATGACAAGATTATTCAAAGGTAACTTGCTTCGGGAAACGATTTTGTTGCAGTAAAAAGCAGTCTAAATCTGAATTAGGCATTTAAGGTTTCAAGAAGAACCTGTGTTTTTTCCCCCTTCATTTCAGTTGCTTTGTTAGATTGTAAATATTGGTTTTCTGAGGGCTCATGACCACTAAGTTCAGGATACCAATTGCAAATTAAACTTTTGTTTGAAAGGGGAATGAGATTGGGAAATTTTGGGTTGAATTGGGAAAAATCTTGCTAAAATGCCATTGGGAAAAGGTCCCATATTCTGCCCCTGTCGACACCCAATAGAATCCTTGATTTACCCATTCTACATTTGTAGGTCGGTTCAGTAATAAATTAGAAGTTAGATATCACTGATAAAACGAATATTGAACATTGGGAAGCTTAGGAATGTAGAAATTAACTCCTTGCCTGCCGTTGGTGGAAATTTCTGCCCGGGACAGAATATCTCTTGCCATTGAAATAAGTATAATTTGGGCACATTTCATCAAAATTTCCCCCTGTAAATTTATTGGATTTTTTTCTCCCCCAATAATTTCATGAGTTATAAATTAATTTAAATGCAATTTTCATCAAATCTAGACATGGCTGCTTCACAGCAGCCATGACTAGATCTGATGAAAAGTATCTTCACAGCAGCCATGACTAGATCTGATGAAAAGTATCTTGAAAATGCTCAGCAGGTTAAGAGTTAATTATTACTGATTTTCTGCAACAATGTTGGTGTTTTTGTGTCCAATGATTATCTGGTGCTAATTTTGACCCTGTGCAAATGTGTTTAATAACCAGGCTGAAAGGGCGAGCTATTATTACTCTAAAAAATATTTTGGCTAACTTTCCATTTTATAAAAGGTCAATAAACAAAAATAAATTTCATATTTCTGAAGGCCTCCTTCAGTGCTCAATAAAAATCAATACCGACAATTCGGCTAAAATATCTGTTGGTGGAAATGACTTCCTTCGGCCATAATATTCCTATGCTGAAACTTCCATGCAAACGTGTTGACCTCCTGTTGGAAGCCTGGGAAGTGGAGCATTGCTTTTTTACTGTGGTAAACAAGTTCTACTTCACCGACAAAGTGAGACCTGGTAACAACCACCTGGGGTGGAAGTCCTGTGAAGTGGTCAGCATTTGTATCAACAATTGGCTAAACTTTACTTGATGCCTTCATTATTTAGTCATAGATGCTGAAATTGTGCTTTACCCTTTATGCAATAAATCGGACTCACTCGTCCGCATAATTTAGCTGAAAAGAAATATATTTTGGAAAAAATTTAAGCAAAACCATATCATGTCACCCCTTCATTGGAATGAACTAGTTGAGATCGTTGCAATGAGGGGTCATATGAAATGGTTTTGTGGAAAAATTTGAAAAAATAATTATTAAAATAATAAATTTTGATATCTTGTGCATTGGGTAATGGGTTAAACACCACTAAATATAAAAATAAATACATGTGTTGTTCTCCTGATTAGCCATAGATGATGAAAGCAACCTTAAACACCAATAAATAAATAAATTGGTATGATTGTTGTAAGTGTTTTGCTTTATATTTTTTTTATATACCTGTAGCAAGCGATCAGAGACATTTTTCTTCAATAAAAAAATTTTACCAAAAAATTTATTTTTCCTTAGATGTACCAATGTGATGTGTGTGGTTCTTACTGCCAGACTGCTAATGGATTGTACTTGCACACCAAACGTTACCACCAACCTCATAGATTCGAATGTCCTGTTTGTAAGAAGACTTTTCCTCAAGAAGCTGAATTAAAACGACACAAGAACAGTCATCTCAATGAAAAACCATTCAAGTGTAGATTTTGCGACAAGGATTATGCTTATTTGAATAGTTTGAAGCACCACATGAAGTTTCATCACGATTCAAACTAGATTGCATCATGGTGATTTCCCCACAGTGCCTGACCCCCACCCACCCTCAGTACTTCATTTCTGCAGCACTCGAACACTCTCACAACCTATGACGCTCCTTGTTTGCAACTTTGGTGATTCCTGCAGTATGACTTTCCGAGAATCAAAACCAGTTCTCATGAATGAGGACAAATTTAAAGCCTGCAGTGATATGTTACATTTTGGTTGACTCAATTGTCATTGTCCCTGTATCCCGATAAATTCTGTTGTTTGCTTGACCAGAATGCCTTGGACAAATTGCCATGGCACCCAACATCCAAGGTATATGAGAGCGTGCAACATCCAGGGTATGAGCGCACGTGAAACATCAGGGGTATATATGGTTTAACCCTCTGCACTATGATGTCAAAACGGCAAAGTTTTCAGTGGCACATATTTCCCATAATGCAGTTTGATATTTAACCAACTGTACCTTGTTTGACAGAGCTCAGTGAGCTCGGTCAAACAAGATATAATTGGTTAAATTCATAGTTAAACAAGACAAAAATGGAGTGATTGGAGAAAATTCTGTTGCATGACCAGTGTGCTGAGGGTTAAATGAAAGCTTTCCACATTTGCTCGCCTCAAGATAAAAAATGAACCCAAATCCTGAAAATAGTCACAAATGTCATCAGATTTCCGACAATTTTATAATATTTTGTCGTTATAAATTAAATAGTCGAATAATTAAAATGAAACAACTTGAGAAAAATAAAATAAGAGCAAATAATTCGTCCCCTGAGTACCAATGTGTTCTATGTGCCAATGGGCACATAGAACACATTGGAACTCAGAGGATGATATGTCAACAAAATACTGTTTACTCATTTCCTTAATGACGCAAGGGATGCAACTCTATCTGTTGTCTTCTGCATTTGTAAAAACAAAACAATTGCGGAGCATGAGAAAGGCGTCCGAGAATTTATTTCCACTATGTTTCTGTTGTGTTTCAAACAGGACAAAAATGTTATCTCCGCCGACATGTATGGGATATGGAGATTTAATACCTGGATGTCTCATTTAAACACCGACATCCAGGAGCCAATACTAAAAACTTTTACAATTGTATTTTCTAGAATAGTATTTTCCACCTATTAATATAACTCGCTAAAATGAATCATAGGCATTTTATAGGATATGGCAATTTGCCAACTTGCAAATTGCCACATCTTTGAAAATAGTAATGGTTCATTTCAATCCATTTAAAGTCGTAACGAGAAAATACAATTCTTGAAAATACAATTTTTAAAAGTTTTATAGTATTCTCCATATACCATACATGTTGGCAGAGATAACTTATATTATACCTTTTTGCCTGGTTTTGAGACTGATATGTAAGCAAAAGAATACTGAGTGTGATCTGGCTATCAAGATTTATCTGGTGGAGTGCTAAATTATTTTGGGGCCTCAAAATTTCTTAGTGCATCTTTGCTTTATTACAATTTATGGGAGAGTGCCAGCAGGCACTCTTCAATGAATTGTAACAAGAAAGTTCCTAACAGATAAAACAATATCACTCCAAAGATAATGAAGTGCATCCACAGAATATGAAGCCTTTAAATTGTAGTACCGGCACGAAAGAATAAAGCTCAAATATGGGTGTCTAGCACTCTACCTGTTAACCCTTTACTTAACATGAAAAGCAGACGACACTTGCAAAAAAAATTCTTGAATAACTAATTTTTTTCATTTTTTGTCTCAAAAACATAGGTTATGACCCCTCATTGGAACGAGCTCGACGAGCTCGTTCCAACGAGGGGTCATAACCTATGTTTTTGAGACAAAAAATGAAAATATTTAAAAAATTTATTGGAGATTTTTGAGAATAGCGCTGGCCGGTTTTGGCCGTTACGTTGGGTAAAGGGTTAAAAGCCAAAAAACTTGTCATTTCTGCAATCAGCATATTATAATTTAAAATTATACTCAAATACGTTTCACAATACAATTTTTTTTCGCAGTTACACCAATGTGATGTCTGCGGAGCATCTCTTAAAACTTCCAGAGGACTGGTTTTACACATGAGAAGATTTCACCTTCCTCATAAATTTATGTGTTCCATTTGTATGAAGACATTTCCACAGAATATTGAGTTAAAACGACATGAAAACAGTCATCTTCATGAAAAACCTTTCAAGTGTGACTTCTGTGAAAAAAAATACACGTACATTAATAAGTTAAGAGAGCATTTGAAATATTGCCATCAGATGTATTGATTATTGAAAATGGTGTGGATAAGTTTTTATATGCCCGTTGAAACTGGGACATATTATGTCTGTCCTTCTGTCCATCCATTCAACTGTCCTTCTGTGCATCCATCCATAAACATGTTGGTTTCCTTGCAGTAAATTGAATATGATATGTCTGAGTTTTCAAATTTGGTTTGCATCATTAACATATGGGAATACAGGTCGGTATTGAATTTCATTTCCGCCCACACATTTTCACCAGAGTTATGGCACTTTGTACAAAATTTGGCTGTGTGTTGGTTTCCACGCAATAACTTTGGTATGATTTGACTTAGAGTTTTGAAATTGGTTAACCCTTTACCCAACGTAACGGCCAAAACCGGCCAGCGCTATTCTCAAAAATCACCAATTAATTTTCATTATTTTTTTCATTTTTTGTCTCAAAAACATAGGTTATGACCCCTCATTGGAACGAGCTCAACGAGCTCGTTCCAGTGAGGGGTCATAACCTATGTTTTTGAGACAAAAAATGAAAAAAATTAGTTATTCAAGATTTTTTTTTGCAAGTGTCATCTGCTTTTCATGTTAGGTAAAGGGTTAATAGAATAAACATATATGAATACAAGTTGGCATTGAATTTCAGTTCCACCCACCCATTTTGGCCAGACTTGTGGCCTTTTGTACAAAATTGGGCCATTTGTTTGTTTTTGTGCAATATGTTTTGTATGATTTGACCAAGTTTTCAAATTTTGTTTGCTTCATTAACAAATTGAAAGACACGTTGGTAATGAATTTCAGCTCCACCTACCCATTTTCACCAGAGTTACAGCCCTTTTTATAACATTGGGCCAGTTCTTCGTTTCCGTGGAATAACTAGAGTAGGATTTGACCTTGGTTTGTTGCATCAGCACATGGGAATGGAGGTTGATATTGAATTTCAGCTTTGTCTGCTCATTTACACCAGATATACGATACTTTATTTGTGTGAAATTGGGCCCAATGATGGCTTCAGTGCAGTAACTTGTATAATTAGTATGATTTGACCTAGAATTTTCTAATTTGGGTTGTAACATAAACACATAGGCATGCACGTGGGTATTGAATTTCAGCTACACCCAGCCATTTCCACCAGATTTGCAGCTCTTTACTTGAGTTTGAGTTTTCAAACCTGATTTGTAGGTTCAACTTGCAAGAAGGCAGGGTATATTATGCAATGCCTGGCATAGCTCTTGTTGATCACATATTGTTTGATCAAAAACTCCCCAAAATAGAATCATGTACAGCGGGTGTACCTCAGTAATCATGTTTGTTTATAGAACGTACATGCTTTCCAGCAACGTATAGCTCCTGTCTCTTGTAACTCTTAACCTACTGAGTATTTTCAAAATATTTTTCATCAAATCTTGTCATGGCTGCTGTGAATTAATCTCAAGAAATCATTGGTCAAAAAGTCCATGCTATTTTCTGTTGGGGAAATTTGGTTAAATTAGACTTATCATGGTGGCAAGAGAATTCGTTTCCTGGGCAGGAAAATTCCGCCAGAAGCATTCAAGGAGTTAAAAGCCATTGTGCTTCTCTCAGGCCTGAAGCTGGGATCTCAACATTATCCGACATGATGGGCGAGAGTTGAAATTTCCGACAGTGTCCCTGGGCCGTTGACCATCAGTACAAACTTGAAACTGAACTCAATATACTTATTAAAAACAATAGTAAATTAAAAATGTCAGAAACGTTCACTCCTTTTTTTTTTTGTATTTTTAAGAATTACTTTTGTTTAACCCTTTACCCAACGCAGACGATATCAAAATTTATTATTTGAAAAATAATTTTTTAACATTTTTCAAAAAATTTCAACAAAACCATATAATGTGGCCCCTCATTGGAATGAGCTCAACGAGCTCGTTCCAAAGAGGGATCACATGATATGGTTTTGTTGAAAAATAATGTTTTTTCAGATGCTAAATTTGCATATTATGTGGGCGATTTGTTGGGTAAAGGGTTAATGCTAGTAATTTATTAAAATAACAATAATGCATTCTATGTACACAACTACTGTGTCACCATATATTTATAATTAGTGCTTCCATACAAAGGATATATGAAATGTACGCGTGATTTTGCACGAATGAAAATTGTGGTTTCGTTGCATAGTCAATTTTATTTTCTTCAAATTAGCAGCTTTCAGAGAAAAGTAAGTGTTTGAGGAGCCAACAGATTGTTCCACAGATATTTCCAACAGGGTCATAGGCTGGTGGAACCCTGGCCACCATTCTTGATTCTCTGTCTCTTTCTCTGGCATTGTTCCTTCTGCATTTTGAAAAGCTTCACAATATAGTGACCAAATTTTGTCCAAGAGAAACAGGGGATGGATTTCGATATTACTTCCAGTACTCCCCTTTCAAATTTATTGTAAACTTTACTGCCAAACAATAGCTCATGACCCTCACTGGTTCAATTAGTGGAACTCCTCACATGCTGCTGGCAGATGTTCCAGCCCAGAACAAAAAATCTCTTACCACTGAAATAAGTATAATTTGGACACATTCAGTCATATTTCACCCATGTAAATTGAATTTCTTAAGTTAAATTTAGATGAATTTTTCATAAACCTTGTCAAACAGCAGCCATGACTAGATTTGATTAAAAATACTTTTAAATTTCTAAGCGGTTTATAGAGTTAACTGGCAGAGTGCTGAATTATTTTTGGCCATCAAAATTTGTTCACATGTTGTTGCCTTGTTACAATTTATGAGAGAGTGCATACAGGTACTCTCCCATAAATTGTAACAAGACAAGTCCCTACAGACTAAATAATATTACTTCAAAGATAATACGAAGCACATCCATTGAGTATGAAGCCTTCAAGTTGCAGTACCTTCACCTCAGAGTAAAGCCCAAATATGGGCTTCCAGCACTCAGAGTAAAGCCCAAATATGGGCTTCCAGCACTCTACCAGTTAATGCCCTTTCTCCAGTTAGGGGTCATGATCTACAGTATGGAAGGAACAAGAAGGATAGCAAATTATAAATGACAGGTCATGATCTACAGTATGGAAGGAACAAGAAGGACAGCAAATTATAAATGACCCTAGGTGTAAAAGATTGGCTAAACTTGACTGCATACCTCTGTAGCGGTCATGAATTAGCCAAAGATGCTGTGAGTGTTGAGAGTGTTGAAATATTACAAAGTATTTCCAAGTGAACCATGGGATGTGAACCAGTGAGTCATTATTATAGGAAATTGTTTTTCTTGGGGAAATTGGGAGCGCAGTGTCTCAGTGGTTACGGCATTAAACTGCCAACCGAAAGGTCCATGGTTCGTTCCCCTCCAGGTGTAAGAGCATTGTGTCCTTGGGAAACGTTCTTCATCCCTATTGCCCATGTGGGGGCATGGTGGCGCTGTGTACTAAAGTGTACTGCACATCAATGGTGCACTTGTCTTCAACCAATGCTATCCCTGCTTGTGTGGGGTTAGTACTTTGTGGAGTCTGAAAGTTGCTTGCCATTGCTCAGTGGTTCTCTCCAGGTGTTCCAGCTTCCTCCACCTGTAAAACTGTCTGACATGAGGTAACCCTGGCTGTCACAAGTTTTGTTAAACTCCAATAAATAAATTAATACTTGAGAAATAGGACCCGGTAATCAGTGCTCCAAATTGGACAGCATTCTGCTTTACTAATAAATTAGACCCAGCAACAATGTAATGAATATTAGCTAAACTGAACTTGATACTTGTAGTGCAATCATGAAATAGCCATAGATTCTGAATGTGATCTTAAATACTAATAAATAAACAAGCCTGGAAATAAGCTGACTCATCTGCAGAATGAGGTCTCCAGAGGGTGAATTTGGTGATGCTACCCTGGGCAGCAGGGTAGCCTTATTAAATTTACCCTCTGTGAACCTTAATCTGAATCAAGCTCTCAGTCCTAAACAGAAAGAGGTACCCAGATGATAAATTTGGAGGATTCTAGTCCGCTGTATGGGATAGCATTGGCAAATTCACCCACTGGGGACCTCATGCTGCAAAGGACAGATTGCTTATTTCCGGCTTGTAAATAAATAAATATTACAAAGCTGGAAAACCCTATTTTTGTTCTACAGGGTTCCCACAATTCCTTGGATTCAAGGAATGGCCTTAAATTTGACTAAGGGTCATTCAAGGCCTTGAAATCCTGGAAAATGTGTCAGCAGGCCTTGAAAATCCTTGAATATTCATGAAACAAAAATGCTAACAGAGTTTGTAAACATAACTTAGTTTTATATACCAGGGTTAGTGAAGGCATAATCCAAACAAGGACCCTCTGGCCATTACCTCCTCCTCCCACTTCCCTTAAAGGGAAGTGGGAGGAGGGGGTAATGACCAGAGGTCTTAATTAGGACTAGTGAAGACGGGGGCCTTGAAAATCCTCGAATTTCACTATTGTAGGGCCTTAAAAAATGCTGAAATATATCGTGAAATAGCCTTGAATAACCTTGAATTGGATAATTCCTTTCCTGCAGGAATCCTGTTCTATTTTATTTCATGCTTCACCTATTTTACCTTATTTTTGTTGATGGCAATATCTTTGAAAGAATACTCAAATTTACTAATTAACTTTGAAAAATAATTTATAACTCTACCTGTTAAACTCAGTCCAATGTGTGAAGTGAAACATGCTACCTTGGGACTGGATAACCATTCAGCAGACAGGGCTTTTTTTCAAAGTGATGAGATGTATGTTTGATACTACGAATCACATCCAAGTTTGTAAACAATTGGCTGGATGTGACTTTGTATTATGTTGCATTCTCGATTACAATTGTGCAGAAATATGTGACCTTAAACACAAATAAATAAATAAATAAATAAGTAACAATTATTACTAGAAAAATTACTGAATCTAATGCAGAATTGTTTCTTGAAGTTGTATTACAGTTACACTGGAATATATTGACTTATGAATTTATTTTCTTCCCAGATACATGAATGTACTGTTTGTGGATCCTACTGCCGGACTGCCAAAGGACTTTATTTACACACAAGAAGATTCCATGAACCACATAGATTTGAGTGTTCTGTTTGTTCAAAGACATTCCCACATAACTCTGAGCTCATACGCCATACAAACAGCCATCTTCATGAGAAACCATTCAAGTGTGATTATTGTGATAAGAAATATACGTACATTAATAAGTTGAGACACCATTTGAAGTATATTCACCAGCTGGAGTGAAAACCGAAGTTAAAGCTGAATAGAACAGATTTTCTGGGGAATTATGTGATCCTAAAATAGGCCTCCATTAATTGCACGAGAGCTTGTTGCATGCCCTGATGTTTGAAAAACTGTTTTCCCCCATTTGTTCAAATTTTGTGTCAGACTGAATCTAGGGTCCTGCAAAGCTTCAAGATTCGATGTGATTTCAAATCTAAAGTTGGTATTCGGTTTGATTCGAAACTGGCTGTCCGATTCATTTTCCTTCGAATCTTTTCACTGGAATTTTGCTTGGTATCAATCATCTTAGTCGTCTCACAAAACATATTATTTTATTTATTTATTAAGGTTTAATGACACTTTAACATCCAAGGTCATATCGTGGCGATGACAGTTTTACAGGTGAAGGAAGCCGGTGAGAACCACTGAGCAATGACGAGCAGCTGCCAGCTCCTCAATATCGTAACTCCGCACTGCAGCACATGCAGGGTTAGATTGGTTGAAGACATGTGCACCATCGACGTGCAGTACGCCTTAGCTCACTGCGTCATCATGCCCCCATGTGAACAATGAGGGTTAAGTGCCTTGCCCAAGGACACAATGCGGGAGTCCGAATCGATCGCTCAGACGGTCTCCCATCCAAGGACTAATTGGGCTCGATGTTGCTTAACTTCAGTGATCTGACAAGAACCGGTTATCGCAATGCCACCGCACACCCCACAAAACGTATAGATGAGATTGAAATTGTGCACATATAATGTTGAAAATAAAGACTGAGTGTAATTTCCACTATATTAACATAAAAAGCATCTGTACCCATGCCACTATTCATGCTAATTCCAGTTTCACTAGTCACTACCACTGCTGAAAGCAAATTTGATGTTCTCAAGCAATATTGACATGCAGTTCCAAGTTCAGAACTCTCACACCCATTTCTGTTTTTGAACAAAAATCCTTACTGGGTAATAATCCAACTCCATCATGAAGGCATGTCTTCATTGAAGGCATGCCTTGGTGATGTAGTTGCAATACTTTGTCAGTCGGAACTTCAAGATGCCAGTATTCGATTCGAGGTTTGATTTGATTTTGAATAATAGACTCGATTTGATTTGAGATTCGATTCAAATAAAAAATATGGGATTCGCAGGGCCCTACCTGAATCATGCACACATGATTTGGTACATGGCCAACCTGATAGCCACCCACATGGCTGGCTTATCCATGACTACCTTTTGGAACCCTGGGATTTAGTGGAGTACTGCTTACTTACACTGGTGAACAAGCTTTGTTTTACTGGTAAAAATGAGAGTGCAGTGTGTCAGTGGTTAAAACATTGGACTGAATGGTTGATGGTTCGGTCCTGACCAACGGTAACTATGCTTTTGTCCTTGGACAAGACATGTAATCCCAGTTGCTCACATGTAGGAAAGTGTACTGCAAGCCGATGGTGCACTTGTCTTCAACCACTGCTAACTTTGCTTGAGCAGAGTTAAAAAGTTGGAGAGTCTGACAATTGCTCACAGCTGTTCAGGTGTCACTTACACTATTTTCGTTCGAGTTACGGCTATATTTGGAGTGATTTTTGTTAGTCAGGTTTGTTTTTTGCTTGTTTTATTTTATACCCTCACTCTTGAAATGGGGGTGGGGGTATTCTGGATTACATGCATTTGTCCATCTGTCCTTATGTCTGTCCATCCATCGGGCCATCTGTCCGGATCCATATCTCAACAGTGGATGGATACCAACAAAATTTGATAAGCAGCAAGGCGGTATGCAATGGTGGGGGTATGCCCAGCTCTCTTTCTCAGGAACCGTTTCTCCATTTTTTGTGCAAGAGAAAGGTAAATTGAAACTGATATGTTTACTTGTGCGTATACTGTGGCCCTGCGAAGTTTCTAGATTCGTTTTAATTTCGAATCTAAGTAGATATTTACTTTGAGTCAAAATCGACAACTCGATTTGTTTCCTCTCTAATCTTTTTCATAGGAATAGAGCTTGGTGTCAGTCATCTTCATCATCTCACACAATGTATAGTTCAGATGGAAATCGTACATAAATAATGTTGAAATAAAAGACTGAGCGTAACTTATGTTACATTAATATAAATAACATCTTCGCTAATGCCATCAGCTATGCTAATTCCAATATCACTAGTCCCTACCACTGTTAAATGCAAATTTAAGGTTTCCAAGCAATGTCGACGATGAACTATAATCCTTACAGGGTAATACTCAATCTGCATCATCAAGGCATGCCTTCGATGAAGGCATGCCTTGATGATGTAGTTGGATTATTTTATCAGTCGGAACAAATCAGGTTTATAGCACCCCAACACCCATCTTCAAGACACCACTGATTCGATAAAAGACTGAGCGTAACTTCCACTACTTTCACATAACATCTTCACTCATGCCATCTGCCATCAGCTATGCTAATTCCAATATCACTAGTCCCTACCACTGTTAAATGAAAATTTAAAGTTTCCAAGCAATGTCAATGTTGAACTATAATCCTTATAGAGTAATATTCCATCTACATCATCAAGTCATGCCTACGACGAAGGCATGCCTTGACAGTGTAGTCGATTATTTTATCAGTTGGGACTGGAGCCATTACATTCGGAACAAATCAGGTTTACAGCAACCCAACCCCGCAGCCAATGGGTGTAGAACCAATTTTTCTTGAGATTGCAGATTTCAACACAATGCTTTCACCACCCCCATTATAGCAATGATGCTGAATGTAACCTTAAACACCAAATAATAATAAACATCTTCAATGATATCTTCTTTGTGTAGAAACCGTGCAGCCATATGACTCGATTTGATAAAAAATCATGAAAATTGAACTCAAGAAACCGTTGGTTAAGAAGCCGATTCATTTTTTCAAGAGAAAATCTGGTTCCAAGTCATAAAATTAGACTTATACCAAATGAAAAATGCATTTGGTCTTTGAGCAATTAATTTTTCAGATCAGTGAGGAAGGGATAATTTTGTTTTTATTTTTTTCTGTTTTATAACTGGAAGAGTGCTAAAAATTTGAAATTTGGTTACATGCTCTTGCCTTGTTAAAATTTATGGGGGTGTGCCTATAGGCACTCCTCCATAAATTGTAGCAAGACAAATCCATAAAGGCCAGATAATTTCACTTCACAGATAATTATACAGCACATCCATAGAATATAAAGCCTTTAAGTTGTTCCTGTACACCAGAAGAAAAAGAAATTTGGACTGAGCCTGAATATAAGCAACCTGTCATTTGCAAAATAGGGTCCCCAGAGGGTGAATTTGCTGATGCAATCCCATACAGTGGGCCAATTTAAACTAGGTACATCTTTCTGTTTTGGCTTGATACCTTGATTCAGACTGAGGTTCACAGAGGGTAAATTTTGTGATGCTACCCTGCTGTGCAGGGTGGCATCACCAAATTCACCTTCTGGGGACCTCATTTTTCAGATGGCAGTCTGCTTATTTTCAGGCTTGCTTGAAGTTCCAACACTCAACCAATTGATAAAGAAATACGAAATACATTTGTGTTCAGTTACTGTAACCCAATTTGCCCATGCGGAGGCATGGTGGCATTGTGTACTAAGGCATACTGCATGTCGATGGTGAACTTTGACAATGCTAATCCTGCTTGTGTGGAGTTAGTATGTTGGGAAGTCTGATAGTTCCTCGCCTCTGCTCGATGGTTCTCTCCATGTTCTCTGGCTTCCTCTACCCATAAAACTTTGTGACATGAGGGGACCCCTGGCTGTCAAAAGTGTTGTTAAATCCCAATGAACAAATAAATAAATAGTGACTGTAAAATCACAAAATTTCATAGTTAATTTTTCTGTCTGTCTGTCTGTTTTTTATGTTACAACCTCTCCCTCCAACATGCTTTAAGCTACACCTTTCTTATTTGGTACATAGATAAATGGTTCTGAGGGGATGATGCATGCTCAAAATTTTTTTCAAAATCCAAGATGGCGTAATGGCGGCCATTTTTGTTGTGTTTTTTAAGCTTTTTTTCTCTGTTTTCATGTTACCACCCCTCCCACCAACATGGTTCAAGCTGCACCTTTCATATTTGGTACATGGATAAATGGTTCTGAGGGGATGATGCACGCTCAAAATCTTTTTTTCAAAATCCAAGATGGCGGAATGGCGGCCATTTTTGTTGTGTTTTTTAAGCTTTTTTTCTCTATTTTCCTGTTACCGCCCCTCCCACCAACATGGTTCAAGCTACACTTTGCATATTTGGCACATGGATAGAGGGTTGGGAGGGGATGATGCACATTCAATATTTTTTCTTCAAAATCCAAGATGGCGGCATGGCAGCCATTTTTGTTGTGTTTTTTAAGCTTTTTTCTCTATTTTATGTTACCACCCCTCACTCCAACATGGTTCAAGCTGCACTTTTCATATATGGTACATGGATAAAGGGGTTGTGAGGGGATTATGCACGCTCAATATTTTTTTTTCAAAATCTAACATCTGTCCGTCCGTCTGTCTGTCTTTCTGTCTGTTTTTATGTTACCACCTCTCCCTCTAATATGCTTCAAGCTACACCTTTCATATTCGGTACATGGATAAATGGTTCTGAGGAGATGATGCACAGTCAATATTTATTTTTCAAAATCCAAGATGGTAGAATGGTGGCCATTTTTGTTGTGTTTTTTAAGCTTTTTTCTCTATTTTATGTTACCACCCCTCCCTTCAACATGGTTCAAGCTACGCCTTTCATATATGGTACATGGATAAAGGGTTGTGAGGGAATTATGCACGCTCAATATTTTTTTTTCAAAATCCAAGATGCTTATATACTCTAGTGTCTTCTGTGACCAAAACACCTTATGTCACAAAAGCGCCGTAGGGGACTAATACCACCTCGGTGGTCAAACACTTGTTTTTAATGGGCTTTGTTGAAAACGTGCACATAAAAATACATCTGTCAAACATTCTAACGTTTGAAGCCTCAAGATTTTATACTAATTTTGGAAGACTCTCCAAGCCAGTAAAAATGTCCCAACAAGAGGATTCAATTTCAATGAGGGATTGCCTGGGAACCGAAACCTTTTTTTTGGCATGAGATTTTCTGCTCATAGCCAAAATATCCACAAGCAACTGACAAGGATTTTAGGAATTCTCACATGGGTGATATGCACTGATAAAAAATTTGTTTTTCTCATAGATATACCAATGTTGTGAATGTGGATCACTCTGCCAGACTGCCAATGGACTTTATTTACATACAAGAAGATTTCACCAGCCTCATCGATTTGAGTGTTCTTTTTGTTCAAGAACATTTCCGCATAGTTCAGAACTCAAGCGGCACTTCAACAAACATCTTCAAGTAAAACCATTTGAGTGTGAAGACTGTGGCAAAAAATACACTTACATCAACAATCTCAAACAGCATAGAAAATGTGCTCATCAAGTCTAAAGGAATATTTTGTAATCCTCCATTAACCCTTTCCCAATGTTACAGCCAAAACCGGCCAGCGCTTTTCTCAAAAATCGTCAAATAATTTTCAACTATTTTTATTTTTTGTCTCAAAAACATAGGTTGTGACCCCTTGTTGGAATGAGCTCATTCCAATGAGGGGTTATAACCAATGTTTTTGAGACAAAAAATGAAAAAAATTAGTTATTCAAGAATTTTTTTTTGCAAGTGTCGCATTTTTTGATTCTGATTGGTGGATTTTGAAAAAATCTGTGAAACCACCCACAAGGCCAAATGTTTTGAAACTCCACATGATTGATGACTGGGACACCCTCTACCAGTGATCATCATTTAATGTCGATTGGGTTGCAAACATGGCCACAATTGCTGCTTATAGTTACCATAGAAACCCTATGGGAAATCACATTTTTATATGTAGTTCTGGCATATGAGCGATTACAGGCTCTTCATAGCCTCTAGTTTTTCTTCTGCTGAATTTTGTAAATTATGTGAGCTGATGTGGTTGATTCATTAGGTAAAGGGTTAACTTGTACAACGTAGTTATAAACAATTGGCTAAACCTGACTTCATACCTATGTTGTGGTTGGGATGTTGCCATAGATTCTGCAAATGACCTTAACCCCCTGCACGCTGATGACAAAATATTTAATGTTTAGGATGCAAATTTTTCCCCCCTAATGCACCTAGAAATTTAACAAATTCAATTTCGTTTGACAGAGCTCATTGAGCTCTGTCAAACAAGATTTAATTGGTTCAATTCCCAATTGCATTTTTGGAAAAAATGGTTACTTGAAATTTGGATATTTTGACATCAGTGTGGAGGGAGTTGAACATCAAGAAATGAATAAATCTGTCTCCTCTGTTATTGAAAGGTCAGTTCTTCCATTTGATCTAACCGTTTGAAAATCTTTGAAGAAAGTAAGAACAAAAATGTTGTTTATTGAGTTTGCCTTTTGTAAATTTTGTCATTTTGTCCAATATATGTAAAAGATAACAATTTATACAGATATTTGTCTACCTGATATTTGATGTTCAGTATTCTTGAAATGGTATTTCAGACTTGTCTCATCGTTATGTCTGTCATATTGTTTCTAGGTTTTTTATGTGTTATTAATCAGATTTTCTTTCACCTGTAAAATAAAACATTTTCAATTAATCATGGCTTTAGTTGTTACTTCCAGACATTCCATGTAAATCAGCAATCTTATCTGAAACAAGCTCTGTTTCAGGCTCTGTTTACTGGTAAAATAGAACCCGGTAACCAATGCCTGGGGTGGAAGTCCTCTAAAATGGGCAGCAAGGGTATAAACGATAGGCTGGACTTGAGTTTATATCCATGTTGTGGTCATAATTAGCCATTGTGCAGAAATATGTGACCTTAAACACCAATAAATAAATAAGTCTAAAAAACAGATGATGGACTCGGACAGACCTGTATTTTTTAATTGCTTGTGAGTGTTAGCAGCTGCTATCAAAGCTCTATTGAAAAGTGCTGAAAGCCTATTTATTGGTATTAAACTTGATGCATTAGCTTCTATGCAGAGCCGTAGAAAAAAATGTTTACATGAAATAGTTTTGTTAAAATTTATGGGAAAGTGTTTACCCTCCAATAAATTATTACAAAACATTAACAAACTCTTGCTAAACTAAGACACCTGTTACTGGTAGCCTCATGTGGCAGATATTCAGATGGGAGCACCATCGAATCAGCTTTTGTGAAAAATATCAGGTATTAAACATTTGAAATGCATGAAGCTTGAACATAAACAGCTTACATTGTAAGTCATTAGTAGGTTATGCTATGTAACATGGTGATAATCTATAGGAAATGTGTTATGATGCCTTTCTGTTTTCTCTGTTTTTACTATGCCAGGCATGCTGTTTACATATTAAAAAAATTCCCACCAAAATAAATAGCAAGAACTAATGGGATTTGGCGAGATCTCCCATTAGTTGTTGCTATTTATTTTCATGGAAGTCTATTAGCCCTTTACCTAACATGAAAAGCAGACGACACTTGCAAAAAAAATTCTTGAATAACAAATTTTTTCATTTTTTGTCTCAAAAACATAGGTTATGACCCCTTGTTGGAATGAGCTCGTTCCAGCGAGTCGTCATAACCTATGTTTTTGAGACAAAAAATACTGAATTAATTGGCGATTTTTTAGAATAATGCTGGCCGGTTTTGGCCATTATGTTTGGTAAAGGATTAAGCTGTAAATGACATGCCTCGCTATTCATATTTGGATGTACTGTGTGCAGCCTTTGAGTGAGTTAGTCCAGAAAGAATCTAAGGTCTGACAGGCAAACTCCATGCAAATGAGAACATTTATGTTTTAAAACAACTTTTTCTGATACATCGTATTCTCTGTGGCTAAGCCACAGAGAGTACAGTGTACCAGGGTAAGTGAGGTCACCCCATTTTATAAAAATTTTCAAATCAAAAATGGGAGATGGACCCTTCAAGTGGATCTCCAATTTTGTAGGGAGGCATGTTGGCCCATATTGCACCTTCCTGTCTATGCGCCTGGTATGATGCACACTTTCTTTCCACTCTTAGTTTACCTCGAAGGTGCTTCAGTCATCACTTGTTAGTCGGGCTACTTGGTTTGTCATCCAGATATTTCATATCATAGTTCTCAAAAAGTAACGTGGAGGTGGAGGGAGATTCCTCTCAACATATTGAGAAAGAACAACCTCATTCGACTCAGCAAGGAACTATACTAGGTCGCTACCTCAATTAACTCTTAAAATAGAATGCCTGGGGTGGAAGTTTGTCAAAGTTTGCAGCTTAGATGTAAACAATTTGTGTAAATAAGTTCTGCTTTAATGGTGATAGGACCTGTTACCAAGTCCTCAAAAGTAAGTAGCACTGGAAAAAATGGTCATGATGTGATGCTGAAAAATACCGTAAACACCAAAAAACAATATTAGTCTCTCAGGGTTGACAAGTTATTCTTGCCTTCTTGGGAAAGTAGGACCTGGTAACAAAGTCTACAGTTCTTGTCCAGCGATGTCCTCATTTTAATTAACCCTTTACCCAGCGTAACGGCCAAAACCGGCCAGCGCTATTCTCAAAAATCGTCAATTAATTTTCAAAATATTTTCATTTTTTGTCTCAAAAACATAGGTTATGACCCCTCGTTGGAACGAGCTCGTCGAGCTCGTTCCAACGAGGGGTCATAACCTATGTTTTTGAGACAAAAAATGAAAAAAATAAGTTATTCAAGAATTTTTTTTGCAAGTGTCGTCTGCTTTTCATGTTAGGTAAAGGGTTAACACTCTGCCATCCTAGCAGGTAAAGTTGTAATTGAGACCACTCTGACTTTTGTTCATGTAAATTCCCTGTAGAAACCAGTGTGGAAACCACAAAAAATGTAGCAGTGCTTGTATAATAGTGTAGATAAGTTAAACTTCACTGGTTCAACCCTTTACCGAACGAATTGTCTGTATCCTCCTGTGTAATTTAAAAATTGAGAAATTTTAACAAAACAGTATCATGTGACCCCCTCATTGGAATAGGCTGATCAAACTCGTTCCAGTGAGGGGTCACATTGTATGGTTTTGTTGAAATATTCTGAAAAATTTGAAAAGAAATTAATTGAAATAGTAAATTTTGATATTAAATACAGTGGGTAAAGGGTTAACTGGTTGAGTGCTAGACGCCGCTATCAGGGCTTTCAAAAATATGAGGGTACCAGTGCAAAAGGCAACATTTTTCTCGCTCATGTTCCATATTCACTCAAACACAAATAATATTTTGTTTATACAAATTTGTTCAATTACAAATTATTGGAGAGTGCCTGTGGGCACTCTCCAATAAATTGTAATAAAACAAATTTTGATGAACTAATTCAGACCACCAAAAATAATCTAGTCCTCAATCAGTTAGTAGAACATTGTAACCAAAGTCCAAGGTGAAGGTCCTCCATAGTACGTGTAAATATAATCAATTCGCCTGACGGGTTTTATAGTTGTGTTGCAGTCACAGTGTAGTCACAAATGGATACTCAAAGTGACCTTAAACTCCAATAAGTATATGAATGTAAATGAATCTTCAGAAAAAATATCTGAATGTTGATTTAGAAAAACTTTCACAAACATTGTCTCAAAGAACTTTGGGTTTAATAGAGCAAACAGTAACAGCTTGCTCTCTTTTTTTACTCTCCACCCAAACGAATGGCCAAAACTACCCAGTGTTTCTCATGGGAGCCCCAGGAAGAGAAGCAGTACTTGTTTAGTGTGGTAAGCATGCTCTGTTTTACTGGCAAAATAGGACTTGGTGGCAAATGCTGGTGGTGAAAGTCCTTTAACATTCTCAGCATGGGTATAAATGATTGGCTGGACAGGACTTTATATCCATGTTGCAGTCACAATTAGCCATTGTGGAGAAATATGTGACCTAAAAACCAATAAATAACTACTCAGTGCTATTCATAAGAATCACCACTCAAAATTCATTATTTCTTTAACAGAATTGATGACTCCTCGTTGGAATGAGCTCTTTGAGTCATTCAAATGATGGGTCATAAGTTACATATTTGTGGCCAAAAAATTCAAATTTTATTTGGGTTATTTAGCAGATTTTTTTGCAAGTATCGTCTGCTATTCATGTTGAGTAAAGAGCAAGCCTGAAAATAAGCAGACTGTCATCTGCAAAATGAGGTCCCCAGAGGGTGAATTTGGTGATGCCACCCTGCACAGCAGGGTATCATCAATAAATTCACCCTCTGTGAACCTCAATTGAATCAAGGTCTCAAGCCTAACCAGAAAGATGTTCCCAGAGGATAAATTGGCATGTAGTATGGGATAACATCAGCAAATTCACCCTTTGGGAACCTCATTCTGCAAATGACAGATTGCTCATATTCAGGCTTGGTAAAGAGTACAAAAAGTATCAGTCATTTTGAATTTACAGTTGTAAAATGAACTGAGCATGGAAAGAGTTGAGCCATCATTAGCATCCTTGACTTAATGTTTTGTTTTCTTCCTAGATGTTATACCCATGTCACGTTTGTGGATCTGTCTGCAAGACTGCCAATGGATTGTACTCCCACAACATGAGGTTCCATCAACCACATGGTTTTGAGTGTTCCATTTGCAAGAAGACATTTCATTATAATTCTGAGCTGAAGAGCCACAAAAACAGCCATCTTCATGAAAAACCTTACAAGTGTGAATTTTGTGATAAAAAATATACTTATGTTCGAGGTCTCAGACATCATATGAAATCTCATCAAGAAGAGTTACAGACAATGGAAAATGTAGATTCTTCCAGCTGAAGTCATCACAAGAAATAAAAAAATGGGATATAAATAAAAATAAAAACATAATTTACCTCCATTAAATTTTTTACCCTTTGCCCAGTTATGAGTGACATAATCCTAGGCAAAGAGTAGGGCCTGGCAAATAATGACATTTCTCTCGAATAGAATCTTGAATCAAATCAAACAAAAGGTTCAAAACTGAATCAAATCTCAAATCAAATCTACTTTTCACAGGTTACGATACGACGGTCTACTGGTGCTGTCTATCTCTCTTGTGTACCCATTATCAGTAGGCATACTAGACTATTAGAAAACTAACAGTTATCACTAAGGTGCTCGAAGAAAAAGCCATTTATCATCCTTTCAGTACAACCAGGCACCATCTGCAATGCCAAAGCATTGCAAATGGTGCCTTGGTGCACTCAAAGGACGATATATTGTGCAAACAAACCATAACGCAATCTCCACTATCGCTTCAAATGTTTTTTATGAATTTTTCAACTGAATATGTGGCATTGTGCTATCTAGTTAGACTGGATATGTTTAATCTTATCCATCAGAAAACTGCAGGGTGAGTTGTTATCTTCAGAAAGTTGACAATAAAGAATTGTATGAAATCCAAATCTCTCCAGGATTTGATTTTCTCAAATAATCGAGATGGTTTTGAATCGAATTGACAAGATTCAAAATCAAATCAAATCTCGAATTTTCACCGGATCCCAGAGATCGCAGTTACTCAGTGGTTAAAGCATTGGACTTGAAACCAAATGGTTTGATTTGGTTTGTGGTCTTGGGCAAGACACTTACTCCTGATTGGCTACATATGGGCATAGTGGCACTGTGTACTAAGGTGCACTGCATGTTGATGATGCACTTGCCTTCATCCACTGATAACTCTGTTTGTGCAGTGCTAGTAAGTAAGTTGGAGAGTCTGTCAGCTGAGTGGTGGTTCTCTCCTGGTACTCGGACTTACTCCACTCATAAAAGTCTGACTTGATGTGACCCTGGCTGTTGGAAGTGTCATTAAACCCCAATAAACAACAATAATCCCAGGCCTGTAAATATATTCAAAAATGGGATGTGGGGGTGTTGGGGGAAACCCAGCTTGACATGTCAAGTTAAACATTTATCAGAGTTGGCTTCTCAAATTGAAATTATGCTTGCCTGATCGATACTAAACTTGGCATATGGGCTGAACATGATGAAAGGAAGAACCCTATATATTTTTGGGTTATTGTGCCACAGTGACATTGAAATTAAAGGTTTATTGATCCCGATCAAAACCAAACTTGACATACCATCATATAGAGGTAATCTTATCTGTATTATTGGAGTAAATGATACCAACAGTAGCTGTGTTAATTTAATGTAATATATTACCAAGATTACTGTATCATGGTGATTTTTCAGGGAGATTGTCCACCCCTAGCAGCTACCTCTAGTTGTGAGTAAACAATACCATGGCCCAGTTCCACCTAATGAGCAATTAGCCCATACCTTACATGTCAGCTGCATCTGCAACATAACATCCAAATTGAACAGTAGAAAGTTATTTTTAAATTTCCACAAAACCATATCATGTGACCCCTCACTGTAACAAGCTCGTCATTCCGATGAGGGGTCAGATGATGTGGTTTTGTTGAAATATTTTTAAGAATTGGGTGAAAAAAATAAAAATTTTGATCTCGTGTTTTCTGTAAAATGTTAAAATCTATTCATGAGAAATAAGACAGATAATACAACGTGTGCACGGAAATGTGAACAATACACCATGAATTATGTCAGGACTCAAAAATAGCACGCTTCACTTCAAATGTTAGCGAGCGAGCAGGATACATCTCCCCTCCCATTTTCAAAATTGAAAGACTGATGTACTATTTCTCTGAGTGATGATACACCATGCTATTTGTTTGTAATCCTTTTGTCAGGCACAGAGTATAGCATTACGGTCTTAAAACCACTGTTACCCAATACCATGAGAGGCACAACAAAAAATTATTTGCTGGATTGATTGTCTTTCCTAATTTTTAGGGCTGTTCTTTCCCATTACAAAATTTGCTGTGTCAGTTTTCAGCTTATATGAAGATCTTTGAACACATGCAGTTTTTTGGCAATAGCCCTCTGCAATACTACTGCCCAACCAGATAAAGACTTTGGGGAGTGCGTGAGAACCGCGGCCAAATCCAGCCATCGCTATTCTCAAAAACTGCCAATTAATTTTCATTATTTTTTCATTTTTTGTCTCAAAAACATAGGTTATGACCCCTCGTTGGAAGAACTCGTTCCAACGAGGGATCATACATAACCTATGTTTTTGAGACAAAAAATGAAAAAAATTTGTTATTCAAGAATTTTTTTTGCAAGTGTCATCTGCTTTTCATGTTAGGTAAAGGGTTAACTGGTAGAGTGCTACATTATTTTTGGTCATCAAATTTTGTTCACATGTTTCTGCCTTGTTACAATTTAGGGGAGAGTATCAATAGGCACTCTCCCTTCAATTATAACAAGGCAAAGCCTTACACACTACAAAATTTCACTTAAAAGATAAAATGATGCATATCTGCAGAATTATTTATTATTTATTGAGGTTTAATGTCACTTTCGACAGCCAGGGTCATCTCGTGTCGGAATCCACAGAATATGAAGCCTTTAAGTCTTGGTACCTGCACTTCTGAACAAAGCCCAAATATGGGCTTCCAGCACTCTACCACTTAATAACCAAAAAAAAATTATTTTTACCTGAAAAACATATTATAACCCCTCACTGATGGCTGTATTTATTTTTTTCATAGGTTCTCAAATGTGTTATTTGTGGATGGTCCTACCAGAGTGTCAGCGGTCTTTCTTCACACATGAGAAAATGTCATCGACCTCATAGATTTCAGTGTTCCACTTGTAAGAGGACATTTTATTGTAATTCAGACTTGCAGTACCATATAAACAGCCATCTTGAGGAAAAACCTTTCAAGTGCAAGTTTTGTGATAAAAAATATACTTACAGCAGAAACTTGAAATACCATATGAGAAGTCACCATAATAGTCTTATGTAAATTATTTTTATGTGCAGAGAAATACTAATGCCTGCCCTTCAGGCACGGTCAAAGCTAGGATTCCCAAAATGCTGGATAGTCATTTTTTGGCATAACTGACTGTCAGGTTAGCCCATTCAAATTCATGCAACCTGTTTGTTGGTTAATGTCAGCTGTGAAATTTTGTGCCCTGCAGTACAAAGAGTTTTGGGTGGAACGTGATCCATTCCTATTTCAGAGTATTGAGTGCATTCTCTTTAGGACATCCCTTCATATCCAGAGAGATATATTTCTATTTTTGCCACAGAATTTGAGTTCTGTTAAATGCATCTTCAAGAGATTTTGGAAAAATCATTGAATTTTGAAAATGCACTGTTATGTCCAGCAGCATGAAATGAGTTTACTGATATACTTAAATATGGCCATGGTTAGTTAATTTTCAGTTCAGTGTTATTCCAGGTTATCAGAACAAAATGCGAATTGAGGTTATTATTAATTAATATTCCTCGTGGGGAAATGGCGTTTTATGTCCACTTCCACAAGATGCATATTTTTATCATTTTGCATTTACACACTGCTTCCTTGCATATGTAGGTAGTCTCAAATAGTAGAACTTTCAGTGCCCAGGGTTTTATTCAGAACAGCCTGTAACAAAATGTACCATTAGTCAACATTTTATCATTAATAACACAAGACTATTGCCTCATTATTGCCAGATAGCTTTTGCAATCAGACAAAAAAGAAGTAATAATCTGGCATTTCAATGGATGAGGAAGAAACATGAAATAGTGTTCTCTCCTAGCCCTATAAAGTAGGTGACCCATTTGCAGAGAAAAAGAAAATTTGTTATATTATTTTGAGCCAAAAACAAACTGAGGCAAATAACGCTAAACCGAAAATTAATTAACCATGGCCTTTTCATTACTCACAATGGAATAGCGTGGACATACTACATCCATTTTGAAAAACTTTAACCCTTTACCCAACATAACTGCCAAAACCGGCCAGCACTATTCACAAAAGTTGTCAATATTCATTATTTGTCTCAAAAGCATAGGTTATGACCCCTGTTTGGAATGAGCACATTCCAATGAGGGGTCATAATGTATGTTTTTGAGACAAAAGAATGAAAAAAAATAGTTATTCAAGAATTTTGTTTGCAAGTGTCGTCTGCTTTTCATGTTAGGTAAAGGGTTACTGTATTGGTTTATTTAGCTACCATACTATTTACCCCTTCTGAAATTTTTAATATAATCATTTTCTGATCACTGTTGTGGGTGTGGTGGGGGGGGGGGGGGTCGAAAGCCATGTTTTAGAAGTTGAATTGTGTTTGTAGTCCTGTACAAGGCTGGCTGCTTCATTTGGACAAGCATTAAGTATGGTTGTTAAAAAATTAACGATTTGTGAAAATTTAGAAATTAAATCGGAAAAACAGAAGAATTTTATCTCTGAAAATTTATAGGATCCCTATTGATCTTGCGTATTTTATTTCTCAGATGCGGGATAATGTGTGACGTGCAGGGTAATGTGTATGATCCTTGTTGATGTCCAGTATCATATTTCTTCATGCAACATGCTTTATACTATTGCCGTTTTCTCACCACAATATAGACTTAGATGCTGATGTGGCATTAAACACCAATAAGTAAATAAATATCTTCTCAGATGAAGGGTAATATGTGTGAAATTTCTTCTCAGATGTGGTATAATATGTGTGACATATGAGGGATATTGTGTAGGATCCATGCAGATCCATGCAGATCTCCAGTATTATATTCCTTCTCACTTGTGGGATAATGTGTGTGACGTGTGGGATGATGTTCTGATCCCTGCTGATCTCGAGTATTTTATTTCTTCTCAGATGTGGGATAATGTGTGTGACATATGTGGAGCTGCCTGCCAGACTGTGAGTGGATTGCATTTACATCGAGATCGACAACATAAACCACACAGATTCAAGTGTTTGATCTGTCACAAGACCTTCCCTCGAGAATGGGATCGAGATCGTCATTCCAATGTACACCTGAAAAACAAACCATTCAAATGCGAGATTTGTGCAAGACAATACAGCTCCAAGTTTGGGCTTCAGAGTCACATCAGGAATGTACACCAAGATGTTTAGACTGGGTTTTTTTTTCATCCCTCCCCAAAGAGCCACATCCACCCAGTGACAGTAACTAACAAACTTTCCTTTTTTTTCTTTTTATAAACCCTTTACCTACCGCATCAGCTACATCCGCCCACATAATTAGAAACTGGACAATTGAAAACAAATTGTTTCTTGAAAAAATAAAAAAACTATATCATGTGACCTCTCTTTGGAACGAGCTCACTGAACTCGTTCCAATTAGGGGTCACATGATATGCTTTTGTTGGAATTTTTTGACAGTTTGTCAAAAAAACTAATTTAAATAACAAATTTTGAAAGTGTGTACGTTGAGTGAAGGGTTAAGTCATTACCTTACTTGACGAGACACGTCTCAAAAATATCTTTAATAGCTATTTGCCTCAAAAACATTGTGTATGACACTTCAGCAGAATGAGCTCAGTACGTTTGTTCCAGTGAGGGTCATTAGCTTTTTTGTAGGCAAAAATTGAAAAAATAGCGATTTTTATGACTAACACTGGCTGGTTATGGTTGTTATGTTAGTAAAAAAGTTAATGCCAAACAATATTCTAATGTAGATTTGTTTTATTACACTCTTTTGGAGGGTGTCTACAAATATTCTGCAATAAATAGTACCTTCATAAGAAACCAAGGAAGTGAAGTTTACTGTGGTAGAAAACTACTGCTTCACAAGTCATGGTGACCAAAATGGGACTGTAAAGTGAGCAATATAAATTTAAGTTGTCTAAACTTGACTTTATACTTGTGATGCAGTCTTAACTCTTTACCCAATGTAACAGCCAAAACTGGCCAGCGCTATTCTAAAAAATCGCCAATTAATTTTCATTATTTATTTTTTGTCTCAAAAACATAGGTTATGACCCCTCGTTGGAAGAACTCGTTCCAACGAGGGATCATACATAACCTATGTTTTTGAGACAAAAAATGAAAAAAATTTGTTATTCAAGAATTTTTTTTGCAAGTGTCGTCTGCTTTTCATGTTAGGTAAAGGGTTAAACAAGCCTGAAAGTAAACAGACTATCATCTGCAAAATGAGGTCGCCAGAGGGTGAATTTGGTGATGCTACCCTGCACAGCATCACAAAATTTACCCTCTGTGAACCTCAGTCTGAAAGAGGTCTCAAGCCAAATCAAGCTAGAGGATAAATTGGCCCTCTGTATGGGAAAGCATCAGCAAATTCACCCTCTGGGGACCTCATTTTGCAAATGACTGGTTGCTTATATTCAGGCTTGGTCTTAAATACTATAGTCATAGATGCTGAAGGAGACCATAAATCCTAATGAGATTATTATTATCCCTGATGGGTGGGAAATGTGAGTGTCTGGACCACATATCTTGTCCCGAGGGTGAGTTTTCCCCATTTCAGACCCACCCCCATCAGGGATAATTTTTCTCCTCCAGCAAAACACCCTGAGGTCATCAAAAGTAATTCAGGGGCACGTGCTGCTATATCGAACAATTTTGTTGTCCATTTCTGAAAAAAACTGATTTGCTTATCGGAAAGAGTGCACAAAAGTTCTGTATATACAACAGATATATGCCACGAAAATTGATTCCATATGCCGGCAAGACAGGGGTTAAATATTTGTAGGGAAATGAACATTGACTCATTCCGATGATGTCATATTAGGAATTCTGCAATGTATTCGCATAACTTTTCGACAGGAATTTTGTGCAACTCACTCCACTCATAACGGCGTTTATATAAAAGAGTCAAGTGTCCTTGGACTTTGCAGCCTGTGTTTTTATTTCTGTTTTTTCCGACAAATCGGTAACTAGTTCTCGTCAGATCACCGAAATTAAGCAACGTCAGTCAGACTCATGCGTTGTGTCCATGGGCAAGGCACTTCATCCTGATTGTCCATATGGGGGGGCACGATGATGCTGTGTACTAAGGTGTACTGCATGTCAATGGTGCTGTCTTCAACCAATCTAACCCTGCCTGTGCTGCCGTGCAGAGTTACAATGTTGGGGAACTGGCAGCTGCTCGTGGTTCTCTCTGGGTTCTCCGGCTTCCTCCACCCGTAAAACTGTCAACAACATGATATGACCTTGGCTGTTAAGGTGCCAATAAACCCTAATAAATAAATATATAATCTTCGACAAATGGTCATCTGCTAATATTTCTGAAACGTGATACCATGTTGTTTGTTTATAGAAGAACGTGTGATGATTGAATAGTCCTGTACTCCTTAAATATGCAAACAAACACATCAGGTGGGTCATTGAGATATCTATCTCAAATGTCCTTCTCACATGGGGCACGAATATCTTTCACAGGAAGTGTGGGGGGGGGGGGGGGGGGGGGTGGGGGAAGAAATTAACTATTCACACGCTGCTGTCAGATATTGGTGCCCAGGACAAGGAACAGTTGCCAATGAAGAAGTATAATTTGAGCACTTTTATCCATGATCTGTTTGACCGTATTTGAGTTTAATTTATATGAATTTTTCATCAAATATAGTCCTGGCTGCTTCACAGCAGCCATGACTAGATGTGATGAAAAATATTTTTAAAAATACTCAGCAGGTTAAGAGTTGAACCCACAGTAACAAACTAATAAATTGTATAGAAACAATTACTGGGAACTTCACATGGGAACCTCGGGAAGTGAATCAGTGCTTGTTTACTGTGGTTAACAAGGTCTCTTTTACTGGTAAAATAGGACCCGGTAACCAATGCCTGGGGTAGAAGTCCTCTAAATTTGGCAACATGGGTATAAACGGTTGGCTGGACTTGTCTTTCTTTATATCTGTGTTGTGGTCCATGGGGAATTAATAATTTTATATCCCTGTGGGACCCCGGGAAGTGAAGCAGTGCCTGTTCACTGTGGTAAACAGGCTCTGTTTTACTGGTAAAATAGAACCCAATCACCAATGCTTGGGAGGTGCAAACCCTCTCTAAAATGGGTGACATGCTCACCCCTGGTCCTGAGTTGACACTCATGTTGTGGTCATGATTAGCCATTGTGCAAAAATATGTGACCTTAAACACCAATAAATAAATAATTTTATAGCCTTAAATCCACACGTGGTGTTTTATGGCTGTACAAAATTGCTGAAGGCCGTATGGAAAAGGTGGAAGTGCTGTGGTTCAGTGGTTGTGGCATTGAACCGCAATTCAATCCCCACCAGGAGTAACTGTGTTGTGTCTTGGGCAAGGCAGTTAATCCGGATTTCCCATATTGGGGCACGGTGGCCCTGTGTACTAAGGTGTGCTGCATGTTAATGGTGCACTTAACTTCAACCAATGCTAATCATGCTTGTGTATAGTTAGTATGTTAGTACACTTCTTGGGGGTTCTCTCCAGGTACTCTGGCTTCCTCCACTCATAAAACTGTTTGACATGGGGTGCCTCTAGCTGTCAAAAGTGTTGTTAAACCCCAATAAAAATTAGTTTTGAAAAGATATGTTTCAATAACCGACTTGATTGATTCTAGAGAACCCATTTCTTTTACAATCGACTGATTTTGTCAACCACCACAAAGTTTGAAATTTGTGGGGCAGTTCCCTTTGAAAGGGTCCTTCAAAGAACTGACCACTTTTTGTTTCTATTTTTTATCTAGCCCCCTCCATTCAAATGTGATCATTGTGATTGGACCAGCAGGACTCTACCAGCCATGAATCGACATGTTTTAAGACTCCATACACCACATGCATTTGAATGTATGCATTGTCCGAAGACCTTTCCAACAAACTGGGAACTGATTCGACATTATAAAACACATTACAGAGAAGGAGAAAGAGGATGAGAGAATTGTTGTATATGTATGAGTACCCATTGTTATTGAGCTTTCTCGACCTGTATTTCAACTGTGACAGCCCTTGGGATACCAAGCAGTGGCTCACTTTCTGAAACTGAACTTATGCCAGTCAGATAGATTAACCAATGGATGATCATAATTATTGGCTGAGGCCTGAGGAATACCCCAACAGTAATGGTCAACAGTGACCCCCATATTAACTGGTTGAGGGCTGGATTATTTTTGATGGAAGAATTTGTCATTCAAAACTTGTTTTATTTCAAATTTCCAATAATTTGTAATAGAACAAATTTATATAAACCAAATATTATTGCCCTTGGCTTAATATGAAACATGAGTAAGGAAAACATAGGCTTTTACTCCGGTACCCTCATTTTTATCTTAACTTGATAAAGTCAAGATAAGCTATTGCCATCACACGTGCAGAAGTCTGTGAGTTTGTTCATATTTTCCTTTAGCACAGGCTCATCTGGTAGTTCTTGTCTGATCATCACAAATTTTCATATGCAGGTTTGGGGTCATGTCTAGTTGAGAACGTCCCCTTTTGGTCGCTATCGGTCAACCATGATGACTGCCCGAGCCAAAAACCTGAAAACATTTAGCACAGTCTACATGTCGTATTTATGAAGGGGTTTCATTGTAACTTGGTAGGATGACTCCGTATGATGTCTAGATGAGAACTTACCCATTTAGTCGTGAACCATGAACCTTGACAGCTGCCCGAGCCCAAAACTCAAAAACCTTTAATAGCACAGTCTACAGGTCGTATTTATGGAGAGATTCCATTGCAACTTGGCAGGATGACTTCATATAATGTCTAGATGAGAACGTCCCCTTTTGGTCCCGATCGGTCAACTATGATGGCTACAGGGGTCCGAAGCTCAAAAACCTTTAGCACAGTCTATAGGTCATATTTATGAAGGGATTTCATTGTAACTTGGTAGGATGACTCAGACAATGTCTAGATGAGAACATCCCCTTTGGTCGTGATCATTCAATCATGATGGCTGCCCGAGCTAAAAACCTTGAACACAGACTACAAGTCATATTTATGAAAGGATTTTTACTTGATAGGGTGACTCGTTTTAGAATAATTTCACTATAACTTGGTAACTTTGGTTGACGGACATTAACTGTGAGGGCCACATTAACCCACCTCTCAGTTCTTTAGCACAGTATACATCTCAAATTATTTTTATTGAAAAAATAGCACACAGGGAAGAGAAATTAACATATTCTCAATTATCACAATTCTTGTCATATTTCATAATCCTTTCATAGGGGAGCGCGGTGGCTCAGTTGGTAGAGGTGCAGGCTGCAAGCCGAGAGGTCCTCGGTTCGAATCCCACCTGTGGCAACCGCGTTGTGTCCTTGGGCAAGACATTTCATCTCCATTGCCCGCGTGGGGGCACGATGACGCCGTGTACTAAGGCGTACTGCACGTCGATGGTACGCATGTCTTCAACCAATCTAACCCTGCCTGTGCTGCTGTGCGGAGTTACGATGTTGGGGAGCTGGCAGCTGCTCGTCGTTGCTCGGTGGTTCTCTCCAGGTACTCCGGCTTCCTCCACCCGTAAAACTGTCACGGTCATGATTAGCCATTGTGCATAAGTATGTGACCTTAAACATCAATAAATAAATAAATAATCCTTTCATAAACATTGAACCTTATCCTTTTCATCAAATAAAAGACACAGTCAAGTTAAGCTACAGTGTCATTGACACTTTCATTTTTTGAAAGCCCTCATAGTGGCTTCTTGCACTCAACCAGTCAATTCAATATACCATCAGTGTTGATATATTAAATGTCACTGTCCACCATTTTGTTTTTGTTACAAAAATCGCAGTCTGAATTCGTCTAATTGGCACTTTTAAAAGTTTGTTTTCAGAAAGCAGGCAGAATTGTAAATGCACCCAAAACTGTCGGAGCTAAAAAAATCAATAATTTTCTTTGCAATCAATGAGATGTAGCATTACTCTCATTGCATTGCCTTACAGTAGAACCTGTCTTGAGAGACCACCACCCTTTTTGTGATGCAAAAGTGGTCTCATTACAGGTGGTCTCTCATGACTGGTCCATTACAGAGTGATACAACCCAATGCTACAAGGTCACAGCGGTCTCTCAAGATAGGTGGTCTCTCACGACAGTGGTCTCTCAAAACAGGTTTTACTGTACTAGTCGTCTGATTTTGTAAACGAATGAGTGTTGATAGGAAAATTTAGCAGAGGAATGAAATGGTGTGCAATCACTTCACAGGCTGGCATAAGAAAATAAATATGTTATGGGATGTTTAGTGGGTGGATATAAGGTCACATAATGCTCGACAAGAACAATATTATGCTTGGCTAAAGCCTCTCCTAATACATATTGTTCTCAATTTGCCTCATTTAACACCATCCCCATCGACTAAATGTCTTGTAACTTATAATATTAATCTCATAATAATATTAATCTCGTAATAAGGTCTAACAGTGGTGGCAGGGGGTGGTGGGTGTGTTTATAAATTGAACTATATTGTGAATCAAATTAAAAGAACACAGATTCTGTTATGTTTTGGGCGGATACATTTCAGGGAAATTGTTGGGTAAAACGTTTTCAAACCAACATCGAATGGAATGTGTGTTTTAGTGCTGAGCAGTGATGGAAATCTGATGCAGACAATTTTTTGCACACCTACCACTTGTTCAATTTGAGTATTTTTTTGCACACCTAGTTTCAGCCTTTTTCGACATGTCTCAGACACTGAGAGCTCTCTACACTGAGTGTAAAACAGAAATGGCATTAAGCTTGCCTTTGGTTTTGAACCCTCAAAAAAGTAAATTTAGAATTCAGAATCATTCCTGTTCGGCTATCAGTAAACTCCATTGCTCTCCAAAATCATGTTATAAATTGTTATATTATTTATATATATATTTCAGATTTAGGCCTAACAAAATAAAAAATCTGTTTCTCAGGCCCTCCCGCATGGTCCTTTTGGCTGCCGCATGCTCTCTTTTTATAACCAATTTAAACTTAAAAAAAAATTAAAATTAAATGGTTTATGTCTGATATTTTACCCAAGTTAAAAAAACTGATGAATTTGTCCCTTGAGTGCAAGAAGGCTTTGCAATGCTTCAGCATTGCAAAACCTTCTTGCATTCAAGGGATGAAATACACCACCACCCATGCTATTCTGTAGATTATGAGGCCTAAAACTTGAACCAAGAACATGAACTTTTGATGGCTAAGAAGTAATTACTGAAATAAAAAATAAAATAAAAAAACGCTCGCCCGCATGCAATTTCACAAATAATGGCCTGAAAAACAGAAGATCTACTTTGTGTGGCCTTACATACAGCAGTATCTGCTTTCACAAGAATCATTTGAATTTATATAAACTCCTCTACCCCAGTATTGGCTGACTGAGTCAGAAGTTCTGTCTGGAATCCAGGCAGAACTTCTTGCTCAATCAGCCCATACTGGGGTAGAGGGGTTTGCTAAAAAACAGTTTATTGAAATGCTTGTCTTGAATGCTTTCTATGGAGCACACACACAATATCCTTTACATTTAGAACATGTTTGTAAACAAAACAAGAAATAGTTCAGGAGAGCAATTTGTTCACCTTAGTAGCACCCAGGAGAGCGATTGTTTGCCACCCAGGATTTTTTAGAAAGCCAAGCTTTACTGAGTGCAGATTTTATTTTTATTTCATGTTTTAATTGGTGCTACTACCATGGCTTGACACAAAGGTGCCAAAAGCCACTTTAGTGGCTTTACACTATATGCATTAGCTTGTTTGCCCAGCAGTTGAAAAGTATTTTTAAAATAAAATTGATTTGTTACTGTTTACTGTTGCCACTCTCCAGTAAATGGTAATTACACAATTATTTATGAAAAGTATCTTGCTAAACTAAGGCTCCCATTGGCGGTATGCCATGATAGATATCCAGGGTGGGGGGCAAGATATCTTAGGATATCTCCCCCCCCCCCCCCCCTGGTGGGGGGTGGGAGATGTTTAGGGGGAAGATATCCTGCTACACCGGAAGCATGGTATCTTTGAAAAACACATAATCATGTTACAAATTAACTTCCCCATGGGAAGTTAAGTAGTACTTGTTTACTGTGGCAAACAAGCTCTATTTTACTGATAAAATAGGACCTGGTAACCAATGCCTGGGGTGGATGTCCTCTAAAATGGGCAATATGGGTACAAACGATTGGCTGGACTTTACTTTACATCCATGTTGCAGTCACAATTAGCCATTGTGTAAAAATATTGACCTTAAACACCAGTCAATAAATAAATAAATATAAATTAACTTTGAAAAATAATTTAGCACTCTACCAGTTAAATTTGTCACCTCAAAATTCTGCAAAGCACATCACATTGGCCTCATTCGAAACAAAAGTGATATGAATTTGGAAAAGTTTAGACTCTTGTATTCTGACAACCTAGAATAGATGAGCAAACTGAAGCATTTTTGAGGAGATCTATGTGGTCATCATGTAATGAAAGTGAAATTTACACATATCGTCACTCTCAGGATCATTTGGTGACCCATTGCACACCGATGCCAAAATATCAAAATTTCAAGCATTAATTTTTTTTTTTATAATGCAACTTGGAATTTAACCTCTCTGTCCAGCAAAATCATATTGTTTAAATTCCTAGTTGCAATGTGGGAAAAAATGTGCATGTGGAATTTTGATATTTTGACATTGCGTTCAAAGGGTTTCTCAATGCACAGGAGATGAAAATTTGTTATTTTATTATTTTTTTCAAATTTAAAAAAAAATTCCAACAAAACAATATCATGTGACCCCTCATTGGAATGAGCCTCACAAGCTCGTTCCAATGAGAGGTCACGTGATATGGGGGTTTTTGACATTTTTTTGAAAAACTAATTTTTTCAACGCTTAATATGTAAATTACGTGAACAGATGTGGTGAGTTTATTATGCTCCTGACCTCCGAAGGAGGATTCAGGGGTGTCTAGTGAAGCTGTCTGTCCATTTGTCTATCTGTCTGTCCATCCATCTGTCCATACAAACTTTTTGCATTGTAATTTCAAAGCCAATGGTTGGACTTGGATTTCCTTTGGTATGCTGATAGACCCACATGGGGGAATGGATATGCTCAAGGAATGGGTTCCATCCAATTTTTCCCAGAGTTATGGCTCTTTTTGACTTTTTGGACTTAGAAAATTTTTCTGTTTTCACTCTTTTGTCTTAAAAATTTTTCTGTCCCACAATACCTTTAAGGCTACTTTGAACAGTGCTCTGCATTTTATGTAGCTCTTGTTAGGTAAAGGGTTAAATCAGAATGAATCTTTGTAGCCGAATTATGTATGGAACATCATAGTACATTTGAAATTAAAGTTTTATCAGCTGAATCCACCAAAAAGATTGAAATTTGTAGTGCATTGGCCTTTAAAAGGGTCATTCCAAGAACTTACCACTTGTTTCTATTTTTATTTATTTAGCCATCTGTGTACAAATGTCATCATTGTGATTGGACCTGCAGAAGTGTTCCATCCTTGAATCGCCATGTTTTAAGACTCCATACACCACATGCATTCAAATGTATCTATTGCTCAAAGACCTTTCCGCACAACTGGGAACTGACTCGACATTATAAAACACATTACAGAGAAGGAGAAGGAAGATGAAAGAATTGTTTTGAGTAACTGTTGTACATGTTTGAATAACCTTGTTAAATGTATATAGCTTTCAAACATCAAACCATTATCCATACCTTTAGTACAAATTGGACCTGTCAGTAGTTGCATATAGGTTGTAGAGTAGACTGATAATCAAATATAAAAATTTGCATTCTGTCAATGAAATACTATGGCAGTTACCAAATTCACCATTTTTTTCTCCCTGCGGGTATCCTGGGAAGTTAAGCAGTGCCTGTTCACTGCGGTAGACAGGCTCTGTTTTGCTGGTAAAATAGGACCCAGTCACCAATGCTTGGGAGGTGCAAACCCTCTCTAAAATGGGCAACATGGCTTATTAACGCTCACCCCTGGTCTTGAGTTGATACTCATGTTGTGGTCATGATTAGCCATTGTGCAAAAATATATGACCTTAAACACCAATAAATAAATAAATAAACACCAGGTTTTTCAACATTCTTTGTCCTCAGTAAACCGATATCTTTTAACCTGCGGAGTATTTTCAAAATATTTTTCATCAAATCTAGTCATGGCTGCTTCACAGCAGCCATGACTAGATTTTATGAAAAAATCATCTAAATTTAACTCCAGGAATCATTGGGCAAAAAGTTTTTCCAATTTACAGGGGGAATTTGGTTAAATGTGCCCAAATTATACTTATTTCAGTGGCGAGAGATTTTGTGTCCTGGGCAGGAATATCCACCAGCAGCATAAAAGGAGATACTTAATACATAATAGCTTCTTTTATGGAGCTCCATGAACTTATTTGGGAATAAAAACTCAGTTTTATCACTAGAATATAGGAAAATGACTGAATTCTTGTTAATTGAATACTTCTCATGATTCTGTATTTATTTTTTTCTTGTAAAGTGGCTATTCAGTTAAAGGGACAATAAGCTATGATTTTGGCGTCGCGGTAACCGGTTCTCATAAGATCACCAAAGTTAAGCAACTTGACGTCGAGTGTGGTTAGTAGTTGGATGGATGACCATTTCAGCAACTGGTTCGCACTCCCGCATTGTGTCCTTGGGCAAGGCCCTTAACCCTGATTGCCTACATGGGGGCACGATGACGCTGTGTACTAAGGCGTACTGCACGTCAAAGGTGCGCATGTCTTCAACCAATCTAACCCTGACTGTGCTGTGTTGCAGAGTTACGATGTTGGAGAGCTGCTCGTCATTGCTCGGTGGTTCTATCCGGGTACTCCAGCTTCTTCCACCCATAAAACTGTCACCGACACGATATAACCCTGGCTGTTAATGTGTGGTTAAACACTAATAAAAAAAAAAAAAAAGAAAAGTTGACCATTTTACAAAACCACAATTTCCAGTATTCAAAAGTACTCTCATGTTTTATATATCATTCTCTCGAAAGTGTCCAATTCTGTTAAATAAATTAAATTCTGGGTGAGAATTCATCGGACAGGTGGCCGTTTTATAGTGTCAGTGTATTAAAGCTTATCTTGGGCACATTCAGGGCTATGTTGAAAAGAGCTGGTTTTGTGGCAAGGGCATTTATATTCTTATGTATTTCAAAATGTTTGTTTCATTAGTTGGTTTTGATGAACACATTATTTAGATGACCAAAATTAACCTGACACTCTGTCAGTTAGCTGGTTAAGTGCTGGAAATCCAAATCTGGTCTCTACTGAAAAAAGTACCAATATCACATTCAGCCCTTTACCTAATGAATTGGTCACATTCACTGATGTAATATATAAATTCAGCAGCAGAAAAAAAAAAAATTTCAAATAATTTAACCATATCATATGACCCACCACTGAAACGAACTCATCAAGCTCATTACATTGTGGGGGTCACATGATATATTTTTATAGAAATGTTATGAAAAATTAAAAAATAATATTTGAAATCATTAATTTTGATATCATCTGGATTGGGTAAAGGGTTAAAGGAGCTGCATATTCCGTGGATGAACTTTATATTAGTTTAAGCAAAGAATATTTCATTCACTTCAAAGTGTTCTTTACTATTTATTGGGGAGTTCACGCAGCCACTCTCCAAAAAATTGTAATGAAACAATTCTTATGAATAAAATTTGACCAATGGAAATAATTTGGCAATCTACCTGTTAACCACATATTTTAATATTTGTTTTTGTTAAATGACTTTGAATATTTTATCCATGGGTTTCATTATCAAATTTATTCTTTTATTTTGCATTGTTCATATTTCTCATAAATAAAGGATCGTTTCACCTTGACTGTTATTTTTATTACCACATTCTATCCTGCTCACTTGAGCCTTCTGATACCTTCTTACTGTGTCCCTCCTCCCATGGGAACTCCGTAAAGTGAAGCAGTGCTTGTTTACTGCAATAAACAAGCTCTGTTTTACTGATAAAATAGGAAACAGTAACCAATGCCTGAGGTGGAAGTCCTCTAAAATGGGCAACATTAATATACACGATTGGCTGGACTTGACTTTATATCCATGTTGCGGTCACTATTAGCTATTGTGTAGAAATATGTGACCCTAAACACCAGCTAAGAATATCCAGCCCAGCAACAACTTCTGAAAAAATAAGTGGCTCATGTAATCCCTCAGTCTGTGGACCACCAGGTTGAATGCGACGGTTCCTTGCTTGAAACGTTTCTTGTGCCTCTTATGCGTGTTCATATAGTTGGAAACTTATTACCTGTAAGGTGTCTGTGGTGTGTGTTGGAGAACTTCATTCCATAGGTGTTCAAGCCATAATCCTCTCTCACACTGTGAGATTGAGACATTAACCCTTTACCCAAAACAGACGATATCAAAATTTATTTTTTTAAATATCATTTTTTCCAATTTTTAAAAAAATGTCAACAAAACCATATCATGTGACCCCTCGTTGGAACGAGCTCGTTCCAATGAGGGGTCACATGATATGGTTTTGTTGACCTTTTTAAAAAAATATTATTTCAACTGCTGAATTTGCATATTACGTGGGCGGATGTGGGCGATTCGTTGGGTAAAGGGTTAACATTATGTAGGTTCTAGTTTATATTTGTGAAATATAATACGGCATAGAGAGTTTCCACTCAGATAGTCACTCAATTCTGAAAAACCAGAAGCATAAAGAAAATTACAGACAAGAAACCCAGAATCTATTAGCAAAATGTTTACCGCAGCAAAATGTTGACCACTTCTAAAAACCTTTTACATAATTTGTGGTTTTGTGTGGGTAGAAACTCCACTCGATGGGCTTTTTGTGTCAGTCTCTTATCAGGGGCTGAGAAGCTATTTTGAAATTGGGGTATGACGTGGAAGCTGGGTTCCGGGACCTTCTACACATTCGAGCAAAAACGATGTGACCAAAGAAGCAATCTGGGTGATTTTAGGAGATTAGTGGACTACTGGCACCGATTTAGAGCTGGCAGTCCACAAAATCCCTTAAATCACCCACATTGCATAATAAGCCAACATTGCAGTGCTTCACACACGATTAGGGTAGTCACTACTCGTCGTCGCCCACCCTTGGATAATTGTCGAGTCTAAAGTAAGTTCTTTTATATCAAAGATGACAAGTGGAAATAACCAGCAATTTAGCTCATTGTGTTTCTATTTTCAAAAATTTTGTGCATTTTTGGCCAAAAAACGAGGGGTCTGAAGCTCCATAGCCCCTGCTAGTTTTAGAACTTTCTGTTCAAGCAGAATATTTGCGCTAACATTTCATGCATGATGTGTAGAACCAGTCTGCAGGGAAGAAAGTTACTTGTCACTGCCCTTTGGTTTCAGTTTTAGCTACAGTGATCACTTTTTGTTCGCTATCCATTGTAAAGGTGGTGTTTTAGTCTTCTCTTCCCAAGCTGCTTCACCGATTCCAATAAAATGTCCAGTGAATGGTGACTGGGGAGGTGCAATTCAGTTTTGTTAACCCTTTAACTGACTAGAAAGGCAGACAACACTTGCAAGCAAAATTCTTTAATAACATTTTTTTATTATTATTTGCGTCAAAGACATAGCTTATAACCCTTCATTGGAGCGAGCTATATTTTTGAAACAAAAAATGAAAAAAAATAATACACTTCAGCAGTTTTAGTACAAGTGGAAGAATGAATGAGGATTACGTCTTGCACAGCCCAAGAATGTAATAGCATGACGTCATGAACTCCATTCATAGAAAAATCAATTCATAGACGCTGAATATTTAAAATACATGCGAACAAGTCAAGAAAGGGAGGAATATTCTAAGATAAATTGGTTATTACCTCCAAGTTGGTTTCCGAGATGGTGTATTGAAGTCTCGACTTCGCTTCTGGGTCATACATTGAATTGTCCTAATAGACTCGCCCTTATTTGTCAAGAGACAAGGTCTCGACTTTAATACACCACCTCGAAAACCCAGTTGGTGGTAATAACCCATATTTTCACTTCAGTTAAAGCCTTAACCCTTTACCAAACCTGAAAAGCAGACGACACTTGCAAAAGAAATTCTTGAATAACTAATTTTTTTCATTTTTTGTCTCAAAAACATAGGTTATGACCCCTCGTTGGAAAGAGCTCGATGAGCTCGTTCCAACGAGGGGTCATAGCCTATGTTTTTGAGACAAAAATTGAAAAAATAATGAAAATTAATTGGCGGTTTTTTAGAATAGCGCTGGCCGGTTTTGGCCGTTAGGTTGGGTAAAGGGTTAAAGGGAAGTGCGGTGGCTAGTGGTTATGGCATTGAACTTCAAATCGAAAGGTCCACAGTTCGATCCTTACCTGCACTGTGTCCAAGGGCAAGGCACTTCATCCCAATCGCCCGCATGAGGGCACGGTGGCACTATGTACTAAGGCGTACTGCACGTCGATGGTGCACTTCTCATCAACCATTGCTAACCCTTCAACCATTGCTAACCCTTCAACCATTGCTAACCCTGCTTGTATGGAGTTAGTACATTGGGGAGTCTGGCTGTTGCTCAACATTTCTCTGCGGTTCTCTCCACGTACTCCAGCTTACTCCACTCGTAAAACTGTCTGACACGATGAAAGTGTCGTTAAATCCAAATAAATAAATAACTACAGTTAAAGTATTTATTTTTTTTTGTAACACAGGAACATACCTTGGTTGTGGCTGTCATTTATTTTCGTTTAAATACTTCTTTTCTGTTCATAACAGAACACATTATGCTTTTCTTCTCAGGGAGGATATTCGTGTACCACTTGTGGACAGTGTTGCCAGACCAAAAGAGGACTGCTTTTGCATGTAACAAGCCGCCACCAACCTCACAAGTTTATGTGTGCAATCTGCGAGAAGACTTTCCCACGGCTCTGGGAAGTTAAAAGACACAGTAGTGTTCACAGGAGGATCGACTTGGCGAGCGTGTGTCCTATATGTCACGTGCAGTGCAGCTCACATGAAAAACTTCGAGAACATTGCGAAGAAGTACATAATATGTAAACGGACTCACCTGCATGGAAGAACATCATCATTATCGTGTATTACATAACTTGAACTTAAGAAGTCAGACTGACACTGACGTACTTCACTGTGATTATTTGGGGTTTATCATACTGAAAATGTTTTATTTTTTAAAAGGAATCCTCACTAAAAGTTACATAAAATTCAGCTGGACATAGAAAAGTCAGTGCTCACTTTTGCCTATAAAACATAACTTATTTACTTTTCACCTTTTGCTTTCGAAACATAGTTTATGACCACTTATTGGAACTAGCATTTTATCATTTTCAAACATAGGGGCCATGCATTGGAGGCAAAAAAATGAAAAGTATCAGCTGCTACAGAATTTTTGTATTTTTTTGCATCACGTGTCATCTTGCAAGTTTTAGTCAGAAAGTGATCAATTTTGTACACCCATGTTCTCTCTCTCTCTCTCTCTCTCTCTCTCTCTCTGTGCGTGCATGTTTGTGCAGTCTCATCAAGGTCTGTCTTATGTTTTGCTACTAATATCATCGTGGGCTGCACAAGCTATTGTCCGATGACGTTTTTGTGTATTTTGTCTTCATATTCTGTGCTAATAGTTCGACAAGAAAACGTTTTGTGCAAGCCCAAGCGCCCAAGAAATGCCCATGAAACACTCTTATTTTGTGCATATATCATGAAATCTCTTTGTATTAGAACATAAACAAGAAACATTATGTGAACAAAGTTGAATCTCTCTCACTCAGGCTTAAAAAAGGTGAACATCACATCTCAAAGCATTGTGACGGTGATTCACAAGAAATTAGTTGGAAATAATTTCAAGTTTATTGGACACGGTTCCAGGGTATGTGGGTTAATATCTTCCTTCGAAAAACATTTGAAAGGGCACCCCTCCGAAAAGATAAGCTTTTCTGGATGAATCGTCCCTGTACGAAACTCGATTTGGGAAAAACACCTGTGCAAGTTGATTTTGAGAGGAACTGCCCTGGCATATCTCCAGTTATTGTCAGTGGTGCTTCTCGAAAAAAATTTTTTTTTTAATTTCATTTTCAAGCTTTTTGGACAGGGGGCTGGGGGGGGGGGGATGCAGAGGCTGGCTACACTTTGGGGGTTAATTAAAAAAAAAAATGGAAGACTACCCCCACCACTCCACACAAAATAAACAAAGCTGAATGCTTAAATGTAAGCTACAAACCTACATGTATCGCGAATTGGAAGAAAATATTCACGCAGAAATCGCATCTTATACATGTACAGTACAGGGAGAGTGTATTATCACTAAATCACCCAGAGAGTGGAAATCCACCCAAGCAATAATTGCAAATTTATTGTAATGCATAACAAGCACAAGCAAAGTTCCAGCCAATGGACCTCCGGGTTAAACCTGGAGGTCCATTGGCTGAAACATTGCTTGTGGTTTTTGTCCATATATACAGAATTTGAAAGCGATACTTTGGGTGATAACTCCACTCCGAGGGTGATTTAGTCACAATCCACTCTTTACGTACTGTATAATCGAGGGTGGATGTATCATAACAAAATGGTTTTAAGAAGTACATCAAAGTTTGGAGGTGGCATAACACAACACAAATATTGATAAAATTGAAAACGGTAAATCCCACTTAAATAATGAATTCCACATATTAGTGGATCAAGTATATATACTGTTCCATTTTTCATTTTTTTTCCAAGTCAGTTGAATAGACCTGAGAATTCAGTACCACATGATGTGGAGCAATTATCATCCCAATATACGCGCGGTGAATACCTTTTTTCGTTCTTTGACACAATTTGTTCGTGGTTGTCCAAACATCGAATTCAAAGTTCTCTTCGTCTTTGAGTTTTGTGCCTTTGTATGTCTGGCGATTTCATTCTGCTGGCAATGGTTACTCTCTGTTTGTCCATCTCGGGTGCATGAAGCAGTCCGACTCAACTCAACACCTCAGTGATCTAAAAATTTAAACTTGTGACAGTGAGAAATCAACTCACACAAACTGAGGTTCCCCCTTCATCAATTAACAACTTCAAATAATGGTATCTTTCATGTGCATTCACTACAAATGATTATATTAGATGAGCATTTCTCAGTCTGCGGGAGAAATAAATTACTATTTTCAATATAAACCGGTAAGTTTTTAGCTCATCTTGACAAAGTCAAGCTGAGCTAATCCCATCGCTCTCTGTCCATTGTCCGTCAACACCATGTTGTGGTCTTCTCCTCCGAAGCCGCTGGGCCAGTTCAAGTGAAAGTGTGTGTGAGTGATGGTCCCGAAGGGGCATTGCATTTTTGTTCAACTCAACATGCCCAGCCCCATAGGGAGGGAGTGGGGGAGATGGTCGCGAAGGGCCATTGCATTTTTGTTCAACTCAACATTTCCAGCCCCATAGGGAGGGAGTGGGAGGAAATGCTCCAAAATATTTTTAAAATCTTCTTCTCATGAACCAGTGTGTACAGTGACTTGATATTTGCTATGGAGCTTCCTTTTGAGGTGTAGAATCAAGTTTGTTCAAACTAAGTTCGTGAAGCAATATTTGGCTTTGTAATGGGTGGGGTAAGATTTTTGGCCCCGCCCAAAATTTCTATTTTCTGAATCGATGGTCCAGTTTGAACCAAATTTGGTATGTGGTATTATTGGGTCATAAGTACTTGACACATGCAAAAAAAAAAATTTCCGCATCCCCATGGGAACCCTGGGAGCTAAAAATAGAAATATTTTCAAATGCCCATATTTCCCAAACAAAATGGAACAGAGAGCTGTTATTTGGTATGAAGTATCCTTAGGACCAGTAGAATTGAATGGTAAAACAAAATTGCCATCGGTTATGTTAGGGTGTTCTGTAATGGCATCGAAAAAATGCTGAGTCAGCATATTAGCAAAAATTTTTTAAAATCTTTTCTCCAGAACCAATCATCAGAATATTTTGATATTTGGTATACAGCATTCATAGGAGGATCAGATACAAGTTTGTTAAAATAAAGTCCATTGATTCATATTTGGGCACAATACAGGACCCCGAATTTTTAACATAGGGTAATATGGGGCATATTCTTTGTAAATCTTCTTCTTCAGAACCAACAGTGAGAATCTTTTAATGTTTGGTATACATCATTGTTATGAGGGTCAGATTCAAGATCGTTCAAACCAAGTCCATAGGTTCATATTTTGGCTCCCTACAGAAGCCCAAATTTTAACTTTGTTCAGTACGGGGGATAATTTTAAAATCTTCTTCTTCAGATCCACCAGTCAGAATGCTTTCATATTTGGTATGCAACATCTCTATGGGGTCAGATTCAATTTTGTTCAAATCAGATCCCTACGTATATATTTGGGCTCGTTATGGTAGCCCAAATTTTTACTTAGTGTGATATGAGAAATTTTATTAAAAAATCTTCTTCAGATCCTCCAGTCGGAATGCTTTCATATTTGGTATACAACATCTCTAGGAGAGTCAGATTCCAGTTTGTTCAATTCAAGAGCCTGGGTTAATATTGGGGCTCCATATGGGAACCTGAAATTTAACTTAGTACAATATGAGGGAATTTCTTCAAAAATCTTCTTCTTCAGATCCACTAGTCAGAATGCTTTCATATTTGGTATACAACATCTCTAGGGGGGTCAGATTCAAGTTTGATCAAATCGGATCCATAGGTTAATATTTGGGCTCGCTATGGTAGCCCAAATTTTAACTCAGTTCAAAATGAAGAAATTTCTTTAAAATTTCTCTTCTCCAGATCCAAAAGTCAGAATGCTTTCATATTTGGTACACAACATCTCTAGGGAAGTCAGATTCAACTGTGTTCAAATCGAGAGCCTAGATTAATATTTGGGCTCCCTATAGGAGCCGGAATTGGCTATTTTGCTGAAGAATTAACTGGTAGAGTTCTAAATTATTTTTGGCCATCAAATCTTGTACACATGTCTTTGTCTTGTCACAATTTATGGGATAGTGCCTATTGGCACTCTCCCATAAATTGTAACAAGGCAAACCCTTACAGACTAAATAATATCACTTCAAAGATAATACAAAGCACATCCACTGAATATGAGCCTTCAAGCAGTGGTACCTGCAGTTCAGAATAAAGCCCAAATATGGGCTTCCAGCACTCTACCAATTAAAAGTTTTGTATTCAGTACCCTCTAGAGGTGTGTAACTAAGATTAATTCACATTGGTTGTATCAAGGGGCTTCATAGGGGAGCTCTACATTTTACATTATGATCAAATGAAGAAAAGGTATGAGGCCCGGATTATTTTTGTCACTCCTGAGGGACTCAAGGATTGACAGTGTAGCTTATGGAGATGGTTTGCTTAATGTGGACTCATTCTTGGACTCTGTTTATATTGTGTTCTGTTCAAGATGAGCACTTCAGGCAGCGTGGGGCCTCTTGTTATATTACAAACTAACAGTGCTGTCTACAAATTATGGTTGATAGTTCTATTCCTCAAACTTTAATCTGCTGTTGTTGTAGACTTGACAAAAGTCAACTCCAGAAAAAATGAGAATGGCCAATATTTCGAAATAATTTATAACACCTAAGAATCAAATCCCTCTGAAATTGAACTTTTTGTAATTTCCTCAAATTGTTCTCACTGTAGTGTAAACATGGGCAGACCTGTACAAATTGGGTGATCAATCCTACTGTTCACCTCAAAGAAATAAGGTGACCAATTGTTTCGTTTGCCTGCATTGCTAGAACCTTGACGAATAACAAGAACGGTTACTTGAATTGTCATTGTATTCATTTATTAGTTCTACCAGAGCCACGGTATGTCTTATAAGGACAATGAAACAAAGTGTTCATTGAAGTGCTGTAATTTAAAATATTGTTGGAAAATGCTCTGTGATCCCTTTCCAACAGTGACTTCTGTTCCAATAACACTAAAATCCTCGCCCTCAGATTGAACAAGAGCTCATGTAGGTTTTTGGCTCACCAACGATAGTTGTGTGAGCCTTTGGCATAGCCCTCATATCGGCGTCTGGATTCATTCATTTTGAACTTTTGTGTGCAGGTTTTGATTTTTTTTTTTATTTTGATATTTTTTTTTTTATGTTGGCATGCTTTTCAGGGATAGTAATATTTTATTCAACCCTTTCCATGCTTAGTTACTTGAATTTTGTTCTTATGTATACAGGTTTTTGACTTTTCTGTGCATGTTTTTGACCTTTGTGTACAGGTTTTGATATTTTTTAAGTGGAGTTTTACCTTACTGGCATATTGCCAAGGTGGTTACCTTAACATTTCATTGTATTTTTCTCAATTTTAACCCTTTGAAACAAATGTGATACTTTTTTGACTTTTATGTGCAGGTTTTGAGGTTTGTCTTTCTTTTCTTCCAAGTGGATATTTTTCAAGTAGAGTTTCACCTTACTGGCATATTGCCATTGTGGTTACTGTGACATTATCAGGGTATTTTTCTCAATTTTAACCCTTTGAAACAAATGTAATACATTTTTTTACTTTTATATGCAGGTTTTGAGATTTGTCTTTCTTTTCTCCCAAGTGGCGACTTACCTTGTAGCATATTGCCATGGTTCCTATTTTATGTTAGGATGCTTCTTGGGGCTTGGATTATATTATTTAACCCTTCAGGTGCTTATTTACCTCAATTTTGGACTTTTGTGTGCAGGTTTTTGACTTTTGTGGACAGGTTTTGATATTTTTTTTAAGTGGAGTTTTACCACACTGGCATATTGCCATGGTGGTTACTGTAACATTTTCAGGGTATTTTTCTAAGTTGTAACCCTTTGAAACAAATGTGATACTTTTTTGACTTTTATGTGCAGGTTTTGAGGTTTGTCTTTCTTTTCTTCCAAGTGGATATTTTTCAGGTAGAGTTTCACCTTACTGGCATATTGCCCTGGTGGTTAATGTGACATTATCAGGGTATTTTTCTCAATTTTAACCCATTGAAACAAATGTGATACTTATTTTTTTACTTTTGTGAACAGGTTTTGAGGTTCGTCTTTCTTTTCTTCAAAGTAGAGACTTACCTTGTAGAATATTGCCATGGTTCCTATTTTATGTTAGCATGCTTCTTGGGGCTATTATTATATTATTTAACCCTTTAGCTCGTTATTTACTTTAATTTTGGACTTTTGTGTGCAGGTTTTGGTTTTTTTGTTTTTACTCCAGCCACCCCTTTACTTTGGCCACCTGCTGGTGAGCCACGGGGTACTGATACCCCTTCTAGTCTATGTTTACGGCTCCAGTTACCTATGTTACCATTTGACGTCATCACGCAAAATATTTGAAACGAGGTTGTTCATTTCTCAATTTATTTCAGCAACGATGTGATCTGCAAACCTCTTCGCATTTCTAAACGTTTCACGCTTGCAGTAGACGATGTTACAAATGAAGTGTTGTTTAAATTTCAAATCAATTTACGATTTGAACTAAGATGGAGTAACCTCAGCATTTATCAGTTGATTTATTCCATTGAAAGTTGTGTGGTACACGATTGGCTAATTTACTAAACTTGTTAAAAAATGCCACGTTCATTTCACGATGAGGGTTTTGTACTATGAGTTGGGTCTTATTGGAACATATACGTTATTCGCTTCTCAGTTGAACATAAACTCGGAGTCGCAAGCTTCGGACAATGTTACCGTCAATTCATCACAATAATGTGTTAGACCCTTATTTAATGTTGCGATAAAATATGATGGCTTATTAAGCACACTGGCAGTTGATGGATCTATGGTGGTTAGTCTACCGGATGGTCGAGGAACTGGGAGACTGGCAATTTGGGACAGTGGAAGAAGATGTCATTCCACTGACTAATAACATATCAATAAATATCGACTCATTGGGGGGGGGGGGGGGGTGAACATTGGTAGGTATCCTCCCAATGGGTGGTTGGAAATTCGTGGTTATCCACCCATGCGTGTATGGACATCGTTAGACGTGGCCTCATTTGGTGGACAGACGTTGATATTATATCGACTGGACGTACATTTCTAGATATCTACTCATTGTTTATATGGACATTGGTAGATATCGACTCGTTTATTGGCTCTACATTTTAGATGTCCAAACCATGTTCTGATTGTGTACCAACCAAATCACTCTTTGTGTGTTGTACTTTAGAAGATGTATCTGAATTGAATGAACAAAAATGAATTCTTATAGACACACTTTTGCTTTTCTTCACAGGGTGGATACTCTTGTGACCTTTGTGGACAGTGTTACCGGACAGACAGAGGATTGCTTCTTCATATTGATAGCCGTCACCAACCCCATAAATTTATATGTCCGATCTGCGGGAAGACGTTTCCACGACGATGTGAACTTAAAAGACACAGTCGTGTTCATATCAGGATCAACAGCTGTCACATATGTAATATGTACCTGAGCTCCGATGAAGAGCTTGTAGTTCATTATAAAGAGAGACACGCGCACCGCAGATAGACGGGAGTCCATTGGGCCTTGAAAACCTCATATCGTGTGCAGTGCCAAACTCCAAGCTGTTGTCGCCTTTCGTAATACTTGACAGACTACTGTCGTAAGTTACCGAACTAAATTTATATTTATGGTATGTTCAACTACAATAAAACCGGAAATGGTGACGAAAACGTGTGCAAGATAGATACCTACGAAATCATCAATAGTGAATTTTTTTCTTGTTTGCAAATTACTATCGCGACAAGTTTGAAATTAACTGAGGGCCGCATTATTTTTGGTGGTCTGAATTTGATCAATAAAATTTGTCTTATTACAAATTACTTAAGAGTGCCCACAGTGACTCTTCAATAGATAGAACAAATTTATGTAAACAAAATATTATTTGCGTTTGATTGAATATGAAACGTGAGCAAGGAAAATGTTGGCCTTTGATCTGGTATCCTCATTTTTAAAGCCCTAATAGTGGCTTCTAGCACTCAAGCATTTAAAGAACTCGGGATGCAAAGAGAGAAAACGTTGAATAAAGACTCATTGTTTCATCGATTTCTGAAGAAACGCAGCTCTTCTGTTTACAAAAAGCACACAATCACCGGTATATAATACTCGAACTGTACTTCGTTTTCTCCAATTTCAATCATTGATTCCAGAAGTATTTTTGAAAATTCTTTTTCGGGTGATTAAATGTAGAATATACCCATTGTCACACGGTAGCTTGGTGCACCAAATGTTCACAACGAGAGGTGAGGTGGTATCAACCGCGAGCCTTTGGCGAGCGGTTAACACCACTTCACGACGAGTGGTGATTACTGGTGAACATTTGGTACACCAAGCTGCTTTGGGTATATTTTATTTATACCATGATCGTCAGATTATTAAGAGTTTGAATGTTAAATAATACAATATTCAATATTAACAGGTGCGAATCTGTTCTTGTTTACATGAGCACCGGTGAGCGGTACTTCCGCTGTCAATTTTATCGCCGAAACGAAATGGAAAAAGAAACGCGCAAATCACGGTGCCTTTTCATTTTAATAACATACTATTTCGAGTTATGAATGCTTTATTGACATAAGACAACGCATGTTTGTTAATTTTTAGTATGTTATGAGAAAAACTCATTCAAAAACGCAATAAATAGTTGCGGCTTTCATTTCACTCTTCGCGAGGCGACGAGCAACAAATTTAGAGAAGTTTGCATTCAGGTCGAGGCCACCAAAGGTCAACTTGGATGTAGTTCAACTGTAGGTGTAAATTTTAACTATTGAAATCCCATTGCCGGCCTGTTCACCACGGTTGGTGTGTAAAGCTAAAATTTATGTCATAAGCTTTTTATATATAGTAGAAAAGGTAATCATGTATAAAATTGAGTAACCAATTCACAAGATGCCCAGTGTAAATGCATGAATTAATGCTACACTGTGCATAACCCACAAGAATCTTGCAGAATGAACATCCTTCGACAGTGGTCTATCGAGTATTTTGAAGGGAGATAACTGCTTGGAGTTTGATGTATATCAATGTCAGCAGATTGACACCCCAAAAATGTTCTTCCATGTGGATTTTCAGAGCCGAACCATGTGACTAATTCACACCTTTTCCAGTTAAGTGAGATAGGAAAAGGTGTGGGAAAGTTGAGACAATACTGTGGGGACTTCAGTGCTATTAAACACTTGACGTGGTGTGAGCTTTCGATCGATGTGATAATATAATAAGCGATTTTACTTTTCATTTTTCAATACCAACGCAGTGTGTTGCCTAAAATCTTATCATTGCTGTTGGACAAAGAGAATATTTGAACTGAGTGCAGTTTGCAGGGAGGAACACACAATTTATTATCGTTGCGTTAGAATTATAAATAATGACTTTATGTTTATTTTTGAAGGGTGGTCTTGGTCAAATCAAGTTTGTTTTTTGTTTTGTTTTTGTTTTTTTTGTTTTTTCTGTGGGGTGGGGGGGGGGGGGTTAAAGAAAGACTCAGATTATAAGTACAATAGAACCTTGTTAATTAAATATTCACTTTGCCAGAGAAAAATATTAAATTAACAGGAATATAAAGTTAATGGAAATTGGGTAGAATTCTAATTTTCTAGTTATAAACTGAGCATTTATTCTATTATATCGTGTTTGGCAGAGTTCATTGAGCTTCGTCAAACAAGATATAGTAGATTTAATGCATATATTGGATATATTGAGGCCATACATGTCTGCAAATGTGGGTGATTTAGTGGATGGCAGAGTGATTTACGACCGATTATAAGATATTTTATTCATTTAACAGGATTTTACTCCATAACCTATATGAAATCAACAGGTCAAATTTGGACCGTAGTTATGGTAAAGGGTTTGTTGTTTCTAAGTTATGCAATTAACAGGACAGGGTCATTCGATTAAAGTGTACACAAAATTATCTAGTCTTCACTGGATTAAAGCACTGACAAGAAAAAAAATCTTTCGTAATTAAATTGACGCATCGATCGCAAAGCTCTAATGTATCAAGTGTGTAAAGGCCTTGTGATGTATTATTGTTACAGGTACTGTATAGGACTGCGACGACATTCTTCCCTAACGATACGATATGTATCACAATTCAGTGCACACGATACGATATGTATCATGATACACATATCTCTTGGCCTGCAACTACAGAAGTCAGCTAGTTTGGGGACCGCTTGTATTCATTTCCAGTAGCTAACTTGTATTACAAATTGAGATGCACTCTTTAAACAATAGATATCTTCTCAGTGAGATCTAGCACATGACATTAAGTAATTTAAGTTTTTGATTTTATGACCCATTTTTCAGTGCTTCGTTCTTCTCTGAAAATATGTTCTAAACATTTAATTCCTTATATCTTGTTTGACAGAGCTCGTTGAGCTCTGTCAAACAAGATATCATGAATTAATCAAATGAATATTCAGTACAACAGAGGCAATACACCAACTTTTGGTTAATTGAATAATTCCTTTGATGGCATATTTATCACTATCAATGTTGATATGCAAAAAACAAGGTTTCTCTGAACTAGTTTTCAAAATCCAAGAGGTTGTTTTGCCTGACCCTATTTATATTTATCCTATCGCGATAAACAGTAAACAACTATACGTGTTGAATCGCGAGCAATGTGTCGCGGTTCAAGCTTATCACGATTAATCGTTGCAGCCCTAATACTGTATGTGTCAAGAAAAATTCATTTTATTTTTTCAAGCCCTGGAAAGTTCTTTATTATTGGTATTTTTTCTATCTCAAAATAATTCGAATCTCAATGGAAATTTATTCTTTTATTTTTGAGGTCCATAAAACGGGAGTAGTGATACACATTGTTAAGCACGATCTCTGGGTTCATTTCAGTGATATTTGACAACCTGTATTAGTCTTAGAGGAGGCGTGGTGGCTCAGTAGGTAGAGGTGCTGGCTGCAAACCGAGAGGTCCTCGGTTCGAATCCCACCCGCGGCAACCGCGTTGTGTCCTTGGGCACAACACTTCACCCCCATTGCCCATGTTGGGGCGCGGTGACGTTGTGTACTAAGGCGTACTGCAACCAATGCCAACCCTGCTTGTGTGGAGTTAGTATGTTGAGGCGCTAACAGTTGCTCGCCGTTGCTCGGTGGTTCTCTCCGGGTTCTCCGACTTCCTTCACCTGTAAAACTGTCGAGGTCGTGATTAGCCATTGTGCAGAAATATGTGACCATAAACACCAATAAATAAATAAATAAATAATTAGTCTTGAAGGGAACGACTTTTATAAACTACAAACAGAGCTTAATGCTCTGTGAAAGATTCCGTTGAAAACAATAATCATAAATGAGTGGCAGCAACAACCTGTTGGTACATCTACTGTAAATTGTTACCGTCAAAAAATATTTTTGGCAGGGCAGACCTTTTTTCGATTTTTGGGGAGCCTTTCAATTTTGAAATTATCTGTCTACTGCTCGCTACCTTTTGAAGTGAAGCACCCTATTGTTGAGTCCTGGCATCCTGAAAATGTTTTCCAAAAAACATCAACATACATCTGCACATGCACCAATTCACACCACTGGTGCACAGGAAGAAGGGATTTCAAAAATATTGCCTGATTTTTAGCTTAACTTGACAAAGTCCAGATAAGCTATTGCCATCACGCGTGCGGAAGTCTGTGAGTCTGTTCACATTTTCCGTTAGCACAGGATACACCCCATTGTCCTTGTCCGATCGTCACAAACTTTCATATGCAGGTTTGAGGTCATGTCTAGATGAGAACGTCCCCTTTTGGTCACGATCGGTCAACCGTTATGGCTGCCCGAGCCCCAAACCCCAAAACATTTAGCACAGTTTACAGGTTGTATTTATGAAGGGATTCCATTGTAACTTGGTAGGATGACTCCGTATTATGTCTAAATGACAACGTACCCTTTTGGTCATGATCTGTCAATCATGATGGCTGCCCAAGCCCGAAACCCAAAAGCTTTTAGCACAGTCCACAGGTCGTATTTAATGTGGGGAATTCCATTGTAACTTGGTAGGATGACTCCGTATGATGTCTAGATGAGAACTCCCCCATTTGGTCACGATCTGTCAACCGTGACGGCTGCCTGAGCCCAAAACCCGAAAACCTTTAGCACAGTCTGCATGTCGTTTTTATGGAGGGATTTCATTGTAATTTGGTGGGATAACTCCATATGAGAACGTCCCCTTTTGGTCGCGATCGGTCAACTGTGACGGCTACAGGGTCCCGAAGCCCGAAAACCTTTAGCACAGTATACAGGTCTTATTTATGAAGGGATTTCATTGTAACATGGTAGGATTGCTCCAAATAATATCTAGATGAGAATGTACCCATTTGTGTCGCGATCATTCAAACCTGACGGCTGGCGAAGCCCAAAACCCGAAAACCTTTAGCACAAACTACAGGTCGTATTTATGAAGGGATTTCATTGTAACTTGGTGGGATGGTTCATTAAAATGTCTAGATGAGGCCGTCCCCTTTTGGTTGCGATGGGTCAGCCATGATGGCTACACAGCCTCGAAGCCGGAAAACCTTTAGCACAGTCTACAGATCGTATTTATGAAGGGATTTCATTGTAACATGACAGGATGACTCGTTTTGGAAAAAAATATCACTGTAACTTGGTAACTTTGGTTGACATACATTAACTGTGAGGGCCACATCAACCCACTCTTCAGTTCTTAAAAACACTCTACACCTCAAACTATTTTTATTCAAAACATAGCAAATAGAGAACAGAAATTAACATAATCTCAATTATCACAATTCTTGTCGTATTTCATAATCCTTTCATAACTATTGAACTTTATCCTTTTCATCAAACACAGCACACAGTCAAGTTAAGTTACAGTGTCATTGATACTTTCATTCTAATAAGCTTTTCGCTGCAATAATCAAATTTATTTGAGTTCGGTAAAAAAAACATAAAATGCAACTTCAGTGGAGCAATCGAAAATCAATCAGTTGATTCTCCACGGAATGCCTGAGGGAAAGGGCATTGGGAAACATTATTGGCCTTAGAAGTTTGTCGGATTTTGTTGTTTACGTACCAACTCTCGGAAAGTGAAGTTTGATCAAATGGAGAGTAATCGCTTGTCTGGACTGGTTACGTGAAATAATTCATGAGAGGTGAGGGATGTTGTACAAACACGAGTGCGCGAATGAGCACGAGTGTTTTACAATATAGTCCCTCGCCTCGAATGAATTATTTCACGTAACCAGTCCAGTCAAGCGATATCTCTGTTTATTGCTTATCATTATTAACGATAATTATATTATTTAACCCTTTACCTAACGCAACGGCTAAAACCGGCCACCACTACTGTCAAAAATCGCCAATTAATTTTCATTATTTTTTCATTTTTTGTCTCTAAAACATAGGTTATGACCCCTCATTGGAACGAGCTCGTTCCAATGAGGGGTCATAACCTATGTTTCTGAGACAAAAAAATGAAGTGTCGTCTGCTTTTCATGTTAGGTAAAAGGTTAAAAAAACACAAAAAAAACAATGAAATCCCCATTACACCCACAGCAAAGCGTCTTCGTTTGCGCGCACGGATACATGACCCAATTGTTGATTGCATAATTCACTTGTTAAGTTATCGTTTATAATCAAACCGGGAAATCCCAGTAAATCACACTTTGGAAAGTAATAATTTGAAGTCTTGGTATGTGTATAATTCATGGTGTATTGTTCACATTTTCGTGCACGAATTGTTTTAATTGATCTATTTCCACTAACAGATTTTAACCCTTTACCGAAAACACATATCAAAATTTATTTTAATTTTCTTCTTTTTTGATTTTTTTTCCTATTGCACAATTTGAATATTACGCGGCGGATGCTGCCTACAGTTTTCGTTATGTAAGGTTACATTGCTTTGGAATTGAGGCGCGTTGTTGTCAAGTCGCAGAATTGCAGGTACAACGGCGCACAAGAGCGATAGCTCGCCCCCAAATCGAAAGACTAAACAAAGCGATTCCATTTTGCAAAATCAGGAATTAAAAGAGATTATGAATATCTTCTCCACTGCATCCATGAGTACTCGGTTGGTTTTCGTACGATTAAACTGAAAAGGCAGAGAGAGTAATTACCATAAAATTCACGATTGATGGATGTACCAGTATTTTGTTGTCAAATACATTTTCCGTATTTTCAATGGTATTTTTTAACAGTGTGTAGTATAGTTTTCTTTAGACGCTTGCTGCTTTCCTGATATTTCGTCAATATATGGAGGCAAATAATTCAGTTAATAAAAATTAAATAGAAAGCATAAGCCCAAGAAACAGCATTAGAAATTTTGCTCGCTTGCTTGCTTGAAAGCTTGGGTGATTGGAGAATTTTCCATGTACGCTTGAAGATTGATGACAAAACACATTTTTAACATGTAATAACTCTTCTTGTATATAGTTTCAAACGATCACTTGATTCTGTGAGTTCTTGAACTATCTCAAATTGAATTTCTAACGAGCATCTCCGCTCTAAGTAGGTTCTTGTAAATAGATATTCAAGTTCTATTTTACTATTAAAATAGGGGGCGCGGTGGCTCAGTTGGTAGAGGTGCAGGCTGCAAGCCGAGAGGTCCTCGGTTCGAATCCCACCTGCGGCAACCGCCTTGTGTCCTTGGGCAAGACACTTCACCCCGATTGCCTACATGGGGGCACGATGACGCTGTGTCCTGAGGCGTACTGCACGTCGATGGTGCGCATGTCTTCAACCAATCTAACCCTGCCTGTGCTGCGGTGGTGCAAGTCCTCTAAAATAGGCAACATGGGGTATAAACGATTGACTGACCTTGACTTTATCTCCATGTTGTGGTCACGATTAGCCATTTTGCAGAAGTATGTGACCTTAAACACCAGTAAATAAATAATAGAATTTGAATGATTATTTTTGTGACGAAGCTTCCTTGGCATTTTACCCAATAAAACCTTTAAGGTTACTAATTTATATCATCACATGTGCGATCATCAAACTGGTGGTGGTGTTTCGAAAATAATGTGTTTATCAAATGACCGAATATTATTAGTTACACAGTGTATTGGTGGCCTAATATGGTGTCAGTTAATTTCATATTGGACGAGAGCGAAGCTCGAGTCCAATATGGAATTAACTGACACCATATATACCATATTAGGCCACCAATAAACTGTGTAACGAATATATCTTACTGACTGCTGCATCTTTGCAGAGAACTAATAACAACAGCGATCAAAATTAAATGAGAGAATTCTCACAATGTTTTCACGTGTCTTTGCCTTGTTACAATTTATGGGAGAGTACAGGCACTCTCCCATAAATTGTAACAAGGCAAATTCATTCATACCAAACAGTTTCATTTCGAAGGTAACACGACACACATCCACAGAATATGAAGCCTTTTAAGTTGCCTAACCTGCACTTCAGACCAACTATGGGCTTCCAACACTCAATCTTTCAACTTGAAGCGTTTATCGGCTGCCGCCATTTTGAATAATCAATGAACAAAGGGGAGATTACCTATAGCTGTCAGCGTATATTGATGTTGACAGGCAGTATATGGTTTTATATGCAATCTGAATGTGACGTCTTTGAACCTATGAAATTCCCAGATACTTGTAGGAGGTAAGATATAATTAAATGTGTTTTTATAGTTTTAAGTGTTTTATAAATCCATACTGTAGCATACATGGGTCCATTGTGAAGTGTATTAATCACATGTTTTGGGTTTGTTTTTTTTTTAATGCTTTTGAACACCAACATTGTTCAAATGAACATTGTATTGTTTGAGATATCAGATTTATATAACAGTTTTTATCTTTATTGGTTTTGATACATTACGGTATCATGATTTGAGGGCATGAATGGATCATTGGGTGTCACAAATTATAGTGTCTTGAGGTCCAGTGTTAAAGCATAAAGATACAATGGTGAACTTAATATACTACCATACCGAGGTAGCAATTCAAGAGTTGAATGTACTTGTTCTGGAAAAACTAACTCCGCTGGAGAGTTGGTCATTCTTCTTTTTTTTTCCCCGCCCAAAATTTCTATTTTCCAAACAGAGAGGCCGATTTGAACCAGATTTGATATGAAGTATTAATGGGTCATACGTACTTGATTTAACAACCCCCCCCCCCCCCCCCAAAAAAAAAAAAATCAAATTGGGAACCACGAGCTAAAAATAGAAAAAAATGTCAAACGCCCATATCTCCAAAACTACACGTCACTGAGGATTCTTATTTGGTGTGAAGCTTCCTCAGAACCAACAGAATGGAATTGTCCAAAAAATTGCTATCGGTTTTATCATTACGTACTTTTTCGGGACTTTGAAAAAATGCTGAGTCAGCATTTTTTACACTGTGGGTAATGGAGAAACCATTTGAGACTCTTCTTCTCCCAAACCACTGCTCGAAAAGCTTTCAAATTTCACGTATAACATATTTGGAAGATTGTTTCACATGTTTGTTGAAATCAAATTCCCTGGGTCCATATTTGGGCTCTCAATGGGAGCCTAAATGTTTAAATTAGTGCAGTATGAGGAATATTCTTAAAAAATCTTCTTCAGATCCACCAATCAGAATGTTTTGATATTTGGCATGCAGCATCCTGGTGGTGGGGGGGGGGGGGCGATTTAAGTTTGTTCAAGCCAAGTCTCTGGGTTCATATCTAGGCTCGAATTATAACTTAGTTCAGTATAAGGAATTTTCTTTTAAAATCTTGTCCAGATCCAGCAGTCGGAATGTTTTGATATTTGGTATACAACATCCTTAGGAAGGTGTGATTCAAGTTTGTTCAAGCCAAGTCTCAGAGTCCATATTTGGGCTTCCTGTGTGAGTCCGAATTGTAACTTAGTTCAATATGAGGAACATTCTTTAAAAATCTTCTTCTTCACATCTACCAGTAAGAATCTTTTGATATTGTGGTATACTGTATCGTTAGTGGGGGTGGGGGGTGGGGGGGGGGGAGAGATTCAAATTATTAAAGCCAAGTCCCTGGGTTCATATTTGTGCTCCCTGTGGGAGCTCGAATTATAACTTAGTTCAACATGAGGATTTTTTTTTTTTTTTGGATATCTTCTGATCCAGTGGTCAGAATGTTTTGATATTTGGAATACAGCATCCTTAGGGACGGGAGATTCAAGTTTGTTCAAGCCAAGTCCCTGGGTTCATATTTGGGTCCCAGTGGGAGCCCGAATTATAACTTAGTTCAATATGAGGAATATTTTTTGAAAATCTTTTTTTTTTCAGATCCACCGGTCAGAATGTTTTGATATTTGGTATATGGTTCTCTTAGTGGGGCAGATGCAGGTTTATTCAAATCAGGACCCTCGATTAATAGGTGTGAGTGTCAGGTGAGCGCTCTCAGCCCCCTTGGGGCCTCTTTGTATTTCGGTTTGTTCAGCACCGATACCATGAGATATGATATTATCGGCGATAAAACATGGACATATAGTGGATGTCCATATTTTATCGCCGATAATACCGTACATTTAAAAATACATGGATTACTCTGACGTTGTGCACACACAATGCTGTTATGTTGAAATTTGTACCAATGATCTTCAGTTTTGCCATTTCATTTATAACTTACCCTTCAATTTTGCCATTGCATTTATAACTTACCAAGTGTCATTGTCATTGACACTTTCATTTATTTATAGGTCACCGGTAGAATTACCCCGTACATGTGCGCCTTGTTTGAGACAGGCATGATAACGATCTGGAAAACCTGACACGCTTGTTTTCCGGAGAGCGGGATTTGATGGGAATAATACAGTGGTATTGAGGGGCTATTTGTGATAGTCATATAATAAAACCAGGGTATTTGATGTCTGGATTCCCATCGCAAAATGCTATACAAAAATGTCCAAATGCTAACCATTTTTCTTTATATTGGCCTTATATTCGCTATTTATCAAAAGATTTAGATTATCAAATTCTTCACTATCATGAGACAGCATTTTAGTTAGTTTTGAAACGGTTTTTATTTTTTTTATAAATGTTAATCTCTTTCAATTGTTGTCTAGTCTCAGTTACAAGGAATTCTGGGTTCGTAAAGGGCCTTGAAAGCACGAGAAGATAATTGAATTCCTGATCCTTCAAAGAGATTGTAAACAAGGACATTTTAGGGGAAAAAATGTCGTGGGGCTCCCTGTAGATAGCTGTAGATAACTGCATGGTTAGCTTATTTTTGTCAAAATGTAAATTTACAAGTTTGGATAATTGTATGTTTCTGTTAGAGCAATGACTTTTTTGTCGTCTGCAAATGAAATGCTGATCATTGGGAATAATTTGACAATATCCCGGATGGTGTTCACCAGTTCTGTTTTTTTCTCCCCACAATCCACAAACTATTTTTTTTTTCTGGATTGCAATTAAATGAATGTTTTATTGCTAACCAGATTTTCTCATTGGAGCTCCGGCATGGTCTTTGAGCATCGATCCCCAGCTAAATCGATATCCCAAATAAGGATGCATGTTATATCAGTCACGTCACTAACCAGTATTGTTATGCAGGGGTAGTTAAAGTACTAGATAAAAGACCATTGATTTGACACAATGTCTGACATTTTTCTGTTGTTTCATTCCCAGTGGCCCTTTGCCTGCAAGATTTGTGGACAGACCTACAATGGAGAAAGAGGACTTACCACTCACATCAGAAGACACCACACGCCACACAAGTTTGCCTGCGGTGAATGCCAGAAGACATTCCCACAGCGCTGGATGCTGAAGCAACATGTCAATGTTCATCTTCCGAACAAACCATTCTCTTGTGAAATGTGTAACAAACAATACTTTTCAGATACAGCTCTCAGACATCATATGAAATTTCATTAATTTCATACAGTTTTGGGATGGAAGTTTATTTGTCAAAGAGAATCTCGTTATGGATCTGTGTAGGGCTGTCACGATTTTTTAATTTAGGAATCGATTAATCGTCGCAAATAATCGATAATAATCGATTAATCGTACCTAAATGACCCTCTCTCAGAAGTCGATAAAAAATGAAGTTCAAGTCAGTTGACCTAGCTCCGGTAAAGAACGAAGATGATCCTCTTTTAAGCACATTCAAAGCTTTGATGTTCTGAACATTTGAACCGTCAGTGTAATAATCAAGACCGGTCGGCGGTTGCGATCTTTTGATGATGAATGTATCAGAAGGACAAATGCTTCCAACGGCTTCTTAGGGTTTAACATCGATGTTTTTCACTCTTTACCTTTAGAAACAATAGTTTTTTTTATCAAATTTTCTTTTAATTATTAAACGTCTAAAGCTGGATACAATTTACCGATTATTCGACAAAGAAAAATACTAATCGATTTCGCCGTGACCGATCAACAATCGATTAATCGTGACAGTCCTAGATCTGTGCCGAATTTTAAGCCATGAAAAATGAAAACGTAATGGCCGAGCATAACACAAATACATTTTACGGATGTTGCTGTGCAGGGTGTTGTCCTACATAATATACATTGAACGGGGAGCGCAGTGGCTCCGTGGTTACGGCATTGGACTTCAAACCGAAAGGTCCACGGTTCGATCCTCACCAGGATAATTGCGCTGTGTCCTTGGGCAAGGTACTTAATTGCTCACATGGGGTAAGCGTGCTGTACGTTGACGGTGCACTTTAACCAATGCTAACCTTGCCTGTGCGGAGTTAGTACATTGGGGAGTCCGACAGTTACTCACCGCTGCTTGGTGGTTCTCTCTTGCTACTCCGACACCCTCCACCCGTGACACTGTTCAACTCGAGGTAACCCTGGCTGCCGAAAGTGTCGTTTTCCCGAATTGTGATGAAGTTTGAATTTGTTTATATCTTTGCCCAACATACCGAGAAACGACACTAACAAACAAATTTCTTGAATGACTAAAGGTTTTCATTCTTTGCGAACAAAACTTAGTTCATGACTCCTCGCTGGAATATGCTTGTCCCAGTGAAGGGCCATAAGCTGTGTTTTGAGGGCTAAAGCTGAGACAGTAATGAAATTTGAATGCTTTTGGGAATATGCTGCCTGGTTAATCCCGTACCTAACAGGAACAGTTGACGGTCATTTGACATGCAAAACAATTCCTGAATAATGCAGTTTCATTTCTACCTTTAAAATAAATCTTATGACCCTTCATTGGAATAAGCTCGACGAGCTCGTTCCAGTGAGGGCTCATAAGTTATGTTTCTGAGACAAACATTGAAAAAGTAATAGAATTTGACCCCCCCCCCCCCCCCCGCCCCCCGTGGGAACTTCGGGAAGTGAGGCAGTACTTGTTTACTGTTGTAAACAAGCTCCGTTTTACTGGTAAAATAGGACCCAGTCACTGATGCTTGGGGTGCAAGTCCTCTAAAATAGGCAACATGGGCATGGGGTATAAACGATTGACTGACCTTGACTTTATCTCCATGTTGTGGTCACGATTAGCCATTTTGCAGAAGTATGTGACCTTAAACACCAATGAATAAATAATAGAATTTGAATGATTATTTTTGTGACGAAGCTTCCTTGGCCTTTTACCGAATAAAACCTTTAAGGTTTTATTGTGTGAAAGGCTAAAGAAGTTACGTTAGGTAAATTGTGGTGATTGATACGCTGGAACATGATTTTGTCTTGAAAAGAAATGAGCCCTTTACAGATATGTGCTGTGTCACAACTTATCTTCTTCAGGGCTTATATTTCGACGAGAATTCGGGAATCGATTCAAGTAAAGATTCGCATTGAAAACCAGCGAAAATCCCTGTAGATTGTCGCTGCACCTCGGCTAGAATTCGCGTGAAAACAATTTGTCAATTTAACCGTTTACATAACTAAGCGGAAGAAAATTAAGCAATGAAGGCTAACATGACCTGAAATATCCTGCCACTTTGTCAATAAAATTGTACAAATATGGGTGTAAGGTTTTATTTGCAAATATCGTTAATTTTTTGAAAAATTCATTTGATGTTTTAAAAATTGAAAAGCTGTGTTGGGTTAAAGGTTAACATGTTATCTGTATACAACAGGGGTTAAATCATGGTGGCCTCATGGGTTCTTGTTGCAGATGTGGATTCTCGAAACCATTTTCGCGAGAATCCAAATGGATTCTCCCAAATTTATTTGAAATATGAGCCTTGCTTGTTGATAAAGGAAGGTGGGGGAAAAAAATACTTAACTGCCCAAGTTGTTTCTTTTTCCTGCCTTTACAATTAAAAAATTTAAACTTTTGTGTATCTCTTTTTTATGGAAAAAAGTTTTAGATGAAATAGCTTAACCCTTTGAATCCAAGAGGCTGCTTTTCCGGTCCAGGATCATGATACGGCCTAAATTCATAAAGCAGATAGTTTCTCAGTGAATTTGTGTAGAAGACCAATCAAGAGTTTCAACATGCAGCTCCAAGGCTGCACGTTGAAAATGTCGGCTGATCTTCCCCCAAGTAAGAAATATAGACTCTACCAGTTGATGCATTGAACTGGCATGGAGTATACCATCAGGGTCCAGAGTTAATTAACCCTTTCCCAACGAATCGCTCGCACCCGTCCGCGTAATTTGCAGATTCAGCAGCTGAAAAAATATTATTTTTCGAAAACTTTTAACAAAACCATATCATGTGACCCCTCGTTGGAACAAGCTCGTTCCAATGAGGGGTCACATGATATAGTTTTGTTAAAATTTTTCGAAAAAATTAAAAAACGGTATTTAAATTAATAAATTTTGATATCGTCTGCGTTGGATAAAGGGTTAAACATGAAACTATTGATATCATTTGTGGCACTAAGCATGCCCTGAGAACCCCAGAAAGTGGAGAACTGCTTGTTTACTGTTGTAAAACATGTTCTATTTTATTGGTGAAATAGAACCTGGTCCCCGTGGGAACCCCAGGAAGTTAGGTCGTTCTTGTTTATGTGGTAAACAAGCTCTGTTTTACTGGTAAAACAGGACCCGGAAATCAATGCCTGGGGTGGATGTCCTCTAAGATGGGCCACATGGGTATCAACGACCGGCTGGACTTGATTTTATATCCATGTTGCGTTCACGATTAGCCTTTGTGCAGAAATATATGACCTTAAACACCAATAAAACAATAAATAGACCTTCGTGCCAAATGAAATATTTTAGTGCCAAATGGAATCCGATTGTGACTAAGAATAAATTGATCACGTATCGTCCTTTGAGTGTGACAAGGCACCATCTGCAGAGTGCGTCTTGTTACTCTAAAAGTATATTATTTTAATTTGACATCACCTGGTTCAATTAAGTAGTTTAGTCGCAAAAAGACCCCACAAATGATAGAAATCTAGATAATAAAAACCAAAAACTAATAAATAAATAGAATCTGGACACCAAAGTCTGGAACTGGTGCGGAAGCCCAGTCACACCTGAGCAGGCGTTTTGAATTCTTCCCACTCATTTTACCCTCAACACAGATAAAGTAATGGTTGTCGTTAATAGCTAAATACAATTTGTTGCAATTTATTGGAGCCCGCCTATAGGTGCACTCTTGTAAAAGGTAACAACATTTTTAGCCGATTTACCCAAACTATCATGCGCTTGCAATTCGAGTGCTGTGTCCAATGAAAAGTGCATGCTTCAAATTCTATGTATCCAAGTGAAGTTAATTATGGGCTGTACAAGTTATTTAAATGATGAGTTAAAGTTTGTCTCGAGTTCCAGGTCAGGTACCATCCGCCATACTCCATTTCAGAAAGTATATTATATTAAATTTTGTTTGTAAAGATATTTTTGAAGTTGTGCGGAATGGCTAAATGTAAACAAATTCCGTTTTCTGTTGGAATTTGGAAGATGCTCATTTTTATAATGTTGTAAATATATTATTTGCAGTGGAAATAAAAAGTATGCTTTTCAAATGCTTTCATTGATTTTGATGAGCGAGTGTGTGGACTCATCCCAGTGCGAACCCCGGGACGATGAGTCGCACTTTTGTCTTGACAGAAACGATAATATGCTTCACTTGAATAACCCCGTGGAAACCCCTGTAAGTGGATCAGTACTTGCTTACTACTATAAACAAGTTCTGCTTTATTGGTAAAATAGGCCCAGACCATCGTCTGGGATGAAAGTCCTCTAAAGTGGACCACATACAGGGGCGGCGGAACGATTTTCAAAGGGGGTGGGGTGGTTTGGGCGATGGATGGTCTTCTGGAGATGTATTTGAAAGATTTCACACTTTGAGAGCCGTTAAAAAACGTCGGTAAAGCATACAGGTGAGGTCTATTTATCAGCTTTGGTCGTTACTAACGACCAAAGCTGATAAATAGACTTCACATGTATGCTTTACCAGACGTTAACATCAATTATACTATATGTGGATTATCTTGTTTGGGGGTGGATTTGGTACTTGTATGTCTGTAAGATTACGATCTATCTCTTTTTACCGATTTTTTAACAGACTGCATACATTTTAGCGTTGATATGAAATCCATCGAAACTGAACCAGTACGAGAGAAACATAGCTGGCGAAAATATGGGGAGGCTCTGGATCCGCCCCTTGTTTCACCAGTCATTGGGTGTATTAAAATATATGCATACAAAAAAACATGGCCTGGCCAAAAAAGTGGAGGGCTGAATCCCCTGACATAGGAATCAACGATTGGCTAAACTTATCCCATCTCTACGTTGCGGTCATGATGTAACCAAAGATGCTGAAAATGACCTTAAACACCAATAAATATATAAATTCACAGGGGAGTTCACAAATGGGCAACAAAGGTATGCACGTTTGACTGACCTTAGTTGCTGAAAGTGCTCTTGAACTTCAATAAATTAATAAATGTGAACACCGTATGGTAAGTTGTTCCCTTCATAGTCTCTGTGCCCCAGAGTGAATTGATGGTTGGAATGCGAAGGGAGATCACTCTGGTGGTTCCACAGTTTTAATGTCATGGTTTGAAGGCCAACAGTAGATGCGATGCGAGTATTCTGAGCGTTGCGATAAACTAATAAATAATGATCTTCCTTCTCATTTTACAATATCGACACAATGTTGTGGCTTCGATTTTTCCCCATGAACAAAGACAGTAATCCGCATTTGGTCCATTGAGAGATATGGAATATAAAATATCTGAATTCAGTTTTTTCACAACAATTCGTTGCTTCAAAATTATATTCAGTGTTTTGAGGTGGTTTTATATTTCAGTCTGTCCATGGGTCTCGTTGCTGTTAGTATTTATGTTTGTTGAACAAGGAGGCTTACATTAGAGGCGGGACAAAAATATGTACAAATTGCAGAATGGGATATTGAATTTGACATCTGGTACTTTATAGCAACGCTCGAACCGCTTGCATCGCATATGGTTTGTAAAGACCCTGATCTGGACTGGGAACCACAGCTCCAAATAACCTTGTGAAATTCCTGTGGGAACCTCGGAAGTGAAGCAGTGCTTGTTAACTGTGCAAACAAGCTGTTTTACTGGTAAAAAGGATCTGGTAACCAATGTCTGAACTGGAAGTCCTCTAAAATGGGCAACATGTCTATAAATGAACGGCTGGACTTGACTTTATATCCATGTTGCAGTCACGGTGTCAGTTTCGGCCATAATATAGTTACGTATGCTAAAAGTGACCTTAAAAAATGAATTAATAACGAAGGCCATGGTGACTAAGGAGAACACATGTCGATTGATCATTCACTCGCTAAAATAGTTCCAGACGACATTATATAGCTCACATATTCCTGCTGTTCTCATCTGGAGCACAAATGGTTTCGAGGGAAATGGGAAATGTGTATAAAGTTCATGCGATTTTTAGCTTACCTGGCCTAAAAGGCCATGTGAGCTTTTGCTATCACTTGGCGTCCGTCGTCGTCCGTACACTTTTCACATTTTCATCTTCTCTGGAACCGCTCAGCCGGTGTGAATCAAACTGCAGGAATGGTCTATGGGAGGTCCTCTACAAACGATCCTCATTTTGTTCCCGTTGGATGACAAACATGGCCGCCAGATGCTTTCTTTGATTCTGGGTTGTGGATTTTTAAAAATCTTCTCCTCTGAAACTGCAAGGCCAAATGTTTTGATACTTTACATAAATGATGACCGGGGTCCCCCTCTACCAACGATCCTCATTTAATGTTGATCGGGTTGCAAACATGGCCACCATTGCGGCTTATAGTTACTATAGAAATCCTATGGGAAATCACATTTTCATCTTCTTCCCCGGAATTACTGAGCCGACATGAACCAAACCTAGCAGGGATAGTCTATGGGTGGTCCTCTACAAACACTCCTCATTTTGTTACCGTGCATCGAAAAACATGGCTGCCAGAAGCATTCTTTGATTCTGATTGGTGGATTTTGAAAAATCTTCTCTGAAATCACGGGCAAATGTTTTGAAATTTTGCATGGTTGATGACTGGGACAGCCCCTACCAACGATCCTCGTTTAATGTTGATTGGGCTGCAAACATGGCCTCAGTTGCGGCTTATATTTACTGTAGAAACTCTATGGAAAATCACATTTTCATCTTCTCTGGAACTACTGAGCCGACGTGAACCGAACTTCGCAGGAATAGTCTGTGGGAGATCATCTACAAACGATTCTCTTTTTGTTCCCGTTGGTAGGAAAACCTGGAAAACCAGTGGCATTCTCCTTTTCTGATTTGTGGATTTTGAAAAATTCTTATCCTCTGAAACCACAAGGCCAAATGTTTTCAAATTTCACATGGTTGATGACTGGACTCCCCTCTACCAACAATCCTCATTTAATGTTGATTGGGATGCAAACATGGCCGCAGTTGCGGCTTACAGTTACCACAGAAACCCAATGGGAAATCACATTTTCCTCTTCTCTGGAACAACTGAGCTGGTGTGAACCAAAACTTGACTGGAATGGTCTATGAGAAGCTGGAAATACATGGCCGTCAGAGGATATATTCTAATGCTTAACCCAGTTCGTTTCCTGTCTGACCGAAGATCGATACTGTCAGCAAAATATTTGTTTTTTGAGAATCTGGTAAGAGTTGGTTCCAGTTTTCTCCACTGTGAACTGGGAAAAAAACACAAAAATATTGTCTTTACAGTACAAGTCAAAATAAGTTGTAGCATAACTGCAATAAACTAAGTATACTGCTGCCCATGCACTGATACGATCAGAATCTGACATCATTTTCTGGAAAGCTATCAGTGAGAGCTTTTCAAAAAATGATGTCAGCTTCTGGTCTTATCAGCGTAGGAAAAGTAAGGTACATAGTTTATAGTGGTTATCCTACAACTTATTTTGACTTGTGCTGTAAATAAGTTTGCAGCTCTAATTATGCTAATAATAATAACTCTGGCCGGCCGCTGATTTGTCGCGGTTCTCGTATGAGAAGACCTTGGTTACCCCTGTTCTACCAACTGCCTCCCTATTCCCACGCTTCTTCTCTCCTCCCAACACTCGGAGACGAACTGCTTGATGACATCCCTTGCCCCATTCTTCCCAGTCTCTCCGATTAGCTTATTAACCCTCTCCTATGAATCCCCCCTAACCACATGTCCTTCATTCTCCCATCCCACTTCCCAATTATACTCCCCGTGAATCTTGTTCTTTTAGACTGGTATTAGGCATTCTAGAAGAAAGTGTTCCAGGGTCTCCATCTCGCCCAAATTACACATCTGGCACTCCTTTTCACTGTTTTTCTCAATTTTTCCCCTCAGCTCCAGGGACCGCGACCTCAGCTTGAACAACAGTGACCCCCCAAAGGTGCCATCAAGGTACTCTTCAAAACCAGGCTTCTCTTTATCACGCAGGCCACCGAAGATCTCTTTGATTTGACCCCCTCTCGCAAATTACGGTTACAATCCTCCATGACCCTTTCTCTGACGATCTTTTACCCTGGTTTGCCCCAACGTCAAGATCCGAGATCTCCAACGAGTAGTTTTCTACTAGCTCCCTCACTTGGACCATCCACCCCGTCTTGATATTTGAGTTGAAAGTTCTCAGGAACATTACTTTACACCATAATATAACTCTCAAGTTTCTTATCAGAAATACTGATTGATAACAGGTGTTTGGAAAACAGGACGTTTTTGTTTATTTTGTATACCATCATGTAGAGCTGACAGTCAGTTATGATATTATTTGAGATATGACAAATTATTTGAATAAAATGTTGTGTTTCCTGTAACCCTTTTCCTATCCAAACCTATTTGAAAGAGAGTACTCTCTGAAAAAATTTAATTTTCAAAATATTTAACCTTCTTTTACTGATTTTTAAATGAAACAGAATTCATAAATGTGTGGATTTACAAGAAATCTTCTCATTTGAAACTAAAAGGCCAAATGTTTTGAAACTTTACGTTACTGATGACTTGAACAGCCTCTACCAACGATCCTCATTTAATATTGATTGGGTTGCAAACGTGGCTGCAATTGTGGCTTATAGTTAGTAACTATAGAAACTCTATGGGTAATAACATTTTCATCTGCTTCTCTGGACTAGTGAGCCGATGTGAACCAAATGTGACAGGAATTGTCTATGAGAGTTATTCTACAAGAGATCCTCATTTTGTGTCCTGGGGGATGAAAAACATGGCCGCCAGAGGCATTCTTTGATTCTGATTGGTGGATTTTCAAACATTTACTCTGAAAACCACAAGGCCAAATCTTCCGAAACTTCACATGCTAGATGACTGGGACACCCTCTACCACTCTTCCTCATTTAACCTTGATCAGGTTGCAAATATGGCTGCAATTGCGGCTTATAGAAACCCTAAGGGAAATCATATTTTCATCTTCTTCTCTGGAACTACTGTGAACCAAACTAGGCAGGCATGGTCTATGATAGATGGTTCTCTACAACTTTTACTCGTTTTATTCCTGTTGGATGAAAAACTTCCACAGGCATTCTTTGATTCTGATTGATAGATTTTGAAAACTCTTCTCTGAAACTACAAGGTCAAATGTTTTGAAACTTCGCATGATTGAGGACTGTGACACCTTTTACCAATATGTAATATAATGTGATGTTGCAAACATGGCCACAATTGCGGCTCATAATTATCATGGAAATCCTATGGGAAATCACATTTTTATATGCAGTTCTGCCAGGTGAGCCATTACAAGCTTTTTAGAGCCTCAAGTTTATATATATTAGAGCTGGGTGACGTGGGTGTATCTTGTCCATCAGATGAAAGGTAACACTTTACTTATGAGCATTTGATTAATTAGGGTTTCGTGGGCCACGAACAGTATTTTATCAAATAGTTATGAAAAAAACTACACTTCTTTGTAAATACTTCACACGCCATCATTCCAGTGAAAGATGTTCGAGTCAAGCTGCATGAAAGACTCCCCCCCCACCCCCACCCACCCACCCCCACCCCCCAAAAAGAGTGGAAAGACAAAACTGTAACACGAGCTTTCTCATAAAATAGTATAAAACTCGGAAACCTATGAACGAGATAAAAGTCATATATTCACTGATTAAAATATAAGGACACACCTGGACTGTAGACAAGGTGTTGTCTATTTTGACGTTGTTACTGCTTTCGCAGCTTCCATCTTTTATTATACCATCTCCAGAGAAAATATGTAGTAAATCGTAACTCCGTCCGTGACGCATTGTGCCCCTGCAAAATGATTCTACTCCAGTTTACAATTGAAAATGGATAAAATATATGAATCTACTAGTTTGAAGAATGTGTGAATGATGCTACTCATAATCCCAACGATAGGAGCTCTTTTTTTTTAAATGAAACTTATAGTACCGGATTTTTCCCATAGGAACCCCCAGAAGTAGAGCAGTGCGTATTTACTATGATAAACAAATTCTGTATTACAGGTAAAATAGAACCCGGTAACCAACGCCTGAGGGAAAAAATCTCTAAAAAGGACAGCATTCTGCCTTAGGTATAAAACGATTTTCTAAATTTGACCGTATGCTTGTGATGTCATGGTACAACCTCAGATCACCCGTGGGACTCCAGGAAATGATGCAATGCTTGTTTAATGTGGTAAACAAACCCCGTTTTACTGGAAAAACACGACCCGGTAACCAATGCCTGGGGTGGAAGTCCTGTGCAATAGGTAACACGAGTATATAAAAGGTTGTCTGGATTTTACTTTATATCCATGTTACAGTCACAATTAGATTATGCCAAATATATGACCTTAAACGCCAGTAAATAAATAAATAATAAATAATAGTCACAGATATTAAACGTGGCATTAAACAGCAATCGATAAATAAATAAATCGCTGTACCGAAGTTAAAATACATTTTCAGAGGGACGGGTGGTACACTAATCCTATGGAAAGTGCTGTACAACACTTTCCATGGTGTCACTGTTGTGTGCCGGTCCTTCTGAAAATGTACTTTAACTCTTTATCCAACGCAACGGCCAAAACTGGCCAGTGCTATTCTCAAAAATCACCAATTAATTTTCATTATTTTTTCATTTTTTGTCTCAAAAACATCGAGCGCGTTCCAACGAGGGTCATAACCTTTGTTTTTGAGACAAAAAATGGAAAAAAAATTATCTATTAACCCTTTACCCAACGTAACGGCCAAAACCGGCCAGCGCTATTCACGAAAATCGCCAATTAATTTTCATTATTTTTTTCATTTTTTGTCTCAAAAACATAGGTTATGACCCCTCGTTGGAACGAGCTCGTTGAGCTCGTTCCAACGAGGGGTCATAACCTATGTTTTTGAGACAAAAAATGAAAAAAAATAGTCATTCAAAAAAATTTTTTTGCCAGTGTCGTCTGCTTTTCATGTTAGGTAAAGGGTTAAGAATTTCTTTTGCAAGTGTCGTCTGCTTTTCCAGTTAGGAAAAGGGTTAACTTCGGCGCTATAAATTTCAGTTCAAAAGGCGCCATGGTAGCTACAAAACAAAAATCACCATAGTGCTCCAATAACTACTGATGGTAGTTACACGTGTTCTACCTCCATGGGAACCCAGAGGAGTGAAGTGGTGCTTGTTTAGTTTGGAAAATGGGACCCAGTCACCAATGCTTGGAGCGGAAGTCCGCGAAAATGGGTATAAACGATTGACTAAACTTTTCTTTATCTCCATGTTGCGGTCACGATTAGCCATAGTGCAGACATATTTGATCTTAATCACCAATAAATTCCCCATGGGAATCCCGGGAGTGAAACATCGCTTATTGTGCCAAACAAGCTCTGTTTTACATGTAAAATAGGACCCAGTCACCAATGCTTGGGGTGGAAGACTTCACAAATTGGCAACAAGGCTATAAACGATTGACCAAACGTGACTTTATCTCCATGTTGTGATCACGATTAGCTATTGTGCAGAAATATGTAATCTTAAACATCAGTAAATAAATATACGTCAATAAATAAATAAATTCATGAGTACTAAAAACGAAGAGCTTTCAAGTATCGGCATACGCCGATCGGATTTTCCTTTTTCCTTTTTCAAAATGTAAAAATCAACGTTCGGATCCGCTGTTTTTTATGTCCTCGATCCCCAGATGAGGTTTCGGCGGGGCATACAGCCAGGCAGACGACAGTTGACTAGAAAGAACTTCTCTGCTTTCAAGTCTCTCTCTATCAGAGGCGGTGGAACCGGGGGGGGGGGGGGGGGATGGGGGTTCACACTCACACATGTCCCTCCACTTTATGTTACGTGGTTATACAAGGAATTAAAATGTGTGCATGCAAACGTGTCAATATACATTCATTCCTGTAATATATTTGCAAAAAAAACATTTGGCCAAAGAATCTCGCCTTCCATCGCTTCGGTCCGTTTCTTCTACTCCTACTTCAACCATCTTCCAACCCAAACCTGCGGGTTGGAAGATGATTGAAGCAGAGCAAATGGGCAGGAAGGACAGTGACCACACCGCAACATGCTCATCTAAACGAGAAACTGCAGTGTGTCATTTACCGATATACGATTGTAACTTTTCTCCTACTGGACTGAACTATCGTGAGCTTGAAAAGTTGTGCCCCTCCACTGTTATCGATCTCCCATCGCCCCTGCTCTCTGTTTACTGCTTTTTGGAACCACCGTGCCTGAGCGGCTGCTACAATAGATCATGGTCAAGTTGACTGAACTTCAGATTTCTAAGTGTTGAGAAATATACAAAATTATCTTTACCCTCCCTCCTATACTCCAAACGCATAGACCTAAATCTGATATTCTTCTTTCTTTGTTTTCTCCTCAGAGACCGTGGGCCTGTTCTGTATGCGGAGAGAAGTACCATTCGCAAAACAGCGTGTACGTCCACATGTACCGACAGCACCTACCACACAAATACGCATGCCCAGTATGCAACAAGACTTTTCCTCGAAGATGGGAATCGGAACGTCACTTCAAAGGTGTTCATTCAAAGTTCTAGGAGTTGACTAATGTGTACTGTTCAACAGGTGTTCATTTGGTTACAAGAGCCTATGCATTGAAATAAGCCATCCTGGTTGTTCGACACTCCACATCCCATCAGTGCACCGTAAACTGACCCTGAAAGGTTGATTGGAGCAAAGTACGCGACATCTGGAGCTATTAGTAACAATTCCTAAAATTATTTAAAATGTTGATTATGGTTGTCTTCTCAAAATTTTGAGAGTCTTGAAAAAACTATTGGGACACGTGTTGAAAGTGTGTCCGTTGTATTCAGTTCAAAACCCAACTGGAATCATCGATGAGACAAAGATTTTTGGGGGTGACTTATCTCCGTGAGATGACATCCAGCGTATTTGGGTATTTTCTCCCACCTGTATTCGATGAGATGTGGGGAAAGAAATATGTTACCACTGTCACCAATGGAGATCATTCAGGTGGTTACAACCGCCTGTACTGCTTTACGGATTGTGTTGAAAATATTTTCGCTAAAGCCCATTGCACTCTGTTGTTGACGCCAGGATGATGTGAACAGAAGATGTGAACACAAAGATGAAGAAGATTTATTCATTGAAACGTCTTTTCCACTTGCAGGGGGATTGTGTTTTATCAGTAAATGTTGCCTTGTTTCAAAACAAAGAAAGCAGTGTTTATATTAAGCCCAATATGAAAGCGAGACACAAAAATGATCAAAACTATTTGTGAAATGAATTTTCGCCACTGTTCCAATGCTCATCAAAACGATGACGTGTGTGCAAAATGTTGGTTTTGACTTTGTCATATCGCTCTCGATGTCTGACATGTCTAGAGATGGGCGGTATTGGAATTTTGAGTTCGGTATCGGTTCGGTATTGGAAATCTGACTTGACTGTGATTTGAGCTTGACAGTACCAACGGATAATTTACATAAGGAAAATACAGAATAAGTTTATTCTTGTATCATTCTATCACAGCGCCACAGATGCCCCTGCCAATGAGCTCAACAGTGCCATTCTTTTACGAAAACAAATCATATCTACAGTAATTTTGTGACTTGTTCTAAACTCTCCTTGACCTTTAAAGCCCTATTTCAGACGTATGCAATCTAAGACCATGTGCCCAGATCATGCGATCTTCAAGAGTACCTGCAGACAATAAATAAAGCATCTGGGCAGTGATTTCTAGACAAGTCTTGGCTGCCTTAACAAGCAGCCAAGACTTGGCAAGAAATCACCGCTTAGCAGCTGGACAAGTGCAGGTTGTAGTCTAATGAGAATTCAGGACAAAAGCCTAGGCCCTGACGGTTAACAACAATGAAAATAAAATCAGCCACTTCTTACATGAAAATGGACCCTTCAATTGCCATCAAGCCTCAACAGGGCCTTATAAATAGTGAATGTAGGAAAATTTTAAAATTCAGACAGCTTCGGTATTAAATGATTGGTTCATTTAGGTTTTTCGTTATGCCCATGATATCGGTATCGGTTCGGTCTTTCGGTATATTGCCCATGTCTAGACATGTCCAAGAGCCATCTGCTCGTGACAACATTTCACTAGCTGACCATGACAGTGTGATCAAAAGCAAATTATTTTACCCCCCTAATACTTGTTACATTTTTAACAATATTGCCTGTATATTTTGTATGCTAACAGGTTGGGTATCTGTAAATATTTTTTTATTGGAAAATGTCAGACATGTTGGTTTAAAATGCCTCGATGTGAGACACATATGGTCCAATTTGGTAACTGTTCTCCAATGTAGGAAACGCAAAACGAATTGCTGATCTTGACTTCACATTACTGGAATACTTACTGGCCACAGCAATTGGGCGAATCCATTTAGTTTTTGTAGGAGGTTCAGTAATAATTAATCCAACAGCCCCGCGGGGCTGCTGGATTAAATTACTGCTGAACCCTCAGCATCCTTAAATATTAGTTGTCAGCTGTGTTGTTTTCTAAACGACCATCGATTTTTCTGTGACGTCAAAATCTGTGTTTCGCTTTGAAGGGGGTGAGGGTCAGTATATAAATTTTAAAAATATGTCGACATACAGGGGGGGTGGGGGGGGGGGGGGGGGGCACCAAAAATTTGCAAGACGTGACGTAGGGGTGGGTGGGTCTCTTGAGTGCGCCAAAAATGTGCATTTCCAACTTGTGCAATTTTTTGAATTTTTAAAAAATATATCAATATATCAGCTAATATATACCATCATTTGTGTTTCAAACCTTAAAGATGATGTTGTACATCACACTCTTAACATAAATACAACATCAGGAGGCTTTATATGTGAGAATATTGGGCTTAATCTGGGAAAATGTCACACGTTAGTAGGGGTGGTTGTCTTGTTCGAAATGAAGAAAATGTGCAGACAATATTTTGGGAAAATTCTCTCTGATGCACTAAATTCAACCCAAGTTATTTATTTATTAATATAATTTGTATGGATAGAAGAGGAAAGTAGCAAACACCTGAGAATACTGACAGAACAATTCAAATGAAAATTTGTTCCCGTATATGTACACCTGCTCTGGCGAAGCCTGATAATGAACAGCTTGTCATTTGTAGATTGGGGCCCACAGCAGCCCACAGAGGTTTAAATCGGTGGTACCAGTTTAAGAACATTATGAAACCCCCCTAAAGACAGCTGTGCCTAAGTTTATAAGTTTATTTTGGATTTTAATGGGAGAGTGGGGGTGAGTGTCTGAGAACGGTAGTAGAAAATTTGCACGTAGGGGTGGGTTGGTGTAAAAAGGAGCTGAATAAAAAATAATACGTCACGTCTTGCAAATTTTTAGTGCCCCCCCCCCCCCCCTCCCCCTGCGTCATATGACATAATACTGCTGTAAATGTCTCTTGGAGATCTCAGCTGTGTGTCACATTAAAGCGCGTCGTCAGTTTACTGGAAGAAACACCAGAACGGATCGTGTGTGTTCTGCTACTATCTGGTCTTGACACTGTCTTAGTACTGAAACAGTTCAAGTCTGTGAGATGAATGCAGATACAATTGAATACACGAATAACAAGATTAACTTTTCGTTGTCATAAGCTATTTTACAGCGATAAGAATTTGAAGTGCCACGTTCTCCGATGAAACTTTACCTTGAAGAGAGGAGTTAGGGTTATGTAACCATACTTGTTTTCGGATAAATAGACAATTTTATCTCTCAATGTCCGAAAGGTACCAGAGGAGTCGTCAAAAGAGAAAAAGTTGAAAATTTAAATTTTCAATTAAGAAACCCAAGTGTAAACACATTGGTGTCCAACAGCACAAAATGATTTGTTAGGTGGCACCTTAACCCTTTACCTAACCTGAAAAGCAGACGACACTTGCAAAAATAATTCTTGAATAACTAATTTTTTTCATTTTTTGTCTCAAAAACATAGGTTATGACCCCTCGTTGGAACGAGCTCGTTGAGCTCGTTCCAACGAGGGGTCATAACCCATGTTTTTGAGACAAAAAATGAAAAAAATAATGAAAACTAATTGGCGATTTTTGAGAATAGCGCTGGCCGGTTTTGGGCGTAACGTTATGTAAAGGGTTAACTTGTGTCTCAAAACTTTATGATCAACGAGAAGGAGGAAACTACAAAAATGATCTTCACATCTCACTTCATTTTGTACTGGAAGAGTTAAAGCAGAGATTATTGCGTTTGAGTCGAAATTTTACTTTCTTCCCTTCGACAAATCACACCCTCTCGCTATTAAAATCAAAGCAGCGAGCGACATTTGCTGGTATCCATGGTGTTCAACATGCTTCGACCCTAATGCCTGTTGTAACACTCATTTCTGGAGTAATACTCGCACAAGCCAGCTTTCGGAAGTCTTGAATTACAGCCATACTGACCTTAGCTACAGCTGTTCACCCCAGTCATCTGACGTTAACATAAAATTGATTAAGTTTACTCTTTTAACGTTGTTCTTTGGGGTGCTATCGATCGACCTCGTCCTCTGTAGCCCACTCATTTGAAAATAACGGGTGTGACAAATATTCATCTAGAAATTCTTGATGAACTATGGGATTCTGAAATCCTTGTTTGCATTATAATTGTAATGGGAACAAATCTAGTCTCTTTTAACCCCTCAGGTCTGGATGATGTACCAGACTTTTTTCTCTACCACACCTTGTGAACCAATGACCTTGGCGGTGATTTCTAACCACTTCTTGGCGGCCTCCAGTGGCATCGAACACTTGACCAGAAACCAAGCCTGGAAATAAGCAATCTGGCATTTGCAGAATGAGGTCCCCAGGGGGTGAATGTGCTGATGCTATCCCATACTGCGGGTCAGTTTATCCTACAGGAAGCTATTTCTCGAAAGGCTTGAGATCTTGATTCAGACTGACTTTCACAGAGGGTAAATTTAGTGATGCTACCTTGCTGTGCAGGGTAGCATTACCAAATTCACCCCCTGGGTACCCCATTCTACGGACCTTCTTCTGCAGATGACATTCTGCGTATTTCCAGGCTTCCCAGAAACCAGTGCTAAGATAATTTGACTATTGCCTTTGTTATTGTATTTTTTAAGTATCTGTTCTGAGACCACAATGTATGTCGAAGTCGGTTAAAAACCTTTGACGGTCAACAGCTCTCTATGAATGCTATTGTAGAAATGCCTATGGTACGAGGCTTCCGATCGTAGTGAAATGACTTATACTATTGGGGAACTTCGCCCTTCTGAACCTTTTCCTTGGAGGCGTGGTCGCTGTCCTCTGATTTTCAAAACGAATGGCTTGTTTGTCGAGTGAGTAAACCACTTGACTAAGCCTAACTCGACATTAATTGTGGTCGCATAAATCAGCATTGCCAGCCTTTCCCTTTTAAGCACCACTGAAATTTCGGGGCGTTATAACCGTATAACCGTGGCACTGTCTGTCCGCCTGTAGACGACTTGGTTTCCGCTCGTGAATTAAAGTTTCGATTGTCAGATCAAAACCAAAATTGACATGTGGGTTGAGTATAATGGGAGGAAGAACCCCATTTATGTTGGGGTTATTGTGCCAAATGTCAAGGTAACAGTGACCTTGAGCTTAACATTTACCGAGAGCTGAGTTCCGCTCTATGTTCATTTTGAGCTCATTGTTCCTAAGGTAAAGGTTATAGTGACCTTAACATGAGATTGTTTGCTGCTCCATAATTTTAGATATTGACAAGGTTACCGTATCAGAGTGGTTTTTTTGCTGGGGGTGTGGAGAGATCAGCCACCCCTGGCGACAACCTCTAGTTTATCTTGGATGTCTTCTTAAAACGTTTTCTTTTCTATTGTTTTCTTCAGTGGCTCACTTGTATGGAGTGCAACAAGAATTACAAGACTCGAGATGGATTGAATCTCCACATACGCAGACATCACAAGGCGCACACATATTTATGTACAGAATGTTCAAAGACGTTCGCCTATCAGTGCGAATTAAAACGACATTTCAACGTACACTTGACCGTGAAACAATTTACTTGTGCCCTCTGTGCGAAAGAGTATAACTCCAAGGGTGCCCTCTCGCTGCACATGAAAAATGTCCATGGAAACGTATATCCAGACAAGTAACAAAACTTCTATCGGCTATTCAGAATTCTAACCAAGAGCAGCATGTAATACTACTCTTTTGAAAATTACACTTTCATCTAAGCCTGAAAGTGGGGCGAGTGTAAAAATAATTCTACAACGAAGTGTATTATTTTGAAACCCATGTGAGTAACTGAAGAGGTGGGAGCAGTATGTGCCCCCCCCCCCCCCCTCTCCAATAATCTTTTCAGTCGTGACATTTTGTCTGGAGTTGAGTCTCAGATATATCGATTTTTTCTTGCTAGAAATCATGCGTGCTAATAAAACGGAGAGTTGGGAAGCCCCTGCGTAACGAAATCAGTGCATATTTATCTGAGTCAGGGTGAGCGTGAGATATAGAGAATCGATTTCGTGATAGTGAAAAACATCTTCCGGACACATGAGGTAGAGTTATCCAGACTATCGTCTATGGCTTTAACCCTTTACCTAACAACGACACCAGACTACGCCTGCAAAAATCCATTTTATAGTTGTATAATCATGGCTGGGGGCGCGGTGGCTTAGTAGGTAGAGGTGCAGGCTGCAAGCCGAGAGATCCTCGGTTCGAATCCCACCTGCGGCAACCGCGTTGTGTCCTTGGGCAAGATACTTCACCCCCATTGCCCATGTGGGGGCACGGTGAAGCTGTGCACTAAGGCGTACTGCACGTCGATGGTGCACCTGTCTTCAACCAATGCTAACCCCGCTTGTGTGGAGTTAGTATGTTGGGGAGCTGACAGTTGCTTGCCGTTGCTTGGTGGTTCTCTCCGGGTACTCCGGCTTCCTCCACCCGTAAAACTGTCGTGGTCATGATCAGCCATTGTGCAGAAATATGTGATAATTTACCGATTTTGCTCAAATGAACGACAGAGTTGCTTTCAGTTCACATAGCTGCCGTCATTTCGAGACCTAGCTTGACAAAAAGTAGTTTTGTCCTTTATTTTTCTCCAGTATTTACATCGCCAAGCGGAAAAAATGCAGACCGTGTATGTCCGGAGTCGGTTATTCGTGGAAGGAATATTTTTATGCATGTCGATTGGTCAGACGAACTATCACTTCTGTATTGTCCTTGCTAAGCTGGAGCACGGCGAAGCTTCAAAATTAGATTCGATTCGAATTCACCCCGATGCTTCGATTCGATTCGAGTCGTGCTGATTCAGAAAATTTCGAATCGTTCAAATGTTCTTAGAAGCCTCCCAAGTGTCTCCTCTTGTACTCCTCTTCCATTATCGGATCTCCTGCGAGATTTTTGATTCGGTCTTAGAATATTCCGGGTTTTGCGTTTATTTTTGTTGTTTGTTTGATTTTTTTTTTTTTTGGGGGGGGGGGGGGGGCCAAATGTTTTGATACTTCCCTTAAAGGATGACTGGGACCTCCTCTGTCAACGATCCTCATTTAATGTTAATCGGGTTGGAAACATGGCCGCAATTGCGGCTTATAGTTAATATAGAAACCCTATGAGAAATCACATTTTCACCTTCTAATCTGGAACTATTGAGTCGACGTGAACCAAAACTGGCAGGGATTGTCTATGGGAGGTCGTCTACAAATGCTCCTTATTTTTGTTACCGCGCATTAAAAAACATGACTGCCAGAAGCATTTTTTGATTCTGATTGGTGGATTTTGAAAAATCTTTGAAACCACCGGGCCAAATGTTTTGAAACTTTGCATGGTTGATGACTGAGACATCCTTTACCAACGATCCTCTTTTAATGTTGATCGGGTTGCAAACATGGCTGAAATTGTGGCTTGTAGTTACTATAGAAACCCTATGAGAAATCACATTTTCATCTTCTCTGGAACTACTGAGCTGATGTGAACCAAACCTGCCAGGGACAGTCTTTGGCAGGTCCCCTACAAACACTCTTCATTTTGTTACCGTGCATCGAAAAACGGCTGCCAGGAAGCATTTTTTTTATTCTGATTGGTGGATTTTCTTCTGTGAAACCACGGGGCCTAATGTTTTGAAACTTTGCTTGGTTGATGACTGGGACACCCTCTACTAAAAGGCCAAATGTTTTGATACTTCCCATAAATGATGACTGGGATGCCCTCTACCAACGATCCTCATTTAATGTTGATCGTGTTGCAAACATGGCCGGAATTGCGGCTTATATTTTCTATAGAAACCCTATGGGAAATCACATTTTCATCTTCTCTGGAACTACCTAGCCGACGTAAACCAAACTTCGCAGGAATGGTCTATTGGAGGCCTTCTACAAACGATCCTCTTTTTGTTCCTATTGGTTGGAAAATGTGGCCACCAGAGACTGATTGATGGATTTCGCAAAAAAAAACCTTCCCCTCTGAAAATACAAAGTCAAATGTTTTAAAACTTCACATGATTGAGGACTGGGACACCTTCTGCCAATGATCCTCATGTAATGTTGATGTATTTTTGCAAACACGACCACAATTGTAGCTCATAGTTACCATGGAAAGCCTATGGGAAATCACATTTTAATATGTAGTTCCAGGTGAGCGATTACAGGCTCTTTAGAGCCTCTAGTTTTGGAAGCCGTCTTTAAAAAGTTTTTTTTTCTTTTGTTTTCTTTAGAGGCTTGCTTGTATGGAATGTGAGAAGATTTACAAGACTCGTGAAGGACTGAATCTCCACGTTCGCAGACATCACAAGGCGCACACGTTTTTCTGTACAGAATGTTCCAAGACGTTCGCCTATAAGTGCGAATTGAAACAACATTTCAACGTACACTTGACCATGAAACAATTTACTTGTGCTCTCTGTGCGAAAGAATATAACTCCAAGGGTGCCCTCCTGATTCACATGAGAAATGCTCACGGAAACACATATCCAAGCAAGTAACGAAACTTCTGTTGGCAGCTCCAAATGATGACCATCAGCAAGCGGTAGCATTCCTCTTCTGAAAATCACTTTCACCCAATATTAAATGACGTGCGAGAGTAACATAATTCTTATGACGAGGTGTATTATCTTGAGATCCTAGGGAGTAATTGCGGAGATTATTTGTGTGACCCCCTCCCCCTCCCCTCCCCTCCCCTCCCAATTAATTTTTACAGTGGAGACTTTTTGTTTGGATTTCAGACTAAGATACATCGATTCTCTCTTGCTCGTAATCCTGTACTTTTTTTTATAAGAGTTAGGTTTTTTACAGGGACTTGTGTAACACGGTCGGTCATTCAAATGAACAATCGAGGTATCCAATTCGTGCGGCTTGGAGGTCATCATGTCCAATTCGGAGTATGGTACGTGTTAATTAAATAAGAAGTTGTGCCACGACTACTTCAAGCATATGTTAACCCTTTAATAAAAAAGCAGACGACACTGGCAAACAAAATTCTGGAATAACTAATTTTTTTTCATTTTTTGTCTCAAAAACATAGGTTATATCCCTCTTTGGAACGAGCTCGTACCAAAGAGGGGGCATAACCTATGTTTTTGAGATACAAAATGAAAAAAATAATGAAAATTAATTGGCGATTTTTGAGAATAGCGCCTGCCGGTTTTCGCCGTTAGGTTGGGTAAAGAGTTATATATCCCCGTATAATTTCCAAGAAGGCGGGAGAACTTTAACTATTCCAACTGTATAATAAGCCATGCCTTCGACACGTGTCTTGGTTTTGTAGTTAGAATATATTTCAGTCAGGATTTGATTCATTACTGTTAAGACAATCTAGGTTTACCCCCACCCTACCCCTCCTCAATCGCTTATCTTCGCGATGCCCCTACATAAACCATCGTGATATTTCATGTTCAGATAGTAAGAATACCACATTTAATTTCAAGAGCGCATCTGGTGGCTGAGATACACCGAACACACTGCATGCAGCAAAATATTTCTGTACACTATATTTTTGCATTTCCCTGATGTCGTTCTGCGTGAATTGTGCGAACAGTTAATCTTCTAATATCGATTACCCTCGGTATATTATTAATTACACATTTTGTTAGTGACTCAGTGTGGTATATTCGGTGTCAGTTTATTCAATATTGGGCGAGAGCGAGGCTCTCGCCCAATATGAAGTTATCTGATATTGTATACACCACTTTAGATCACTCACATACTGTAAGGGGGATATATCTTACCTTTTCTGTGAACTAAACTAGCAACTGTGATAATAAATAATAAAATTCTTTCTTGTTTAACGTGAAACTATATATAGATTTCGTTTGACTTTTTACAGTGTGTTATATGCAGCTTATATGTTCTGCATTTTGTATAAAAAGCAAGATAACAAGCTTCTTTGTCTTCCCCTTTCATTCATATTCATTCATATTCTGCATTTTTTTTTCTTTTTTCAAAACAAAGAATTTAGGAACAGGAGACCCTGCTGCCGTGACTTCAAAAAACAGAACTAAACCTGGCACTCCTTGAAAATCTTTATTTTAAATAATTTCGGTTCTTAACCTCGCAAATAATGTCGATTGAGAAAACCTGCTCCGTCTTTTCCATGCTTTAAATTTTCGTCTTTTTTCTGTCTCTGCAGATTCAACCTTCTGTGTGTAGTATTTGCGGTTTGAGCTTCCGCACCAGGATACAACTCGCAAACCACAGGCGTAGAATCCACCAGCCACATAAATTTCAATGTGTTGAGTGCAAGAAGACATTCGTTGAACGATGGGAGCTGGTTAGGCATTACAATGTGCATTTGGAGGATAAACCTTTCCGTTGTGATATTTGTGATCGTCAATATTCCTCCCGATTCGGGTATCGCAAACATGTACAGAACGTTCACTCAAACTAGACATGCAATCTCTGAAAACCATTTGGAAGCGAGCCTGTTTTGATTAAACCTTTATTGAAAACACGAAAAAACCTACACGACACTGCTTGTGACCAAGCCCGAAGATGTGGCTCCCCCCCCCCCCCCCCCACACACACACACACTCACACAACCTTGCCTGTCGATAAAATTGTTGGTCGTCCGAACTCGAATACCTTCTCTGAAAGCCGCTAAGTTGAAAAGAACTTGACCGTTTGACGAAACCACAAATGTCTTTATGTAAAAATACTCTTTATCACATAATCACCACCAAATATCTGATTACGGAAAATGTCGTTCACAACACGTCTGACTCGTTAATGACGTCAGAAGTCAACGTCTTAACGTTGTGAGTTGGTTTTGCAAGTAGAATTTAATTAATCTTCTCGTTTAATATATGCTAGCCTGTGAATTATCGCAATTAGAATTATCTAAAAGATATTTCTCGATATCTATCGACTCGATAGATATCGAGAAATATTCCACAGTAGCTTCCTAAATGACGTCACGCTACGCTGCATCGCGTCACCTTGAAGGAACGATCAGCTCATCTTTGTTATTGTTTTGAAATGAATTGGGGTCAAATTGGGCTGAATATTGTGCAATAAAATGTCTCGTAGCATAATATAAAAGAAAATCTACTCTATTTTAGTCAGTATCGAGAATTATCTCATGAGTGTGGATCTGAAAGTTTTATTTTTCACGAGTGTTTGCGCGAGTGAAAAATATTTTCAGGTCCACACGATGAATTTTGTCAGTAGCTTCCTAAATGACGTTACGCTTCGGCGCATCACCTTCACCTTTAACGTCGCCTTGAAGGAACGATCAGCAGTTTTTTTGTTATTGTCTTGAAACTGCAGTCGAAATGACCTGAATATTGCGCAGTAAAATGTCACGTAATTTATAATTAAAAAAATCATTGCTATTTTAGTAAAATTGGAAATTATCTCATTCGTGTGGACCTAAAAGTATTATTTTTCACTCACTAATACAGCGTAGTATCCTCTATATATTCCATTAATTGCTTACCTGATACAAACTGCATTTGAAAAATTGCATAACAAAATATTTTCTGAATAACTAAGCGTGGGGGCCATCAGCTATATTTTTAAGACAAGAGTTGAAAACATTTTTTGGCGATTTTTGTCAGTAGTTGCAGTAAGGTAAAATGTTAAATTACGCATTATGTGATCAAAGCAATCTCAAATTCGTCACGATTTGACATGAAATATCCGAACCCTGTTCACTAAAACCGAACTGAGACCCGGTAAACCTAGGCTCCGGTCGATTTTAGTGAACTCCGTACAGAAATTTAATTTGAAATATCGGCTCAGATCATCCGTGTCTATTATACGGCTATTATACAGTACAGTCGCCGTGGACTGTCGTAATGCAAGCGTGAGTAGTGATGTCTACGCATGCGTTTACCAGGTGAGAAAAATCATCAGCAGAAAAATTTCAATTCATTACGCACTGTTTCACGAGTGGAGGATTCCAGAATACCCGTAAATGACCACTGAGCATTGTCAAGCATACTAACCCGCATCATTGGATGAAGGCACGTGCACCGTCGCCGTGCCTTTCGTCTTAGTAAACAGCGCCATCGGATAACATGTTGTAACAGTGGCGTGGATAACTTTATATGGACGAGGGGCAAATCCATGAAATTCCCGACAGAAATTAATGCACAGCATCTCCGTGTGGCTGAAGTGGAACGCGCGATGCATTGCATCGCTAAATTCCCCGCCATATTTTGTGAGAAATGCTTTATTACACGATACCAGAAACCGTTTTGCAAATCGTCCCCTGAGTTCCAATGTGTTCTATGTGCCTACTGGCACATAGAACACATTGGAACTCAGGGGACGAAATGTCTTGTTAGTTGTACATCGAGGTGTTAACCAAACTACTAGTTATGATACTGTACAAATATTTTGTGAGATTGGAGGTAGGGTGCATTAACAATAGAGTCTTTATGCCCTTGTCAAGATAACATTTTTTTTCACGAGTGACAACCACCGGTCTCTATACAACTGTATTGCTGCAACGCTCATTGATCACACGTAGAAAAGACATTACCGTTTTCGTCGACATTTGTGGGGGCAGGTGCAATTGTTGCTGTAAAAACACAATGTTCAATCCAAAATACTTTCTCGGAGGTTTTCAATTTCCCAACGCCTGGTATTCGCCGGTCGCTTTTTTAAGAACATACTTTGATGTCTGTGAAAAATGAAAATGTTGACGAATCTTTCTCAAGGCAACACAGATTAAATTTTTACAACCTGTTTCGGTTTCTATTGACAAAAAACAAAGGCCAAGGTTGGAAATTTGTTACCGTGTTTTTAGTTTTCTTGATAGTCTTTCGTTTGATGTATGACGTAAAAGCTGTTACGCTGTGACTATAGTCACAGCGTAACAACTTTCACGTCATCAAACGCCATCGATGGGAGGAGTTAGCAATCCAGTTGTTTTGAGGTCAGAGGTTAGGTTTTTAGTTTAATAATGCTTGCAAATACATATAATTTGTATTACCGATCTCGTCAAATGAATGTTGTTCGTATTGTGCACGATTTTGTTTACTACCGTGAGGTTAAGAATTTGTCGACATTTTTATATCTTGCTAGCCAGTAGGTTCCGATGGTTGGGGAGGGGAGGGTCTAGGCTAGTAAAAATTCGTACATTCTCTTCCCGTACCTACCCAGTTTGGCCCACTGTCCGTATTCACAGCTATTTTACACTGTAGTTTCTACAAGTTCTGAAACCGTCATGAGCCCTCGTCGAACGTTTCGATTCAGTAGATAGAAATGTTGGTTGATGAATAGTTGATTTTATTTTGAGTTTCGTATATTTCTGTTTGCTGAAATTTAAAAAAAAATATCTTTTTCTTGTAAATGGCCGAAGTACATTTGTTTTTAATTTGTGTACGTGTATTAATTGTGTTTGATTGTCAGAATATTTCCTGCTGTTCATACAATTTGCTGAAATAAATATTTCGTGCTTTCATTATGTCTTGATTTCAATAACGTGCACAATAAAACACACGCCTGTTCAGATGTGTTATCGTGTGAAGTTTCTCAATTATATCACCGTGGGGATTCTTCTTCCATCTGGGATGGCATTGAAGAAATAACATTTTTTATATATCCACAACCCTACCATCTTAGGAAAAACACGAGAGTCACGCAAAATGGAGGAGTGCCTGTCTGTAGAAGTCTGCTACTATATATACTTGGAAAGGGAATGTGTTAATAACGAAAATATTTTTTTCTAGTGGGTGTTTAACCCTTCGAATCCCGATATTGGAAGAGTCAATAATCATTATTTTGGGTCAGCCAAATTAATATTTCCAACATGCAACCCAAGGCTCGGTGATGCTTTGCCGGGAACGTGGGAGAACGCCGTTCCTCTACTTGTTCAAGGGTGTGGGGGAGGGGGGCGTTCCGATAGAGTCTCAAGACCTGGGACCTGTGGGGTGGCTTGAACTTGACGAATAAAAACCCGACTGTTTTGCTAGCAAAACGAAGGAGTCGAACACAGCGAACACTCCTTCGTCTTGCTAGTTATATTACACCCAATTTTGTTATATATTATTCCGCTTATTTCTCATTCCGTGTGTATCCAATCTCATAGTATTAACATACTATTTGGTATTAGTTTATATATACATCCTGGAACAAAAGTTAAACAGTCCCTTAAAATTACCAATGAAACACATGGCTGACAATTTGCGTCTTTGGAAGAGATATGGGGAAGTTAGCTCCCCCTAATTTCATAATGTTTTCAGGAAATTTTGCTCTTGAGGGTACGGGAATTTCATGTAAAAATTGAATATTTCGAAATGTTAAAGAATTTATTTCATCGATGTGCGCATCATTTCAGGAACATCAGGACCGTTCCTGTAGAGTAGCATAATATCCCTTTACCCAACGCAGACGATATCAAAATTTAATTTTTTAAATATCATTTTTTTAAATTTTTCAAAAAATAAAAAAAACCATATCATGTGACCCCTCATTGGAACGAGCTCAATGAGCTCGTTCTAATGAGGGGTCACATGATATGGTTTTGTTTAATTTTTTTGAAAAATTTAATTTTTTCAACTGCTCAATTTGCATATTACGCGGGCGGATGCGGGCGATTCGTTAGGTAAAGGGTTAAAAATACAGATGCTGGCATTTTACAATTTTTTCCCGAATAAGTTTGAACGTTTGACTAATATTCTTTCATTTAAAAAAGAAAACGATCCTTTGATGTTCTGTAAACTTTTTAGCTCTTCACATAAACAGTGTGCGCATCGTGACATATAATATTGACACGGTTCTTTCCATTAATACAGAAGTCTAGAAGTTTTTATGGGAAGAGTAGAAAACTTGCAAATTACTGTAAAATACACATTCGCTAAACAAAGACCAAAGTGAACAGTAACTGTTGGTGGTGTGACACTGATAAATATTCTTAATGGTGGTTTAACTGTGAACTCGTTGCTTCTAATTGGCTTGCCATAAAAAGCCAAGTTTCCTTTTGTTACTTTTAAAGAACGAAAAAAAACAGACAGCTCCGAGAGCTGTGTGTTCTTTTCGTTTATTACAAGTAGCAAAAGTAAGCTTGGTTTTATTTATTTATTAAGGTTTAACAACACTTTTACAGCCAAGGTCGTATCGTATCGGTGACAGTTTTACGCGTGGAGGAAGCCAGAGTACCCGGGGAGAACAACCGATCAACGACGAACAGCTGCCAGCTCCCCAACATCGTAAATCCGCACTGCAGCACAGGCAGGGTTAGATAGGTTAAAGACATGCGCACCATCGACGTGCAGTAGGTCTTGGCACACGGCGCTATCGTGCCCCCATGTGGACCATCGGGGTTAAGTACCTTGCCCGAGGACACAATGCGGGAGTCCGAATCGATCGCTCAGACGGTCACCCATCCAAGGACTACCCGGCCTCGACGTTGCTTAACTGGTCGAGGGCTACATTATTTTTGGTGGTCTGAATATGTTCATCAAGATTTGTTTTATTACAAATTATTGAAAAGTGTCTGCAGGCACTCTTCAATAATTTGTAATAAAGCAAATTTAAACAAAATATTTATTGCGTTTCACTGAATATGAAACATGAGCAAGGAAAATGTTGGCTTTTGCACTGGTACCCTCATTTTTGTGAAAGCCCCGATAGTGGCTTCCAGCACTCAACCAGTCAACTTCGGTGATCTGACGAGAACTGTTACCGCAATGCCACCGTGCCCCCGAAGCATCGTTTATTTTCTACTGATGTCATAGGTATTTTCTCAACAATCACTTGAGTTTGATCTTCCTCGCTCGTCCAATAAGTTCAAGGGGGGTAACTTTATCGAAAGTCGATTTTCATGATGTTATTGATCAGGGATGAGTTCAGTCATGAAAATACTGAACAAATGAACTTGAAAAAAGAGTCGGCAAGACCAGCACTCTGGCATATAGCTCCGGGTAATTCAGGGCGAGCAACTGCCAGACCCCCGACGTACTAACTCCGCACTAGCAGGGTAAACATTGATTGAAGGCAAGCGCACCATCGATTGCAATACACCTTAGTACATAGTGCTTCTGTGCAATCGGGATTAAGAGCCTTGACCAAGGACACAACGTAGTAGCCCTTGGCTGAGATAGAATCGTGGACCTTTCGGTTTGAAGTCCAGTGCCGAAAACACTGCAGCCGCACTTCCAGATAACTATATTTTGAAATTTTATTACCAACTGTTCCAATTACGATAAATTTTGCCTCACATCGTCCACCAACTTGGATTATCTTCCTACATATCGTCCACATCGCATTCATTAGTTTCAGTGATGTTGAATGTGTTTTTTACAGTGGAATTAATGAGAGTATAAGAACTGAATTTTGGGGGCGCGGTGGCTCAGTAGGTAGAGTTGCATGCTGCAAGTCGAGAGGTCCACGGTTCGAATCCCACCTGCGGCAACCGCGTTGTGTCCTTGGGCAAGACACTTCACCCCCATTGCCCACGTGGGGGCACGGTGACTTTGTGTACTAAGGCGTACTGCACGTCGATGGTACACCTGTCTTCAACCAATGCTAACCCTGCTTGTGTGGAGTTGGTATGTTGGGGAGCTGACAGTTGCTCGCCGTTGCTCGGTGGTTCTCTCCGGGTACTCCGGCTTCCTCCACCCGTAAAACTGTCGCGGTCATGGTTAGCCATTGTGCAGAAATATGTGACCTTAAACACCAATAAATAAATAAATAGAACTGAATTTAAGGTCCACATCTATTTTTCCCAGAAATACAAAAGAGAATAGGCGAAAACTGTATTCCAAGATTGACGCAGGCGAATCTTGACCTCTCTTAAACTTTAAGGTTATTTTTTTCGAAGAGGAGTCTAGAGTTGTGGTTTGGGTTTTTAGCTTAACTTGATAAAGTCAAGATAAGCTATTGCCATCACGCGTGCGGAAGTCTGTGAGTCTGTGAGTCTCTTCATATTTTCCTTTAGCACAGGCTACACCACGTAGTTCTTGTCCGAATGTCACGAAATTTCATATACAGGTTTGAGGTCACGTCTGGATGAGAACGTCACCCTTTGATCGCGATCGGTCAACCGTGATGGCTGCCAGAGCCCCAAACCCGAAAACCTTTTAGCACAGTCTACAGGTCGTATTTATGCAGGGATTTCATGGTAACTTGGTAGGATGACTCTGTATAATATCTATATGAGAACGTCTCCATTTGGTTATGATCTGTCACCCGTGACGGCTGCCCAAGCCTGAAACCCAAAAACTTTTAGCACAATCTACTGATATTTAATTTGGAGGGATTCCATTGTGCCTTTGTAGGATGACTCCGTATGATGTCTAGATGAGAACTTCCCCCATTTGGTCACGATCTGTCAACCGTGACGACTGCCCGAGCCCAAAACCCGAAAACCTTTAGCACAGTCAACGTGTCGTATTTATGGGGCGATTTCATTGCAACTTGATAGGATGACTCGTTTTGGAATAATTTCACTGTAACTTGGTAACCATTTTTGACATACATTAACTGTGGGGGCCGCATACATTACTGTGAGGGCCACATTAACCCAACCCTCAATTCTTTAGTACAGTCTACGCCTCAACTTATTTTTATTGAAAACTTAGCATATAGGGAACAGAAATTAACATATTCCCAATTATCACAATTCTTGTCTTATTTCATAATCCTTTCATAAACATTGAATATTATTGTTTTCATCAAACACAACACACAGTCAAGTGATGCTATATTGTCATTGACACTTTCATTTAACATGGTGAGTAATAAGAGGAAAATCCAAGCTCCCTTGCCACCAGTCTATTTCTGCAAGGAATTCGACGGTGTTATGGCCAGCGGCCACTTCAGCCCTTCAATAGTCCATCGCAAATGTTTAGATTTACTGACCAACTGATATTTTCCAGACGACTGAATCTAAACAATCTAACAAATATCTCGGGTCTTCACTAAACATTCAGCTTCTTTCTCATTCAGTGTGTATCCAATCTCATAGTATTTACATACTATTTAGTAATAACTCATAAACAATCGTTTTCTTTGAATCAATGTTAGAAATGTTGCTTGATCGAGACTTGCTTTAACCGAATTTTTGATGACATCATTATTAGGAATGAAGACCCATGACTGCCATAGTTTTATGATTACGCTGCGTAGTTCTCCTAATTGTAGTAATATCTTCATATTTTCAAGGTGAATTAAATACTTACTGATTGAATATCAAAAAACAGATCACGAAAGATTAACTGCATAATATCTTATGAGTAAAGGGGCATCACATCAACGGTCGTCTGCGCGCAAAATCCACACTAAAATGGTATTGGAATAGCCCATAATAGCGTCGTATTACTCACAGAATTAGACTGGTGGTCTGGGAGCTTCGGAAAAAATTCTGAACCTTAAATATTATCAAAGAATTATAGCCAACCAGTTATTCCAGTCAAGTGTCGAGCAGCAAGACGACGGAACTTAAAGAAAAAGATCTTCCGAGGCTATACAGTTTTTCTTGCTCACTACTCTCCGAACAGTCAGTGATAGAGCACCTTCCCTCCAACAGGCACGAAGGGATTTGAAATATAATAGCCCATTTTATAGAATGTTTAGAAAAAATGGTGTATGATCGTCCCAGATGTAAGAAGGTAATAATAAACATTTTTTGGCCTCTTCGTCCTTACGGTGGTTCAACAGCCTGAATATAGTGGCTGGTCAGCCACTACATTCAGATCGCTGAACTACTTTTCCTGGTCCTATTTTGGGATCTTCTGGCAATCATTTTAAAATAGGCACATCCCTGGACACGAAGTCTATACTATGGGCTTCCAGGTCTTAATAACTTGAATTTTGTGAAACCCTGGGAGGGGGGATGTGCATCATACAAACCACAATATGGGCGACAAGTGTATTGCTTTTTTTTGGAAATTATGTCTGACGAGCGGGGGAAATCTCTCCCCACAAAAAAACCCTTTCGGTGTTCCTACACAGCCTCACGGGAACCATATAAGATGAATTCCCATTGATCCTCATTTAATGCACAAAAGTGAAAAAACAGCTTTATTTTCTCTACAGATGTTGGTATCGCACCAGTAATAGAGGCTATTCGTATATTACATATTTCAGATCCCTTTGTAGCGCACCAATGTGAAATGCTGCAGAATTTAGTAAAAATCTTGAAAAATCAAAACGTTTGCAATTATCTAGGAACTGTATTGATTGGAGAGTCAGCATGTGGTATGTTATTAACACAAAATTATTTTTGTGTCAAGAAAAGTTTGATTTTTGATGAATAGACGACGGAGTGGAAAGACTTTAGAGGGGTGTGGTAATTGGGTCCAAGACTCCTGTTGCGCTATAGGGTTTAACTGTTAATCGACCCCACACTCTTTATGAACAGCACGCAGATTTGCAATAAATGTTTTATTCAAATTCCCTAAGCATGAATGTATCAACAAAGGTGATAAGGGTGAGGAGATGGTTCATTTTTTCATCATTCAATATCACTTGACTCCGCAAGACCAATTTTAATAAAAGTTGTTCAATTTTTCTTCTCAGAGAAACAACCAACATGTGTGCATCCATTGCGGGAAGATAAGCCGGACGTCTGGAGGCCTCATTACGCACGTGTTCCGTCATCATAAACCACACAAATATTCGTGTCCGGAGTGTAGCAAGACTTTTCCGGATCGATACAAATTTGAGAGACACTACCAAATTCACACAAAGCGGGTGCAATGTAACGAATGTCACATGTTGTTCGATAATGCCGAGTATTTGGTCAATCACCAGAATATAGTCCACCGCCATATTTCCGGATAACTACGCTAAGAGATGAACTTTACTGAAAGGTACTTTTTTCATGTAGTCTTTTTCTTTTAAGCTTCTAAGAAAATACTTGGGACCTCCGACTGAAACGGAGTTAAATTGGTATGGGTCAGCATTAAATTCCATCATTGTGTTCTGTAGAAAGGTTATGACCCCCTTAAATAACTCTGGGTTCCATCTCCTTTTGAGGTGGGCGATATTGGAAATTTGAGTTCGGTATCGGTTTTGGTATTTTTAGGGGGTATACCGTGGTTTCGATACTGTATTAGGTATCTGCCTTGACTGAGATTTGCTGGCAGTACCAAAAGGGAATTCATGTCAGAAAAAATGTAGAATGAATTGTTCTTGCTTCATTCTACACAGCGCCACAAATGCAACAGCCAATGAGCGCGACCTTTGAAAGACACAAATCATATCTACGGTAATTTTGTGATTTGTTCCAAATACAACATAACCTTCAATGGTTATTTCAGACTCCTTTTTTAGCTCACCTGACTGAAAGTCAGTGTGAACTATTGCCATCACTTGGCGTCCGTCGTCCATCGTACGTTAGCTTTTACAAACCTGGCTCGTAAAAATCTTCTCATGAACCACCAGAGAGATTGCCTTGATATATGGTATGTAACACTCTTTGGTGTTGAAGAGTAAAGTTTGTCAAGAGAAGTGAAGTTGGTAGATCAATATTTGGATTCTCTGGGCACATATCCATTTTGGGCTCCGCCCAAAATTTCTGTTTCAAGAACCGATGGGCCGATTTGAACCAAATTTGGCATGTAGCATAAGTGGGTCCAAAGTACTTGATTGATGCCCGAAATTGTTTTTTTCGTTGCCCCGTGGGTACCCCAGGGGCTAAAAATAGAAAAAATTCAAATACCCATATTTTCTAAACTACACGGAACAGAGAACTGTTATTTGGTATGAAGAATCCTTTTGACCGATAGAATGGATTTTTTAAAAAAAGGCCATCGGTTGTGTTAGGGTGTTCCGTAGGGGCGTTTGAAAAGAAAAATGCTGAGTCAGCATATTTGCAAAAATTGAAAAAAAATGTTTCTTCAGAACCGCTGATCAAAATCTTTTGATATTTGGTAGACAGCATCCATAGGACGGTCAAATACAAGTGTGTTTAAATCGACCCCCGCGGTTCATATTTAGGCTCAACAGAGGAGCCAAATAATTAACTTAGGGTGCTATGGGGAATAAGCTTTAAAAATCGTCTTCTTCAGATCATACGGTCAGATTCTTTTGATACTTGGTATACATCATCTCTATAGAGGTCAGATTGAAGTTTGTTCAAATTGAGTCCCTGGGTTAATATTTAGGCTTCCTATGGAAGCCCGAATATTTACTGGGTGCAATATGGGGAATAATCTTTAAAAATCTTCTTCTTCAGATCCACCAATCAGATTCTTTTGATATTTGGTATGCAGCATCTCTAGGAAGGTTAGATTCAAGTTTGTTCAAATAGGATCCCTGGATGAATATTTGGGCTCTTTATTGGATCTCAAATTTTAACTTGGTGCAATATGAGAAAATTTCTTTAAAAATCTTCTTTTTCAGACCCACTAGTGAGAATCCTTTCATATTTGGTATGTGACATCTCTAGAGGTGTAAGATTTGAATTTGTTCAAATCGACTCCCTTAGTTAATATTTGGGCTTCCTATGGGGGCCTGACTATTAACTTGGTGGAATACTGGGGATATTCTTTAAAAACCTTCTTCTTCAGATCCGCCAGTCATATTCTTTTGATATTTGGTATGCAGCATCTTTAAGGGGTTAGATTCAAGTTTGTTCAAATAGGATCCCTGGATGAATATTTGGGCTCTTTATTGGAACCCAAATTTTAACTTAGTGCAATATGAGAAAATTCTTTAAAAAATCTTTTTCAGTCCTGCTATTGAGAATCCTTTCATATTTGGTATGTGACATCTCTAGAGGTGTAAGATTCGAATTTGTTCAAATCGAGTCCCTGGTTTAATATTTGGGCTCTCCGGGGATGGGCTCACTTTTGAGCTCCCCTGAAAATGTCTATTTCAAGAACCAACTGGGCGATTTGAACCAAATTTTATATGTGGCATTAGTTGACCCTAAGTACTTCATTCATGCCCCAAAATTTTTTCGCGGTTCCCCATAAAAATAGAAAAAAATGAAATGTCCAATATTTCCCAAAGTGCCCGGACTAGAGATTTTGTATTTTGTATGAAGCTTTCTTCTGAGCAGTTGAAACAATTGGACAAAAAATTGCTGGCGAATCTGTCATATGGTTCATTCAGATTACATTTTCTCCATACCCATAACCCTTACAGTTTAGGACAACTTGGTCCAGGTGAGCGTTTTAGGCTATCTTGAGCCTCTAGTCTCAGAACATGTGCCTTTAACATGCCATCACTAGGAGGTCCAGCTGACAATACGCAAATCACATGAGCAGTGATTTCTTGTCAAGTCTTGGCTGCCTTAACAGGCAGCCATGACTTGTCTAGAAATCACTTCTAAGCAACTGAACATGTACAGATTGCAGTCTAGTGGGAATTCAGGTCAATTACAAGTTAACAAAATTGAAAAGAAATTCAGTCACCTCTTTCCAGATCTAATCTGTTGTTAAGTCTCAACATGCCCTTGTAAGTAGCAAATGTAGGCATATTTGAAAATTCAGAGCAATTTGGTATTTATTGATGGGTTCCGTTCAGTTTTTACCATGATATCGGTATCGGTTTCTCGGTATTTTGCCCATCTCTAAATAAAATACTTGAGACCTCGAACTGAAACCGCGTTGAAATGGCATGGGTCAGCGCTAGAGGCCACCTGTGTATTCTGTTGAATGGTTATGCTTCGCTATAATAACTCTTGATTCCCTTCCTTTTAGTCGCAGACAGAGTGGGATGGGGCAACGAATAGCAAGTTCCATCGCTTCCGACGTGGGCAAATATTTTGATCAGTATCCGTCTGTTAACCTCTGGGAACAACGCTGTTATTTTTAACGATGTTGTATTGGTCATACGTTCCCCGCGGGAACCCCGGGAAGTGAATCAGGGCCTGTTCATTGTTCAGGCTCTGTTTTGCTGGTAAAATAGGACCCAGTCATCAATGCTTGGGAGGTGCAAACCCTCTCTAAAATGGGCAACATGGCTTATTAACACCCACCCCTGGTCTTGAGTTGATACTCATGTTGTGGTCATGATCAGCCATTGTGCAAAAATATATGACCTTAAACACCAATAAATAAATAAATAAATAAATTGGTCATACGAGACTTAAACACATTCCTATTTGTTAGAGGATGGTTTGCGACCAGAATGTGTTCTTTGCCAGCAGGGGTTAAAATTGGAGCACATTCTTTTGCACGGTACAGATTTTAATTTTGTCAGACGGCATTACTTTATTGAAGTGCCTCCGGAGATTTATTTTACGACACAGACTCAAAAAAAATTTTGTCGTTTCTTAAGGAAATCAACCTTTTTAATAAATTTTAAAATGTTTTTATTCTTTTCAACTCTCATTTATTCATATTTATTCAACAGGTTGATTCACACAGTATTCTTAAAAAATTGGTCTTATTTTCTCATCATTGTTTTCTCTACTATTTTTCTTCCTCGTGTTCTTTCCAGATTTTATTAACTCGTTTTATTTCTAAGAGGATAATGACATCCTTTATAATACATACTTTCCATCGCCACGATATAGTCTTTGATGCTGATGTGGCTTAAAGTACAAATAAATAAATTTCATTTAGTCAATAGCCGTTTGATTGATCTTCGGGGGGGGGGTTGTAGTAAATTTACTCAATGCGTTTCTCCGTGGGAAACCCCGGGAAGTGAAGCAGGAGTGCTTGTTTACTTTGGTTAACGAGCTTTTTTGCTGGTAAAATAGGACTGTCACCACCAATGCTTCGTGTGGGAATCGTCTAAAATGGGCAACATGTTTATAAACGATTGACTAAACTTAGCTTTATCTCCATGTTGTGGTCATGATTAGCCATTGTGCAGACATATGTGACCTTAAACAAATACAAAATGCGTTTGGTATCAAGCTATCGACCAAACTTTGGAAACCATCAGTACATGGGTGTGAGTTTTCACTCACAATAGACTTTATCACCGTTCTCCATGTTTGGTCACGTTGCGGTGGACACAAGTCACCTTCATTTCCCAAGCAATAAATACGGTGGAGAGAAGCAGAGAGCCAGCGATGGCAGTTGTCAATCGCTTCATTTAGTAACTCAACTATGGAAATACCTGTTGCACAGGTATTGACAGTACTTTATTGATATCAATGCATTTCGAATGCTGAACTTTCGAAATAGTAGCTCAGTTTCGCTTTGCAAAGCAACGAAGATACGCAACTCTATTCCAACTATACGTTGTCACATTTCAATGTGTCCTTAAGGTAAAGTCTTGTTTTTAACTCGGATTTACCATGTTATTAAAACTATTGCAAATGGAACTTACTGTACACAAATGATCAAGAGCGTAATATACCAATATCCATTGGATCGAGCACACGTCCGCCATTTTCTGACCAGGATTGTGCTTGTTAATCCACGTGTTTTTTGTTTTGGAAACAAAGATGACGTATGCCGTCCACGTGACACAACATGGCGAATGCTAATCCACTCTATTCCCAGAAATGAGAATAACTCTGATATTTATACTCATCAATCTATACATACAATTCAGGGTTTTGGAGACTAATTACTCAGTGCATTGTCCACAAAAATTAGAAAAATGTAGAGCTGAAACGGTTAAAGTGTTTTCTTGATCGATTAATCACATGGATTAACCTTGGTTAACCGATTAATCATTCACCCTAATAAGTAGCTGAATAATTGCCGTACCGTTGATGATTTATTTATTTATTATTTATTTATTGGTGTTTAAGGTCACATATTTTTGCAGAATGGCTAACCATGACCGTGACAGTTTTACGGGTGGAGGAAGCCGGAGTACCCGGAGAGACCCACCGAGCAACGGCGAGCAAATGTCAGCTCCTCAACATACCAACTCCACACAAGCAGGGTTAGCATTGGTTGAAGACAGGTGCACCATCGACGTGCAGTACACCTTAGTACACAGCGTCACCGTGCCCCCACGTGGGCAATGGGGGTGAAGTGTCTTGCCCAGGGACACAACGCGGTTGCCGCAGGTGGGATTCGAACCTAGGACATCTCGGCTTGCAGCCTGCACCTCTACCAACTGAGCCACCGCGCCCCGGTTGATGATTTACAGCATATTAACTCTTTACCCGACATAACGGGGAAAACCGGACAACGCAATATACAAAAGTCTCCATTTAAATTTTATTGTTTTCAAGTTTTGTCTCAAAAACATAGCTTATGACCTCTCATTGGGACGAGCTCGTTGAGCTCGTCCCAATGAGGGGGTCATAAGCTATGTTTTTGAGACAAAAATTGAAAATTTTTAGTAATTTAATTTATTTTGCAAGTATTGTTTTTCAACCACATTGGTTAAAGGGTTAAGAATGACCATTTCCAGCTACTGATACATGCACGTGAACAAGTATGTCAGCACGTAACTTGCCTGCTTTACCCTGTCTCGTATAATTGATGTGATGTCAGTGTGGCAACGTGGGCCTGTTTTTTTTGGAGCAAGTTTTTTTCTTTGTTAACCTTTATTAACGCAATAGTTCAAAAGTAACGACTAATCGATCAATTACTTCCTTGATCGATCAAGACGTTGATCATTGGTTAATCGATTAATCGCTTAACCGTTTCAGGTCTGGAAAAATAGTATTGAAAATTTCCATTTGATGAAAGTTTGAAATCGGCAATTTCCTCTTTTTCACATATTCAGGTGACAACTTTGTGTTCACCGGCGTTTACGCATATAAAACCTTGTTCCGCACTATTTTGAGCGATGCTTTAAAGGTAAAATTCACATTTTCTATTCAAATTTGACACAGCGTGGTGCATGTGATTTGTGTTTATTGTCGGACGAATACAATAATAAATGTTCTAGATCCCCGTAGGAGATAAGACAGTGCTTGTGTACTGTGGTAAACAAGCTCTATTTTATATTTTACTGGTAAAATAGGACCCTGTTACCAATGCTTGGTGGAAGTCCTCTAAAACGGACAACATGGGTATAAACTATTGGCTAAACTTGACTTTATATCCACGTTGCGGTGACGATTGGCCCTTGGGCACAAATATGTTACCTTAAACACCAATAAATAAATATAAATAAATGTTCGACCTGGAACCGGCATTCGCACGTGTTGTCTGCCATTCGTATTCGGGAAAGGATAAATGGAAGCTAACTCAGTTACGCATAACTAAAACATTTGCAGCGAAAGATTAAAATACCTCGATCTTTGGGTGTAGATATAGTGCAGGTCCCCTCAACTTGTGTAAGGGAAATGGTTAACCCTTTACCCAACGTAGACAATATCAAAATTTATTATTATTTTAAATATTAGTTTTTCAAATTTTTCAAAAAAATTCAACAAAACATTATCAATGTGAAACCTCATTGGAACGAGCTCTATGAGCCGTTTAAAGAGGTCACATGACATAATTTTGTTGAATTTTTTTAGAAATGATTTTTTTCAACTGCTGTATTTGTCTATTACGCGTGCGGATGCGGTCGATTCCTAAGGTAAAGGATTAAGAAAACGGAAGCTAACGTACGTGGAACTAAAACATTTCCAATTTCTCTTTATTCACAGACAATACTAAAATGCGAGGAATGTCATCGAGAATACAGATCGAGAGCCGGTTTCTATCTACACAATCAGCGGTACCACCAATCGTTTCAACATCGCTGCGAGGTTTGTGATCGAGCATTCGCTACGAAATCAGAAAGACTTCGCCACCAGAACACTCACTTACGAAATAAACCGTTTGTGTGTGAGGCATGTGGGAGGCAATACAGTGCGAAGATCAGCCTCGTCGCTCACGTGAAACAGGTGCATTAGTTCCTGCTACTCTTAGTGATCGGTGGATATAACCATCGCTGCTGAAAATGTCCATAAACAGTGATAAATAGATAAGTGATCAGTGGAAATGTGAACACTCGTATGAATATTCCGGCCAAATTACTCCTTGCAATACATTCATAAAAACGTATTCCTCAGTGAAAGTTCCTTTTCCTCTGCAAAATGTGCTTGACCTTGCAATTTTGTTTTTCAAATCAGCTAGAGACATTAAAATAAGTTTTTTTTAATTATAGGTAACATCACATAATATTATGACGATAATTGTAAGACTATCATTATGGACTTTAAAAATCTTCCCCGTGGGAACCCCGGGACGTGAAGCCTTAACCCTTTACCCAACGAATCGCCCGCATCCGCCCGCAAATGCGCCAACAAAACCATATCATGTGACCCCTCGTTGGAACGAGCTCGTTCCAACGAGGGGTCACATGATATGGTTTTGTTGAAATTTTTTGAAAAAAATTAAAAAAGGATATTTAAAATAATAAATGTTGATATCGTCTGCGTTGGGTAAAGGGTTAACCCTTTAGGCCTTTAACTAACGTAACGACCAGAACCGGCCACAGAACTGTTCACAAAAATTGCCATTCAATTTTCATTATTTTTTGCATTTTTTGACATCAAAAACGTAGCTTATGACCCCCTCATTGGATCGAGCTCGTCATAAGCTGATTTTTTACACAAAAAATGAAAAAAAAAATAGTTATTCAATAACTTGGTTTGCAAGTGTTGTCAGCCTTTCATGTTGGGTAGAAGGTAAAACACATATAAATAAACAACTTCAGAATCTTTATTTAAGACAACACATACAAGTCGCAACCAATGTTCAAACGACACCGTTATTTTTGTGGTGGTAAACGAAAATCAGAAATACTTTCATCCCACGGCAATGTCAGACTTTTTTGTTATTTTTTTTTCTACAACTCGCAATAAATATTGCAACAGTGTGATGGAATATCGAGATTGGCAAAAAACCGAAAAACTAAGCCGATATCATGGGGATACCGAACCAAACCAATCATTGGATACCCAAAGCTTCCGTAGTTTCAAATTTTCCCAGATTTGCCATTTATAAGACCTTGTTGAGGTTTGATAGCAGCTGAAGTATTCATTTTCATGAAGGAAGTGACTGATTTTCTTTCCAGTTTTGTTAACCCATAAAGGTATGGGCAATTCTTTCGCATTTTCACTCGACTGCGACCTGTACATGTTCAGTTGCTTAGCAGTGATATTGAGACAAGTCTTACCTGCCTTAACAGGCTGCCAAGACTTGACTAGAATCACTGTCCAGGTGATATATCTATTGTCAGTAAGACCTCCTAATGATGGCATGATAACCTTTTACCTAACATGAAAAAGCAGACTACACTTGCAAATAAATTCTTGAATAACTATTTTTTTTTTCATTTTTGCGTCAAAAACATAGCTTATGACTCCTCATTGGAACGAGCTCGTTGAGCTCGTTCCAATGAGGGTCATAAGCTATGTTTTTGAGACAAAAAATGAAAGAAATAATGAAAATTGAATGGTGACTTTTGTGAATACCGCTGGCTGGTTTTTGCCGTTACGTTGGGTAAAGGGTTAAGGGCGCACACTCTGAGATCGCAAGAGCCTGAAATAGTCACAAAATTACTGTAAATATGAGCACAAAAGAATTCCAACATTGAAGTCATTGGCAGTGGCATTTGTGGCAGTATTATACAAGAACAATTTGTTCTGTATTTCCCTCATATGATTCCCCTTTGGTACTATCAGTAAACATTGCGTCAAGTAAGATACCAAACCCATACCGTGCCCCCACCCCCGAAATACCGAAACCGATACCGAACTCAAAAGTTCAGTATCAATGATGCACGAGCTAAAGGCTCGCGAACTATTCCATCCCATTGTGCAATATGTGTACAAAGTGATCTAGTGGGACATTATTTGTTGTATTGTATCAAAGGTTTCTTTCGTCACTGAAGCGAAATAAGAATATAACTTGTAAATCATAATGCACATGTTTATAAACTGAACATGTATACCGCCACTTATGTATCGCAACACCGGAAAAAAGAACTAGAGAATCGTGAACAGTTATTTTTAGCATGTACATATTCTTCTCAGATAAAAACCATTGATGTATAAGATAGAAGCTGATAACCAATCAAAGGGCTTCTTTCTTAGCAGAGATAGAATATATGTACAATAAATACATCAGAATAGTGTTTTATCTCGTGTGTTGGGTTAATTATTTAACACACTGCCCTAGCGGTTTAAATACTTCATTATGAGAAGAAAAAATGACCCGGAGACTAATACATACATGCAGTTCTCGTCTTTTCTGCGCGGTAATTATTTCCCTCGTGTGGGATAAAAGTAGAAATTGATCTCATCAAGCCTTTAAATTCCGTCAAATTCACACAGGTAAACGGTGTGCCCAAATTGCAGCTATGTGCCCAAATAGAGGGTATTACACGATGCACGACTTGATGCTTTCTTGCCCATTTGTCTTCGAATTACTTCAACCACAAAGACCTTGATATCTGTTTACACATTCCGCTCCTCAAAACAGTCTTAATTCCATGGTTTTACAGTTGTGTCTAGGCAAGTCTCGTCTGCCTATATAGGCAGCCGAAACTTGCATAGAAACAACTACAAATGTACTTAATAAATTTTACTTAGGAGTTTACCCACCATAGCCCAGAGACGTCATGTTGGGGCAGCTGTTCTATTGCAGTGGAAACTAATCAGAATTGGAAAAAAGGCTCCCTAGATATTCTGAGACAAGAATATAACCCGAGGAAACCAGAAAATGGCATTCCAGACAGACAATGTCGCAAAATGGCAAAATGCAGCTGACTTGACAAGTCTGCGGTGTCCCAAAATTAGACCAATCTAAAGCCCTGTTGTTCATGTTGTAAAATCTAAAATTAAGCCATTGTGCAGAAATATGTGACCTTAAACGTCAATAAATAAATATAAATAATTATAAATCTAAAACTGAATCATCTTATTTCATGTGGGTCTATTCGAAACAGTATTTTTATTTACGAAGATGAAATATTAATTCTTACACAACATGATAAATATTTTACATAGTGAAATATTGTTGGTAAACACAGTAAATGAAAGGATTCGACAGCAAGCTTGGAGCTTTTATAAGTCGTCTACAGTTTTGAAGTAATGTACACACTAAGGCATTGCAAGACTCTTGCTTTTGGGTCTGATCATTGGGACGATAGTATGCAGAAAGAGAGGGTTTACAAGGCACACATACAATCTAAAATCAGTTGGGTTAACCCTTTACCTAACGTAACGGCCAAAATCGGCCAGCGCGATTCTCAAAAATCGCCAATTAATTTTCATTATTTTTAGCTCAACTTTGGCGAATCCAAATTTGAGCTTATGCCATGGCCAGTCGTCCGTCTGTCCATCTACAATTCAATGCGGCTCGGGCTAGAGGCCGTATTTATGAACTGATCTTTACGAAACTTCTTGGGTACCTTTGTTATGACCGTGGGACGAGAACGAGTGTTTTTGGGTCCGGTCCGAAATTCAAGATGGCTGCCAGCTGCCATTTTGTACCGACGATGCAGAAATCTGTTTTTTGCACAGAACTTCCATATGAAAGCGCTGATTTGAATAATTTATTGTATGAATGTTTAGTACCATGGGATACATCACATATAATACGGGTTTTTTTCTCGTACGTAAATTATGCAAATTAGACTAACTTTGATGTATTTAGTGTTACTTTCAGCACTGTCAGTGCAAATGCCAATACGGCTCGGGCAAGAGGCCGTATTTATGAACCGATCTTTACAAAACTTCTTGGGTGCCTTTGGTATCACCGTGGGACGAGAACGAGTGTTTTGGGGTGCGGTCCGAAATTCGAGATGGCCGCTGACAGCCATTTTGTTCAAAATTAGGGGCAATCAGATTTTTGCGCAGAACTTCCACATGAAAGCTCTGATTTGAATAAATTTTTTGTGTGAATGTTTAGTACCGTGGGATACATCACATATAATACGGGTTTTTTTCTCGTGCAGAAATTATGCAAATTAGATGAACTTTGATTTTTTCAGTGCTACTTACACACAGTAAGTACACATGTCAATACGGCTCGGGCTAAAGGCTGTATTTATCAACCGATCTTCACGAAACTTCTTGGGTACCTCTGCTATCACCTTGGGACGAGAACGAGTGTTTCTGAGTGCGGTCCGAAATTCACGATGGCTTTCAGTGGCCATTTTGTACTGAAATTAGGTCTAATCAGTTTTTTGTACACAACTTTTATACGGCTCAGGCTAGAGGCCGTATTTATGAACCGATCTTTACAAAACTTCTTGGGTACCTTTGTTACCACAGTGGGATGAGAACGGATGTTTTCGGGTGTGGTCCGAAATTCAACATGGCCACCAGCAGCCATTTTGTACCAAAATTAGTGCAATCAATCTTTTGTACAGAACTTCTGTATGAAAGTTCTGATTTGAATAAATTTTTGTATGAATGTTTAGTAAAATGGAATACATCACATACAGTACGGGTTTTTTCTCGTGCAGAAATTATGCAAATTAGATGAATTTTGATTTATTTAGTGGTACTAACACACTGTAAGTGCACATGTCAATACGGCTCGGGCTAGAGGCTGTATTTATCAACCGATCTTCACGAAACTTCTTGGGTACCTTTGTTATCACCTTGGGACGAGAACGAGTGTTTTGTGAGTGCGGTCCAAAATTCAAGATGGCTGCCAGTGGCCATTTTGTACCGAAATTAGGTCCAATCAGTTTTTTGTCACAACTTCTATACAGCTCGTATTTATGAACTGATCTTCACAAAACTTCTTGGGTACCTTTGTTTTCACCTTGCGACAGGAATGAGTGTGTTTTGGGGTGCCTTTGTTATCACTGTACTATGAGAACAAATATGTTGGGGTTCAGTCAGACCCACTCTGGGACTCAAAGATTTCTTTTCTAGTTTAGCATCTGACTGTCACCCACCTTTACAATACTTTACCAATACATTTGTTACAGGCTACGGTCAGTATTTATATACAGGCCGTTACAATACTTTATATGTACCTTTGTTATCAGGTCATTACCTAGATGTTTGTCATTGCTGTGTCACATACTATACATGTACATGTCTTGACAAGTTGAGCTACAGTGTCATTGACACTTTCATTTTCATTTTTTGTCTCAAAAACTTAGGTTATGACCCCTCGTTGGAACGAGCTCGTCGAAAAAAATTAGTTATTCAAAAATTATTTTTGCAAGTGTCGTCTGCTTTTCAGGTTAGGTAAAGGGTTAAGCATCAACCCAAATCAACTGGGTTGAGTGAATAGAAACTGATTTTAGAGTGTATAGGCATATCGAAGATGTAATTGTATATTGTAAATCGAAGCCTGGATAAGATTTTTAAAAAATTCGCACAGACAAAATACATTTCTTTCTTGTTTGGCATTTCCGTAAAAATTGTTCTCATCAAGCTGGGTTTTCTTGGAACATTTTATCCTCATTGTTGCGAGGAAATAGTCTCTACGTTAATAGACTGGCATTTCTTAGATGTTTGGTTTGCCTCGTTAGAATTTGCCAGCTATGACAAACAATGCCTACTTCTCCATAGTGTGGTCTACGCCTATGAAGAAAATCATAAAAGCCTTTTTTTGTGCTAGGGCATTTGAACGCTAGAGTGCATGAGTTGTTAGACCTTTGAACACCTGTGGTATTTTCCATGTCAGTTCAGTAGCGACGATTGGATGAGTCCATATTCATTATTGAGGATAGACCAATTAATATTTTCAAGACTGCACGTTGTAAATATTGATTGGTCTCCCCAACACATTCACTAAGTAGCCATCCTACTTAATGAAATTATGACTATCGTGTTCCTGCACCGAAAAAAAACGGCCTCTTCTTTTCAACGGGTTAATCTGCTAACCGAAACGAAATATGAGTTCGATCCGCAATTTCTTTTTGAATACACGGCGCTGGGGAAGCAGTTCGTGAAGAACATAAACTATTTTGTTTGTCCCATATTTTTTTTTTTTACTTCGTTTGCAAGAGTATCCTACAAAATTGTTATGTATGGAATACATGTTTGTTTACAAATAATCTTATAATTATATTTCAACTGATTATGACTGCCTGTGTGCAAATTTATAACTTTGAACATATCGGAAAATTCGTATTGTCCTTTGTATATATTCTTTAACCCGATGAACTTGTGTGATTCCCACAAATTGAACATATCGCAGCATTCTTACAGTACGTGGAGAGTGTATTATCACTAAATCACCCGCAGAATGGAGATTCCACCCGAGTAATAATTTAAAATTTGTTGCAAAGCATAACCAGCACCAGCAAAGTTTCAGCCAATGGACCTCCGGGTTAAACCCGGAGGTCCATTGGCTGAAACATTGCTTGTGTTTTTTTGTCGATATGTACAAAATTTGAAAGTTATAGCTTGGGTGATAACTCCACTCCGCGGGTGATTTAGTTACAATCCACTCTCCACGTACTGTATATATTTTTTAACTGATGAAGTAGAGAGACTCGCCCAGGGATATTAACAGTAATCGCCATTCAAATTTTTTTGTTATTTTGTCATATTACCTTCCAAACCATAATTTATTATCTATCATTGGAACGAGTTCATTCCAGTGAGAGCTAAAAACTATGGTTTGAAAGCAAAAGTATTTTTATTTTTTAAAAATGTACGTATTGCCGTCAGCAACCTGTAGAAGGTTAATGTTTATGCAGAGTGGGCGAAGGGCCTTAGTTAGTAGCGGAGGATGTTATAATTTCCGACATTACATGTTTTTAAAAATTACATTTTTCTTTCATTTCGTTTGGGTTCTGGGTGATAGATTTTTGCCTCGTTGTAAATCATATTGTTTATATGGAGTCCCATTAATTTTGTTCTCCTGCAATTCTGCTCTTATTATTTAGTTCACATTGCATGAATTCGCCAATAAAAACTGCTGGGGCGAGTTTATGATGAAATCTTTCATTTTGAACGATGAGGCGTACAAAGTTGGACAATTACGGAAGCCGGTTAGTGCTATTTGTAAATCATTTGTTTTATGTCGTAATATCGACACAGTATGTCGTAACAAAAATTGATTTACATTTTACAGGTGGCACTAACCGGCTTCCGTAGACAATTCAGTTTATCCTTGAAGTTAGAGGTGATCCTATCGTCGATGGGAGAGATTTAGTATTACTGCAACAAGATCTAAGTACCTTGAAAACCATCTTTGACTTTTCCTCATGCGACAGAAAAAAAACCCACATTTTCAATGAGTTACTAAACTAAATTCTTTGGACAAACTATTTTCAGACCAATGAATTTATTTTCTTTCTGAAGCTATTGTAAATTCAAGTCACGGTGGTTTTTTGCAGCCATTCTTTGATTTAAAATAAAATCAAGAAAAGAAGTTCCGAAGTGGTTTTCGGCGAATGAGTCAAACGTTTGCAGTTTTTGTCGAGCAGATAGAAGTTGGCATAATTGCAACTTTCCTCAAAATTTCCATTGTTGGTCCGAAAGAAACGTTGAGCGTTTCCGTTCGCATTGTGCTCAATAGGAGGAGAGCCAGGATAGGATTTTCCTCTGCATTGTGGCGCAGCTAATTAAAAAATCAGATTTTCTTGAAGAAAACAAAACAAAAATGAATGTGGTACTATGAAGCCATAACAATGTCAACTCGGCGCGCATCAGTTTTTGCAAAAAAGAAAATTCAGTGGCCCGTAAGCAATCAATATCATAGACAACCAGTTAAAAGGACTGTTGGACTAAATTAGTACTGAACTTAAAAAAATAATAAAAGAATTTGCCAAATCGCTAGACCCCGTATTCAGTGATGACAGAGTTCAGCAAATTGGCTTATTTCATCTAACTGATTACTAAAATGCTGAAATTTTATTTACTGTAAATTTACTTGATTGTGGCCTTAAAGACCATTCCCATGTAAATTTAATGAAATAAAATGTCTGCCACATTACAGTTTCACTATACACCCGTTTATTTCTGTTAAAAAAAAATATTTTTTTCGAATTTTCTTGTTGAAATTTAGGAACTTCAGTAAATTTCACCTAATTTACATGTGCACCCCTTTCATCCCTGGCTACTGTATGCCGTAATCCACATTCCCCAGTCAATGGGTTAAACGGGGTATTGTTAATAGAAAAGAGCAGAAATTTTAACCCTTTACCCAACGCAGACGATATCAAAATTTATTATTTTAAATATAAGTTTTTTTAATTTTTCAAAAAATTTCAACAAAACCATATCATGTGACCCCTCATTGGAACGAGCTCAGTGAGCTCGTTCCAATGAGGGGTCACATGATATGGTTTTGTTGAAATATTTTGAAAAATTTAATTTTTTCAACTGCTCAATTTGCATATTACGCGGGCGGATGCGGGCGATTCGTTAGGTAAAGGGTTAAACCCCCCAAACACGGGACTTTGTGATTAATCCTAAGGGTTTGTGAGAGTAAAATCACATATCGCGTTGTATTTCTATATAATTTGCTTTTGTATCTACTTTTTGCACTTTTTGTTTCAAATTTACACAGAGAAAACATTTGTACACTTACACACTGTAACGTTACCCGAAATAAAATAAATTGAGTTAAAGTGCAACGACTTGAATTTTGGTTAGATCTTCTTCCCAATAGGTTGACAAGATCAGGTTTTGATCAAGGGGCACCCTGATTAATTTCTTTTTGTGTTCTCATTCAAAATATTTTTGTTTCCTTTTGAAACTTGTTAATCGACTTATCCAATGAGGGATATCTGTTTCGTAAAAGATAAGGAACTGTGTGAGCAAATGGCAAATGTATAGATAATATCTACGCTGTTTTAATGAATATCGGGAATTAACCTCTGTAGGAGTGTGGGCCTGAAAGTTTTTACGAGCGCTTGCGCGAGTGAAAAATATACTTTCAGGTCCACATGAATGAGATAGTTGCCGATATTCACCAAAACAGCGTAGATTTTCTTTTTATTGTGTGCTACGTGACATTTTACTGCGCAATATTCAGCCCAATTCGACTGCACACAGTTTCAAGACAATAACAAAAAGCTGCTGATCCCATCCTCAAGTCGACGTTCAAGGCGACGTCATGCGCCGAAGCGTAACGTCATTTAGGAAGCTACTGAAAAAAATCATCGTGTGGTCCTGAAAAGCTTATTTTTCACTCGCGCAAGCGCTCGTGAAAAATAAAACTTTCAGATTCACACTCATGAGTTAATTCCAGATACTAACTAAAATCGAGTAGATTTTCTTTTTTGTTATATGCTACGAGACATTTTATTGCACAATATTCAGCCCAATTCGACCCCAAATGCGTACGTTTCAAAACAATAACAAAGATCAGCTGAGCGTTCCTTCAAGGCGACGTGATGCGACGTAGTGTGACGTCATTTTGGAAACTACTCAGGGATATTCCTCGATATCCATCGAGTCGACGGATATCGAGATATATCTTTTAGATAATTTGCGATAATTCACAGGCTAGCATATAATAAATAATACTGGGCGAGCGACATAAGTTAGTCCGGTACCACAGCAAGACCCACCCCATCCCCCCAACCCCCATGGGTCCTTGGAAATTTTGAAAGTGCTTGAATTTGATTTTTTTTCTTTTTCAAGCCCTTGAAAATACTTGAATTTCTGTTGAATCGACCCGGAGTGCTTGAAAGTCCTTAACTTTATGTCGGCTGTACTTGTTTCGCTGGAAAAGCCCTAATTTCGAACGGGGTATCAACGATCTCGCCATTACTAGTAGGACGCTCCATTGACCTCCATATAACTGGATTGCAGGAACGTCAGCGAAAAACATCGCAATTCAGTCTGCCCCATCAAGGTGGCGTCAAGTCAATCAAAACGAGCTCTAGCTCCTCTTGTCGATGATGACGTTTGATGACGTGAAAGCTGTTTCGCTGTGAATGTTGTCACAGCGTAACAGCTTTCCAATCATCAAATATATCTAACTAAAGCCAGGTATGAACACTAGTAACACGATGTCAACTTCCCTATCTCGACACTTGTTTTTTTTTTTTGTTAATAATAACTACAATATGTTGTAAATATTCAATTAGAATTACTGCGAGAAAAGTGCAAACCATCAACATATTCAAAATATATAAACATTTCGACAAATTCTTAACCTCACGGAATTAAAAACCGTACACAATACAAATGACTTTCATTTGACAAGAAACGGTAATACAAATATGTATTTGCAAGCATTATTAACCCTTTGAACTCTGGTGGTATCTTCCATACCAGTTCAATAAAAACAATTAGAAGAGTCCATATTCATTATTTGGGGTAGACCAATCAATATTTTCAACGTGCAGGGGGGCGCGGTGGCTCAGTTGGTAGAGGTGCAGGCTGCAAGCCGAGAGGTCCTCGGTTCGAATCCCACCTGCGGCAGCCGCGTTGTGTCCTTGGGCAAGACACTTCACCCCCATTGCCCACGTGGGGGCACGGTGGCGCTGTGTACTAAGGCGTACTGCACGTCGATGGTGCACCTGTCTTCAACCAATGCTAACCCTGCTTGTGTGGAGTTGGTATGTTGGGGAGCTGACAGTTGCTCGCCGTTGCTCGGTGGTTCTGTCCGGGTACTCTGGCTTCCTCCACCCATAAAACTGTCACGGTCATGGTTAGCCATTGTGCAGAATTATGGTACCTTAAACACCAATAAATGAATAAATAATCCAACGTGCAGCCTCTGGGCTGCACGTTGAAAATATTGATTGGTCTACCTCACATGTTTACCGAGCAGCCACCCTATTTACTAACGTTATGACGTATCATGTTCCTGGCCGGAAAAGCGGAAAAACTGGCAAATTGCCACATCTTTGGAAATGCTAATAGTTCATTTCAACCCATTTAAAGTCATAACTAGAAAATACAATTCTAGAAAATGCAATTGTAAATCTTCTGTAGTAATGGCTGCTGTTAGTTACGATTCTCGTAGGTTGTTTACAGTTTTTTCTCTTCAGTATTCGAGACCGCGTGTGTTAGAAGACTAGGTTGAAAATAATAAAACCATTGTGTGCACAAAAGTTGGTATGACTGCAATTATATAAATGATGGAGACTTCGATCGCGAAAGGGTACATGATAAGACAAGAAAACACCTTCTTCTGAACATACCATGCCCACCCCACATTCATCTATACTATATTTTAAAATGTCTGTCTGTCTGTCTGTCTGTCTGTCTGTCTGTCTGTCTGCTGTAGAAATGAATATGGGGCCACCCCGAGTGCCCAAAATGAGTCTACTAGGAGTACTTTTTTTATGGCGGAGGTCATCGTCAGGTTTAAAAAAGTGTGTGGGGTGGGGGTGTAGGGGGCACCAAAAGTTATGACCAAAATTTTTTTTACCGATATATGTCTTCAGAGGGGTCTACTAGGGGTACGTTTTTATCAGGAATCTAATGGTGAGGTTTAAAAAAGTATCGGGGTGGGGTGGGGGTGTAGAGGGGCACCAAAAGTTATGACCAAAATTTTTCTCACCGATATACGTCTTCAAAGGGGTCTACTAGGGGTAGTTTTTTACCAGGAATCTAATGGTGAGGTTTTAAAAAGTGCCTGGTGGGGGTTGGGGTTTAGAGGGGCACCAACAGTTATAATACTTTTCTCAGCCCGAGCAACGCCGGGTAACCCTGCTAGTACTCCTATAAAGCGACAGATAATTTATTTCAGTTCTTGTATGATTGCCTTGTCTTTTATCAACAACATTTGTATTGTTTGATGTTAAATGATGCACTTCACAAGGCAACGTGAAATTCAAGTTTTACTTTTGTGTTAGTATAGGTTAGTGCTCAGGAGAACGGATCCCCGTCGCACTCCGGGAAGTGGAGCAGTGTTTGTTTACTGTGGTAAACAAGTTCTCCTTTATTGGCAAACCAACGCCTTGGGTGGAATATCTCTAGAGTAGGCAGCGTAGGCATAAACGATTGGCTAAACTTCACTTAATCCCTATGTTGCGGACATGAGATAGCCAAACATGCTGAAGTGACCTTAAACACCAATAAATGAATAAATAGGAAAACGGACTTCGCGATACATCCTTTTAAAACATATATCTTTTTATCCTACATGTCAAAAGATTTCGTGCTCAACAAAAACAGACATTTTAAAAGAAATGTGTTAAGAACTGTCGTTGATTAGGCACCATGTAGCTTGAACGAGTTGGTTTTGTATCCCTGACTTATCTCGCCATGAAAATCGACTTTTGATAAAGTTATCTCCCTTGAAATTATTAGACATGGCGAGGAAAGTAGGAGCATGTAATTGTTAGGAAAACACCTATGACATCAGTACAAAATAAAATGAAGTTACCTTTTGTTACTTTTAATAACGAAAACAAAGGACAGCCCTCGGAGCAGTCTGTCGTTTTTGGTTGTTAAAAGTTACAAGTTCAAGGGGAGCTAACCTCCCAATGACCAAAATTGTCAGCCATGTGCCTATCAGTATTTGAGGGTGAGAAAACGAAGTCAACATAAACTAAAGCATTTACAATTTCTTCTCTTCATCGGCAAAACTAAAATGCAATCGGTGTGAACGGAAGTACAGATCGAGAACAGGCTTGTATCTACACAATTTGCGTTACCATCAGTCGCCTCAGCATCCTATCAGGTGTGTCATCATGAGTTTGCCATAAACTCGGAAAGAATTCGCCACCAGAACACCCACTTACGTTACAAACCGTTTGTGTGTACGACTTGTGATCGGCAATATAGTGCGATGTCGAGCCTTGTTTCACATTTAAAACAGGCGCATCAGATCTAATTGTACTTGGGGATCAGGGTCAGCTTGATGATAATTGTGTATATATACCAGCCTCGCTGGTTTTCTTAAAAGTGTTCTCAGGAAATAATGTTTCTTGGACGAAAATTCTATTCTCCTCACCAAAAATTGATCGCCTCAGTCTGCCGTAGCATTTTTTTCCAACGAGAACATGACGTCAAAGTATTGATTTGGAGTTGTGGTGTCTTGATTTCACACAACCCTAACACTAATATTCACAAATTGTTATTTATTCGAAATCTTATATACCTCATACAACAAAATGACCTCAAAGCAACATTACATCACCCTTTCTGTTTCGACGATACGTGTGGCCAAATATCATTCGGTATCGTGCCAGTACCGATTTATCGTACCGATTGAATCTTAAAATACCGAACTTTCGGTATTGAAAAATATTCCTGACATTAGCTAAAAAATAAAGGAAACAGCAAATGCCCTTAATTCCTACTAGCCTACAACCTGTACTGTTGCTTAGCAATGACTTCTCGTCAAGTCTTGGTTGCCGCTTGAGGCAGCCAAGACTTCACTAGAAATTACTGCCCATGTCATTTGTCTATTGTCTGCAGGACCTCCTGATGATGGCATGTTAAGGACATATGGTCTGCGATCACAAAGTCCTGAAATAGGGGCCTTTAAATGTTAGATGTGTTTGGAACAAGTCACAAAATTACTGTAGATATGATATGTGTTGGCAAAATAATGCGAATGTTGCTCTCATTGGCAGTGATTTGCGGCGTTTTGGTAAAATAATGCAAGAGCAACATGAGACAAAAGACTCTATATTTTCCTGATGTGATTTCCTCTTTGGTACTATCAGCAAATTCCATTCAAGCAGACCTGAAAATAAGCAGTCTGACATTTGCAGAATGAGGTCCCAGATGGTGAATTTGATAATGCTATCCCATACAGTGGGTCAATTTATCCTCTGGGTACCTCTTTCTGTTTGGTTTTGAGACCCTGATTCAGATTGAGGTTCACAGAGGGTAAATTTAGTGATGCTACCCTGCTATGCAGGGTAGCATCACTAAATTCACCCTCTGGGAACTTCATTTTGCAGATGATAGTCTGCTTATTTTCTGGCTTGCATTCAAGTGAGATACAGAATACTGAACCGATTTTGTGGACACCCCCAAAAAATACTGAAACCCAGCTCAAAATTGTAATACCGCCTATCTCTATGAGAAATATAGTGCCAACATGCTTCCTCTAAGATGGTCGCTTCACAAAAAACACTTACTCTTCTTCCCAATTATACATTTTTTTCCTCTCAAGAGGCGATATTGTGAGCGCGGTGGCTCAGTGGTAGACTGTTGGACTTCTATGCTGGAGGTCCCGAGTTCGATCCCCGCCCGGGACGACCCGCGTTGTGTCCTTGGGCAAGGCACTTTATCCCGGCTGCCTACATGGGGGCACGATGACGCCGTGTACTAAGGCGTACTGCCCGTCGGAGGTGCACATGTCTTCAGTCGCTGTAACCCTGCTTGAACGGAGCTTGAACAGAGTTAGAATGTTGAGGAGCTGACAGTTGCTCGTCGATCCTTGGTGGTTCCCTCCGGGTACTCCGGCTTCCTCCACCCGTAAAACTGGCGCAGCCACGATTAGCCATTGTTCATATAAGTATGTGACTTAAACACCAATAAATAAATAAATAAATAAATAAATAGAGGCGATATTATGTTTGTATCTGTATCATTAGAGCGGGGCGAATGGAGTTTTGCACAAAAATAGTACTCCAAAATATCAAAGCCCGTTGACCGAATCGATAAATGCCCTACCTTTTCATTCAAATGCACCATTGCCTTGTTAACCCATTGGCTAATAGAACACCCATACCAACGTGCAATATTCACAAACATCGAAATTCAAAGTGTATTTTCAACACCCAGCCCCGAACCAAGTTCCCAATTTAGGTCTGTCTGTCTGGTTGAACGGTTGTAGCAATACCTTATTATACCCTCTCTCTTGAAGGGAATGGAAGATATACTGCATTATATGCGTCCGCCTGTCCTCCCGTCCGTCCGCAGCGATATCTTACCTTTGAGTGGATGGATTTCAGTGAAATTTTGTATGAGGTATCCTTATGACAAGCCGCTCCTGCACATGTTATAAAAAAAGCTGGCCGCATTTTTTTCAAAAGGGTTACGGTCCCTATTTTGTTTTTAATTCATTTATGCTTCAGCAGTCCAGCGCTGCAGTGGGGGTATGAATTGCCTTCAGCAGTAGCCCATGTTTGAGCTCCCAACGGGAATAATTATAGAATGAACCATGAGTACCCGATGTGACCTTCTGACATCCATGGCATTGAAACAGCTAAAAGACTATTTCTCTCTTTGTAGACATCACAGATTTTGACGTGTGCCACATGTGGACGTTCTTACAAGAACAAGAACGTGTTCCGGAAGCACTTCTTACGGCATCATCGTTCGCACAATTTCGCATGTAGCGAGTGTCCGAAGACGTTTGCAATGAAAATCGACCTCAATAGACATTTCAACATACACCTTGCTGAAACACCATTCAAGTGTTATGATTGTGGGAAACAATACACATCCAATTTTGCTCTGAAACGTCACAAGCGTACATGCATAGGGTGTCAATAATGCGTAATATTTGCCAGTGGAAGCAGCATTACTGAGTACCCTTTTGCAAATTTTTAAAACATACCTTCTGTGTAAATCTGTTTAAAGAATTGGCTAAACTTGTTTCTTTGCTCATTTTGGTGGTCCCGATGCAACCATCCCTGACTTATCTCGTCATGAAATCGACATTCGATAAAGTTATCTTCCCTGAAATTATTTGATGGGGAAGGGAGGTCCAATAAACCTTTTTCGAAACTGCCTTCTTGGCTTTTAATCTATGCAAGGTCACATGTCGCGAGGTGTAAACATTTCAAGAAAACACGTCGTAAGCAATGGGAGAAGAGAGCGGGTGAAGTGCGTCGGACCCATTTCGTTCATTAGTGCGAATTCAAAAAACATTTAGCCAAGGATACCATTTGTTTAAGATAATGGCAATATTGTATGAGAACGTTCTTTATTTCGAATTCAGTTCCTATCAACTTAACTGGTAGAGTGCTAAATTATTTTTGACCATCAAATCTTGTACACATGTCTTTGCCTTGTTACAATTTATGGGAGAGTGCCTATGGGCACTCTCCCATAAATTGTAACAAGGCAAACCCTTACAGCTTAAATATTGTCACTTCAAAGATAATGCAAAGCACATGCACTAAATATGAGCCCTCAAGCTGTGGTACCTGTACTTCAGAATAAAGCCCAAATATGGGCTTCCAGCACTCTACCAGTTAAAGGGTGTTTGAATGCACGGCGTGTCATAATTCTGTGGCCGTGTGCAGTGTTCCGACAACTTTCGGGGATTCCCCAAACCGAGAAACTCCGTGCAACGATTGTTTCCTTGTTGCCACTCAAAACAAGTCCTCGCTTCCATAAAAACAGTCTTTAAACCTGCGGTATCCCATCGTTTAAAGTCGCCTAGGGTTGCCACTGCAGTTAATTCGAATGGTGACATAAGTTCTACTAATTTAAACTGATATTTCACACAACTAGTTGTCTTTGGCTGACACAGAACTCAACACGACGAACATGGAAATCGCGTTGTTTACACCTCGCGACCTGTGACCTAGCTTACATTAAAAGCCAAGATGGCAGTTTCCAAAAAGGCTTATTGAGAATCAAGTAATTGTTGAGTAACACCTATGACATCAGTAGAAATAAAGCAAAGTGTCCTTTTGTAGCTTTTTATAAACGAAAACAACAGACAGCTCTCGGAGCTTGTTTTCGTATATTAAAAAAAAACAAAGGGAAACTTGGTTTTATATGACAAGCTAATTAGAAGTAACCTTCTTCACATATAATTCGTTCATTCGGAATGTCTATCAGCATCACATCGACTAACACTAAGTTCCACTTTCGCTCTTTGTTTAGCGAATGTGTTTTTAGAGTAAATCGTAAGTTTTTATTCATCTTAGGAAACAAATCTCACCTCCTGGACTTGTATATACAGTACAGGGAGAGTGTATTACCACTAAATCACCCGGAGAGTGGAAATCCACCCAAGCGATAATTGCAAATTTATTGTAATGCATAACAAGCACAAACAAAGTTTCAGCCAATGGACCTCCGGGTTTAACCCGGAGGTCCATTGGCTGAAACATTGCTTGTGTTTTTTGTCCATATATACGGAATTTGAAAGTGATACTTTGAGTGATAACTCCACTACTAGGGTGATTTATTCACAATCCACTCTCCACGTACTGTATATATTAATGGAAATGACAATATCTGTACTATATGTCATGGTGCGCACACTGTTGATATAATGATCAGAAAAATAGTTACGGAAGATAAAAAAATGGTGAAAGCGCCGTTTTCTTATTTTTATATGGGTTTAAACAGAGAATAACAGACAAACGTTCGAACAGATATGTGAAAAAAATTCTAAGAAGTCATCTGCATTTTTGTACTACTCAACAGGAAAGTGCCAGAAGTTTGTGAAATAAGGTGCGCATCGATGATACAAATTTGCTAACATTTCGAAATTTCAATTTTTATATGAAATTGCCATACCCTTTGTGTTAAATTTACTGACAACCTTGGGAAATTAAAGGGAGATAACTCCCTTCCATTGACGTATGACGAAAATTGTCAGCGATGCCACAGATACTGAAAGTAACAGTAAAAACACCAAATACCCTGTAGATGTGTAGATATTTCGTTCTTGTGGAATGTTCTTTTTGCTTCATGAAAAATAACTCAAATGTTGCACGCTCCCAAAGTGCATCCTATAGTGGATTACATCATTTTCTCCAATTGTGTGTGTGTGTGTGTGGGGGGGGGGGGGGGGGGGGGGGGCGTGGGTTGCGCTTTTTTCTATTTTCGTTATGTTATTGACGGAAACTCATGTGTAAATATTCTACCGTAGAAACATCGCTATTAAAAGGCCTATGGTTTACTGTCGAATCTACACCCGTCTACATTGTCAACATAATTATTATGTTGTGATTTGAAATAAATACTGTTCGCACTGAAGTTGGTCAACAACGGATATGTGTCTTTAAAGTTTAACTGCTCTCAAGAGAGGGTACAAAACAAAGGTCAATGGTACAGGGTTTCCCATCATGGTGGAATGGCTCCTTAACTATGTGAGAAGGGACAATCACCCTCCTGAATCTTCTTATAGGTATGACTGTACTACGTATTTGAATTAGAGTCACCCGCTATGAAATGTTCTAGTAGGAAATGATGCAATGGTTCATTCCCACTAGATCAATTCCCTTTAGACCAATTCCCACGCGGCCAATTCCCAAAACACCAATTCCCCTTAGACTAACTGATGTGTTCTACTTTTAAAATAATTCTATATCCATAATTTGATATATTTATAAATATTTATAAATGTATTTAATGTTATTGATATTCAAGTCCCCAGAGGGTGAATTTCCTGATGCTATCCCATACAGTGGGCCAGTTTATCCTCTGGGTACCTCTTTCTGTTTATGTTTGAGACCTTGATTCAGGTTGAGGTTCACAGAGGGTAAATTTAGTGATGCTACCTTACCGTGCAGGGTAGCATCACCAAATTCACCCTCTGGGGACCTCATTTTTCAGATGATAGTCTGCTTATTTTCTGGTTTGTTGATATTTTATAGATGTTGGGCAGATTTTTCATAACAATTGTTATAGTAATCACACACTTTCAAAGGCTGTGATTCTTTTTATTATTTTTTTTATCAAATAAAGTGCTTATCAATAAATAAATGTTTTCTTAATTATCCTTAATCAACCCTTAATCAATAACAGTATGTAGTTAGTCTAACGGGAATTGGTCTTTTGGGAAATGGCCTAAAGGGAATCGGTCTAGTTGGAAGACACCGACGCGATCTCCGAAACAAAGCAGCCTTGGGAAAATATATTGTTTCAATAAACGTTTGAAGCATTCTGCTGACATCTTGTATTATTGTTGAATGTTCCAGATAAATAAAGGGGGTGATTTGATGACTTTTTGGACTTAGAAAACACAATTGACTGTTGGTGTGTTTTTGTTAGAAATTCTCTGAAAACTATGTGCTCGTGACCGATTCTTCCCTTCCTGTCAGTTTTTCTCTCTTATTTGTTGCATGACTCCCTGTTTTCGGGTTAGAAAAAGATGCCTGAAGCGCTATACTTGACAAAGATACTTGAATTCCAAAATTAAAATGATGTAATCATATTTTTTTCGCCTGAACATTACAATGGTCGACTGTGGGAAAATATTTAATACTGTGATGCCCCTAGGAGGGCGTCCTGTGATTTTCAAAACTCTGTGGCAGTTCTCCCCATATCGCTGGACGGCCCGGATGAATTTCCCTTTAGTTTTATATTATTGCGTAATTGTTGGGGTTAAGGATGTAATTGGTCTGCTTATCTGGTGACCATCTCTGGCTTGGTACTGCACTAAACATAGTGAACAACATATGCAGTTCTCCTATGGGAACCACTGGAAGTGAAGCAGTGCTTGTTTGTTGTGGTAAACAAGCTTTATTTTACTCTTAAAACAGCAATGCCCGGGGTGAAAGTCTTTTAAGAAACATGGGTATAAATGATTGGCAGGACTTGACTTTGTATCTATGTTTCGATCACCATTTGCCATTGTGCAGAAATATGTGACTCAAACACCAATAAACATATGCAGTTACAGAGCTACATGTCGCGCCTTGAGTGCAAGAATGCGCCATCTACAATGCTAAAGCATTGTAGATGGAGCCTTATTGCACTCAAGCGACGATACATAACTGGAATCGTGATCATTGGGTTTTGAAGAATATGAACAGTTGCAGATTTGTTACAAATAACAATCAAGCTATACTTATGATAAGACTAATATAATTCATCATGACCTGATGTGTGATATGAAAAAAATCTCACTCTAGGGGGGCAGATGTTTGGGCCGGACACGAGGCTTGCCGATTTCGCGGATCAAACATCTGGCCCTGGGTGTGAGATTTTCCCATCTCACACATCACTGAGGTCATGATGGATAATCTTTTCCCAATCCCAGAGCCTCGTTTTCATCCTCCAACCAGGTAAGGCGATATACGTCAATTTTATAACTTCACTTCACAAACATAGCCAATTGTCTCCGATATCTTTCTTATTACCATCACCCTATCCGCATCGGCAATTTTTATTTTTGAATTTGGTGGAAAATCAGACATCGTGGCTTTATTTTTATTTTGAAATAGTTCTGTTTACACGTGCGTTGATTCGACCCAGTAGATTTGGATGCACCAATGATATCGCTCGATCTTTTAGAAAGTAGTATGTAGGTCAGCCAATCAGGTTGCGTGACTGTCTATTGCCAGTGAAATTGACAAGAGGTTGCTACTTCTCTTCTTTTCAATGTTGTTTTAATTGCATCATGTGTTCACCTTCTACGTACTCCCCGTATGCAGAAGATGAGAACATGATACGGCGTCGGCCCTTCATTCCGAAGTTCCATTACTCGGAAGGTCCATTACTCAGAAGGCCTAAGATAGAGGGATCCGGTATACCGACGGCCTAATGACCCGAAGATCCGACAGTCCGTGGGCCCAATACTCCGAAGGTTCAATACTCCGAAGGCCTGATTTTGCAATGGTCAGTACTCAGAAAATCCGATGCTCGGACATTCGGAGTACTAGGCCTTTGGACTGTCGGGCCTTGGGAGTAATAGGTCTTCGGACTATTGGGGGTTTTTTTAACCCTTTAGCCAACGTAACGGCCAAAACCGGCCAGCGCTTTTCTCAAAAATCGCTAATTAATTATCATTATATTTTTCATTTTTTGTCTCAAAAACATAGGTTATGACCCCTCTTTGGAACGAGCTCGCCGAGCTCGTTCCAATGAGGGGTCATAACCTATGTTTTTGAATCAAAAAAATGAAACAAAATTGTTATTCTAGAATTTTGTTTGCAAGTGTCGTCTGCTTTTCATGTTAGGTAAAGGGTTAATATTAGACCGTCGAAGAATTCGACTCTAGGAGTATTAGATGTTTAGAGTATTGGGCTTCCAGTCTGTTGGTCCTTATGTCTATCGATACCTCGGAATATCGGCCATTGGAAGTACTGGACCTTTGAATATCGGTACCACGGGGTATTGGGCCTTCGGAGTATAAGTTCGTAACCCTGCGTACTTATCCAGAAGAAATATGCGTACCGCTTGAGTAAAATGCGTTGACATGTGCATGAGGCTGCTTTGTGTTTATCAGTGCAGAAATATCGAGGCAATGGTACTTATTGTATTGTTTGTTTCTTTGTAGAAGACCGGGTACATCACTTGTACCGCTTGTGGGCGTTCGTACAAGAACAAGGACGTGTTCCAGAACCACATCTATCGCCACCACCGTTCGCATAAATTCGCCTGCAGCGAATGTCCGAAGACGTTCCCAAACAGACATGACTTTGATCAGCATTTCAACGTGCATCTTTCTAAGACGCCGTTCAAGTGTCGTGAATGCGGGAAACAATACAAGTCAAAATCGGCATTAAAGCGCCATAAACGGACATGCATGGGATATCTGGTGTTGTTGTAATGAAAAGGATGAAATGTTGACATGAATGTTTGTTTTGTCTTTGAGTTTTCAGTTAGACTATGTTTTTGTATCTCCCGTGCCTGTGACATTTCTTTGAGGGAGGAGGTCAAGGCTTGTCTCCTATAGTATGTGGGGAGCTGATTATCAATAACACACTAGCGAAGTTGATTGTCCATCCAGACAATAATTTCGAAACCCTTAGAAAAGCATCGGAAGCTGAAGGAAAATGTCAGCAAAGGGACCCCTGTGTTGGACGCGGAGATCCATTTGCTGAATGTGTTATGGTTCCTCTTGTGAGTTTTGTTTTGCAGAATATAGGTTAATATCTTAAAAAAGCGACGGAGAATTTCATTGGATTCAAGACGACACGTGCAAGCTGTGTAAATATCATATCGTCTGCTCAAATCTTCATACGGCAACCAGTCAGAGTACTCTCCCTTTCATTTATTCTTCTTTCAAAATGGCAGCAGACGATAGCCGCTTCACGTTAAACAAGTAATTTACATTTATTGTCCATTCAATTCAATGTTGGGTGAGAGCTCAACTCTTGCACAATATTGAATAAACTGGCATCGTCTTTACCATGTAAATGGACCCAAAACAAAAAAAAAGACTGTGCAACTAATATTAACTGGTGAAGACTCCATGCAGGGAGAGTTTAGATGTAATTATCTCTCAATGTAATGTGTTCTGTTACACGCTTGTTCTATGAAATCCCCATCTACAACAACACTAAACCATGTGGGAAATGAAAATCTGTTCCGAACACACTGAACACAGTCTACAGGTCATATTTATGAAGGGATTTCATTGTAACTTCGTAGGATCACTCCAGATGGTGCCCAGATGAGAATGTCCCCTTTTGGTTGCGATCATTCAACCAGGTTGGCTGCCCGAGCCCAAAGCCCCAAAACCTTTAGCACAGTCTTCAGTTCATATTTATGAAGGGATTTCATTGTAACTTGGTAGGTTGACTTCATATAGTGTCTAGATGAGAACAGCCCCTTTTGGACACAATTAGGCGACTGTGATGGCTACAGGGGTCTGAATCCCGAAAACCTTTAGCACAGTCTACAGGTGATATTTATGAAGGGATTTCATTGTACCTTGGTAGGATGACTCCAAATAATGTCTAGATGAGAATGTCCCCTTTTGGTCGCGATCATTCAGCCTTGATGGCTGCCCGAGCCCAAAACCCCAAAACCTTTAGCACAGTCTATAGGTCATATTTATGGAAGGATTTCATTGTAACCTGTTAGTTGGACTGCATATAATGCCTAGATGATGACATCCCCTTTTGGTCGTGATTGGTCAACTGTGACGGCTTCAGGGGCCCGAAGCCCGAAAACCTTGAGCACAGTCTACAGGTCATATTTATGAAGGGATTGCATTGTAACTTCGCAGGATCACTCCAGATGATGCTCAGATGAGAATGTCCCCTTTTGGTTGCGATCATTCAACCATGATGGCTGCCCGAGCCCAAAGCCCAAAAGCCTTTAGCACAGTCTACAGGTCATATTTATGAAGGGATTTCTTTGGAACTTGGTAGGTTGACTTCATATAATGTCTAGACGAGAACGTCCCCTTTGGACGCAATTGGTAAACTGACGGCTACAGGGTCCCGAAGCCCGAAAACCTCTAGCACAGCCTACAGACCATATTTATGAAGGGATTTCAATGTAACTTGATAGGATGACTCGTTTTGGAATAATTTCACTGTAACTTGGTAACTTTCGTTGATATACGTTAACTGTGAGGGCCGCATACGTTAACTGTGAGGTCATATTAACCCACCCCTCAGCTCTTCAGTACAGTGTACACCTCATATTATTTTTATCAAAAATATAGCATACAGGGAACAGAAATGAACATATTCCCAATTATCACAATTCTTGTCTTATTTCATAATCCTTTCATAAACATTGAACATTATCCTTTTCATCAAACACAACACACAAGTTAAGCTACAGTGTCATTGACACTTTCATTCTGGTATACCGGGACTTGATAATCAACATCTGAAGCATAAACAAAAAGTTACAGTATTCATACAGTTAGATAAAGTTGATTCTCTACATTGACGAACTTCCCCTGATCTTATAGGGATAAGTATTGAATTAGAAACGCAGAGGCTTTCGTGGCTATAGGAGATAATTGTAACCAAACACCGAGGAAAGTAGGCCTTCTGTACGGTGTATAGATATGTCTGCACTTCTATGTGTATTACTTCATTATTATGAATATGTGTTCGCGCTTTAAAAAAGCCATCGAAAATGTGAGCGTATGTGAAGCTGTGATTGTTGTGAACTTTTTATTACTAATAGACATTTGATCACGGACGGACAAACAAACTAACTTCCCGCGGGAACCCCGGGAAGTGAAGCAGTGCCTGTTCACTGCAGTGAACAGGCTCTGTTTTACTGGTAAAACAGGACCCAGTCACCTATGCTTGGGAGGTGCAAATCCTCTCTAAAATGGGCAACATGGCTTATTAACGCTCACCCCTGGTCTTGTGTTGAAACTCATGTTGTGGTCGTGATTAGCCATTGTGCAAAAATACGTGACCTTAAACCCCAGTAAATAAACAATCTAACATTAGTTACGTTTTAACCCTTTACCTGACATGAAAAGCAGACGACACTTGCAAACAAATGTTTGGGGGAAAATGAAATGAAACTTTATTTTGCAGTATTCGTTTACATAACATATTGAGAACAAATTATAATTAAAAAAGCATAGAAGTAAAGATATACTGCATGGAAATGGCGTAGCCCAGAAGGCTGTCTTTCCACTCTTCCCATAATAAAAGTATAACAAGTTCCGACATCTGAGTTGAAAATAGATTGAGTCTGTGCTAACTCTTTACCCAACGTAACGGCCCAAACCGGCCAGCGCTATTCTAAAAAATCCCCAATTAATTTTCATTATTTTTTCATTTTTTGTCACAAAAACACAGGTTATAACCCCTCATTGGAACGAGCTCGTCGAGCTAGTTCCAATGAGGGGTCATAACCTATGCTTTTGAGACAAAAAATGAAAAAAAAATTAGTTATTCAAGAATTTGTTTTACAAGTGTCGTCTGCTTTTCTTGTTAGGTAAAGGGTTAAAATTTCTTTACAGTTCTATCATCTAACCCCTTAACCAGCCGAAAGAAAAATACGACATTTGAACGAAATGTTCTTGAATAGCTGATAAATTATTTGGTTTCCAAACTCTCCACCTTCAACCCCCCCCCCCCCCCCCCCCCCCGTCCCAAAACAAAGCCAATGACCCTCAATGGATGAGCTCGACGAGCTAATCCCTGTCGGGGATCACGAACCACGTTCTAAGGGCGGGGGTTGAGAAAAGATAGCTCATTAAATGCCGATATGTGTGGGTAGTGGTGGTTATATATGCCGCTACACTGGTTCAAGGGGTAAGAATTGCAGAAATTACATAATTACAGGATTTCATGGTCTAAACAAAGAAGCTTAATCCCTAGAATGTTGAGATCCAGAAGATGATAAGACAAGAAAGTGAGCAGTTAACCCTTTACCCAAGGTAACTGCCAAAACCGGCCAGCGCTATTCTCAAAAATCGCCAATTCATTTTCATTATTTTTTTTTCATTTTTTTTTCTCAAAAACATAGGTTATGACCCCTCTTTGGAACGAGCTCGGCGAGCTCGTTCCAATGATGGGTCATATGATATAGTTTTATTAAAATTTTCTGAATTTTTTTTTTCAGCTGCTCAGTTTGTATATCACACGGGTGGGTGCGGCCGACTCGTTAAGTGAAGAGGTAACCGGGGACAGAAAGCTTTGGCGATCCAAGTTTGGTACATTTTTCCGGTATGTTGCATCCTCGAATTCTGACACGAAATAGATGAAGTTAAATCGATAAGAGATTGAGTCTTTTCATGGGGCCTTCAGATTTCGTACGTGAATAATTGACGGGTTTTACTCAAATTTTGTTGCTAGTTTTGGGTCAGAGCCGTGACTCCACCCTTGAACATCCGGGAACCGGTGTTAGTACTCAGCCCTCTCCCCAACCCTTCTCAACTGCAGCTCTGAATATCGCCAGATTACATGATAAAGTGGAGCTGTACTTGTTTAAATCTTTACCTAACATAACGGCCAAAACCGACCAGCGCTATTCATAAAAACAATCTTCAAAACATATTTCATTATTTTTTAATACTTTTACTCCAAACATAGTTTATGACTATCTTTAGGGTAAATAAGCTAAGGAAAACTAATTTACGTTCAAGAATAGTTTTTAAAATGTTGTCTACTATTCGTATTTGGTAAGGTCTCAAAGTTGGGTGTGAAGCGTTTCGTCCTCAACTCGGTGTACCACGACTGGGCTGTGAAAGATATTTTTCGACATGAGGTGACCCGAAAGTGTCGTTAAACTCCAATAAACAAATAAATATGATAATACTAAATATTTGAATTAGAGTTACCCAACTTGAAAAATTGCAGTCGGAAATGATGTAATCTCCGAAACTAAGCAGCCTTGAGAAAAAAAATTCTGTTTTCAAAAACATTTCATGCATTGTACTGATATCCGTCATCAGTGCTGAACATCGCAGAGGAGAAAAATGGGTGATTTGGTGAATTTTGGGGCCTAAAAATACAAATGACTATTGGTGTATTTTTTTAATGAGAATTCTCTGAAAAAAATGTGCTCGTGGCCAATAGTTTCCTCCCTATCAATTTTTCTCTCTTATGTGTCGCTTGACCCCAGTTTTTAGGAAAGAAAAAGTTGTCTGAAGAGCTATTATTGACAAAGGTATTTGAATGTTCAAATTTAAAATGATGCGGTCATATATTTTTCACACGAACGTTATAATGATCGCTATTTAGTATTGTTATAGAATACAATATAGAGTTGTAGAGGTTCTGCAACGAGTCCCTAGCTTGTGGTGAAATGTCCGACACGAGTTCAGTAAATAAGGTCTTGATCGAGCATTTGGTGAAGTCTAGACCTAATTTACTGGGCGAGTTTCGTAAATTTTACTGCATGCTGGAGGCGAGTTAGAGATTATGTTAATCACTATACTTATTTTCCAAATCCCGATAAAAGTTGTCTTCACAGATGGGGAAACAAACAGCGCTTATTGCTGTGACGACACTTAACCCTTTGAACCCTAGCGGCCGTTTTTCTGGTCAGCAACATGATACGTCATAACGTCATTAAATTGAATGGCTGTTCAGTAAATGTATGGGGTAGAACAAACAATATTTTCAACGTGCAGCCCCTAGGCTGCACGTTGAAAATATTGATTGGCCTACCCCAAATATTGAATATGGACACTTCTAATTGCTGCCATTGGACTGGCATGGAAGATACCACTAGAGTTTAAGGGTTAACTGACTCGGGTGCTGAAATGATAAGTTTCCATACAGCATTATATCAAATTGTTCGCGCATGTCGCGTCATTTTATCAAATTGTTTTTCGTGCAAGTCACGTTAAATGAAGTGTAAATCCCTCTTTCTGAATGTTGGCGATAAAGTGCCACCACTAAATATTTGACGTCAAACATCAGATTCATCAAACTTTATAAAAACAAATACAACCGAACGAAGTCAGGCTTTTATAAACAGCAGTTTGATCAACAATGTTTTAAAAGACCTTTTTGTTCGAGTAACTTAAGAACACCCAATTGAGAAATATTAATGTTTCTTGTTCATATTTTGAGAACTGTTAACACTGTTGATACATTTGTAAAAAGTTTAAATTATATTGTAAGTGGTTTTTTTTTCATTTATCCATTTATGTTCCGAGATCTCAATTCATGATGTTCCGTGCCTACTGTAAATATTTTGTTCTTAACCTTATTGCTGCTAAGTGGATCTCAATCACTTAGTCTTCACCCATAACTCCTTATTGAGTCACAAACGTTTATATTGTTATGAAAAAGTTTGTTCAGAATTCTTCTTTCCATGAAAACTTTGCTTGTAGGGTGCCTTAATTTTGACAGTGTTTTTACAAAACATCATTTCTGGTTGTCTGTACAGACAGCCAACGATAATGCTGAAACACTGTTTAGGTATTTTAACCCTTTACCCAACGTAACGGCCAAAAACGGCCGGTGCTATTCACAAAAATCGCCAATTAATTTTCATTATATTTGTCATTTCTTGTCTCAAAAACATAGGTTATGACCCCTCTTTGGAACGAGCTCGTTCCAAAGAGGGGTTATAGCCTATGTTTTTGAGACAAAAAATGAAAATAAAATTAGTTATTCAAGAATTTAGTTTGCAAGTGTCGTCTGCTTTTCATGTTAGGTAAAGAGTTAAACGTATAGTAGCGTAAAATTAATCTGAGGACTTTGGGGCTAATATTCAACAGTACACACAAGGCGAACCTTGTCGGATAGAGTACTATTTTTCGATAGTACTTCGATCAAATGGCGAACTTATTTTAAACGGAACAGTTCGACGCAGAAACGTTGTTAGTACACAATGTCCTGGTTAGCCACACAGGAAGAACGGCTATCCAAGGTATCAGGCATTAACAAAGACAGCGTGGTAGCTTAGCCTGTTCAGAGACCATATAGCCAAAAAGGTGTCACAGATAATCTGCGAGTTTTGCGATATGTGGGTCCGACATGCCCTTGAAATTAGCCACGGTGACCAGCAGTGGTGTGGTAAAGGACGTGGCACCCTGCCGCGTCTTTCTTTCATCATTACAGCTCGGATGGCCTCGGCTGATTTTGGTCATTGTAGACTCCTTGGCTGAATAGATAGCCAAAACACATGTGTATGTGAACGTGAACAGTGGGACAACTGCATGTTATGGTGGGACAAAGATGGTCCGCACATACCCGTTTATCGAAAATGTTTTTGATTTTAACTCGCATCCCAGATATAGTTAGAAATTTTCCCGTACACTTACTGTTTATCTAAGAGCTACAACAGGTGTATGTACCGACATCATTCAGTCTGACATAGATACAACTTGGCCTAAGTTAGGTGACCTCCATTTTCGCCTACCGAGGATTTCGTCAGAACTTTCGTATTAAGTTGGAATTTTTCGGTGACCAATTGTCCGTTCTCTCCTGAAATAATTGCCAGTTCATTTTTCAAAACACGATCAGTTTATTTGGATCAGACAACAAAGAACACCTCTCCAGTCCCATTAGCGTCTTTGGCATTAAAATATCCAGAATGGCTAAACATGTGGCAGCAGACCGTTTCGGTCCAGCGTGAACACTGGCACTGAGTTTTATACCCTGTCGCATATTAACTATACACAAAGGCGGATTGGCCGTATGGTCCACCGGGACAATTGCCGATGGGCCCCCTATTAGGTGGATCCTGGGGGCACCCAAAATTAATGTGCCTAGCACCTGCTGATGCCTGAAATTTCGTGAAAACGCCCAAAAGGCGAAATGGATCTGATTACATAGAATGCCGGTATATGGAATCGTTCTCTGTGTGGACAGCCAATGGTAGTCCACATAGAGAACATTTCTATATACCAGCGGTCTGGTCTGCCACTGATCGCTCAGGTGCAAGGAAACAGGGTTCTTTTATTTTGAAAAATTAAAATTTTCTCCTATTGGGCCGAACTATGGTCGGCCCGATGGGTTCGTACACCTGTTGATGCCATTCTTGCCGAATGAGCGACGAAGATGATGCAAAAATAACATCGAAATGTCCTCTGTGTGATCTGCCATTGATCACTCGGATGCAAGGAAGCAGCGTTCGTTCAGTTCGAAAAATCCAAATTTTCTCCGGGTCCGTGATCCGCCTTGGTTCATTTCCCAATAACTTTTCTTGGTCCAGTCCGCTCCTGACGATGCATGCTTCGCACTCAGCTCTTTTGACCGACAGATAAGGGAAATGGTTGATGTTTAGTCTTGGAAGCAAGAGTTTGGGTAGTGGTTCCAAAAGTTCTCTGTATACTATATTTATGAAGTGTAGATGTATCACGTGACGGTGTTTGTTTCATTTGTGAGTGTCTCTTTAGATTTAGTGTGCGAATGAATATTTTAATGTTAGAAATGTACTTTCATTTTTCTTTGTAAAATATAAAATAAAAATTAGTAAGAATCATTTGCTTGGTTTTAATTGGAACACATTTGGGGAGAAATTATTTTCTCCACGAGTTCTCCCTTGTGATTCTTGGTCTTGATGTTGAATAAAGACAGTGGACAATTAAATCGATTCCATATCAAAAACGAAAAGTGAAATCACTAAATATAATGCTGATGCAACATGCCGTGGCGTCAGAATTGTAATCAATGATTTTATTGTTTCATTTGTTATCGCATCGTTCGCAATGCTCACTCGCTCGCATATAAAACCTTAAACTGATTTTGTTGATAAATATATTTTTACCTTATAAATCGGTATATCCGCCGCGCTCAAAGCAGAAAAATTAGCATTGGGCGACAGAAATTACTTCTCATCCTAACTCTACGCATGCGCTTTAATATTAGAATAGATGAATAATCAACATTACAGCTTGGCTTCCTCTATCGTAACCTATTCGACCATACAGATGACGCCATATCCACTGCGGTATAAGTTCCGATGTCTTAGCGGGGTTCTCAAAACTGTGGTAGACCGATACATGTAGCGCTTGAAAGAAGTGTGCACCTTACTTTCAATTTCGTCTCTTCCTGTTTCTGATTAACCGATCATTTACACTTACGAATCGACCAAGAAACTCCGACTGTAAACACAAAAACGCTCTTCAAATTTAGTTACTGCACTCTAAAATCGGGTCGCTTAAAAATCAACCCAAAGTAAGTGAGTTGAGTGAATATGAAACCGATTGGGTTCATATTTACTCAACCCACCCAGTTGATTTGCGTTCATTTTTAATGCAACTGCTTTTTAGAGTGTGCTTCGCGTTTTCCGCTTTTTTACGCAGATTTATCCCCGTAGGAACCCCGGGCGTGAAGCAGTGCTTGTTTGCTGTGGTAAACAAGCTCTGTTTTAGTGTTAAAATACGACCCAGTCACCAATGCTTGTGGGAGGGAAGTCCTTTAAAATGGGCAACATAGGTATAAATGATTGGCTAAACTTTACTTTATCTCCATATTGCGGTCACGATTAGCCATTGTGCAGAAATACGTGACCTTAAACACCGATAAACAATTCACGCAGTTTTTCACCCCTTATTTCCCTGTGGGAACCCGGGGAAGTGAAACGGTGTTTTTACTGTGGTAAACAAGCTCTGTTTTAGTGTTAAAATAGGACCCAGTCACCAATGCCTGGGGAGAAAATCCTCTAAAATGGGCAACATGTGTATAAGCGATTGACTGAACTTGACTTTATCACCATATTACGGTCACGATTAGCCATTGTGCAGAAATACGTGACCCTAAACACCAATAAACAATGAATTTGACCCCTTATTGCAACGATCTATTCGAGCTCGTTCCAATTAGGGTGTTCTGAAAGGCAAAAACTAAAAACTTTGAATACGACAGTTAATTGGATGACGAGTGTCGCCTTCATGGTGTCAGGTAGAAGTTAATAATCTATTTCTTTCTTTGTAGAATGCGGCCCACATAACTTGTGGCTCATGTGGACGTTCATACAAGAACAAAGATGTTTTCCAGAATCATATTTATCGACACCATCGTTTACACAGATTTTCATGCAGTCAGTGTCCGAAGACATTCCCGAACAAACGGGATCGTGATCGACATTTCAACGTACATCTTGTCGAGACGCCGTTCAAATGCGACGTGTGTGGTAGACAGTACTCGTCAAATTCCTCGCTGAAACGTCATCAGCGGGGATGCATGGGAATTTCCCAGTGACATCATCTATCCTGTGCGTGTTTGAAAGGCAATATCCGTCATATTTCTCGCAAAATCATTATCATCGCCCATTTACCAAACAAAATATTTTTTTTTTTTATTGGCGATGCTGCGTGAAATTGTCGCATTCGGGGTGTCTGGTCTGACCCTGAATCAGCTCCCTACTTTGAATCAACCGTGAAACCCAACTTCTTTCATATTACCTCAATAGTCTAAAAAAATTTAAAAGACGATATAATTTTGGGAGGCGGCTGAGTTTCGGTGATTGCATCACTCCAACCTGCCACTTTTCAAGGCAGGTAACAGGGACGTTGGAGAGGGGTGCGACGGGCGGGAACGCACCTTCCGCACAAACTTTGAGTTTCACTTAGGGGGCTATTTCCCATTTGTGTTTTGAACATTCTGATAAAATGGGGGTGACCTCGCTTACCCCTTTACATCGTACTCTTTGTGGCTTACTCTTTGTCAGGTTTGCCACAAAGTGTACGATGTATCGGGAGTAAATTGCTTAAAAACACAATTGTTTTCGTTTTCATGTAGTTTCTGTGAAACGCATGGGCACTACTTTGCTACTTTTTTTCATAGCCTCGTCAGAGAAAAATAAAAATTATATCCACCCCCTAGCGTGTTCTTCAAAGTGCTTAAATTTAACCCTTACACACTGATGTCAAAATATATACAGAAATTTTTACAAGTATTTTCCATAATGCAACCAGGACTTTTACCATTTCAAACTTGTTTCACAGATGCATTATGGGTAAATGTGCTGCCTGGCATTTCGGTATTTTGACACCAGTGTGCAGTGTGTTAAAAAACGCACTCTTGAGAAGGTTTGAAATGCACAAAATTTCACAGAAAGCCCTTGAAAAATATATTTAGGAAACTGCTCTTCTCATTGTGGTCAAAACGTATATTTACAAATTGTAAGGTCTCGTATTTGAACATGTAGATATAACCACATTCTGAAATAATAACTTCGCCTCGGACTGATCCTTTGGAAGTTTTCTGAATTAAATTTTGTAGAGGTCAGCGCTATTCACAAAACTCACCATTCTTTTTTTATTACTTTTTCATTTTTTTTATCACAAAAACATAGCTTAGGACCCATTATTGGAACGAGCTCAACGAGCTCGTTCCAATGAGGGGTTATAAGCTATGTTTTCGACGCAAAAAATCAAAAAAATTAGTGCTTCAAGTATTTTATTTGCAAGTAAGGTCTGCTTTTCGTATTAGGTAAAGGGTTAAACAAGTTTAGAGAAAGTTCATTGAGTGTTCTGGATCTTCTGTCTGGAGTGTACGAGCTCTACACCGGGAAATATATCTTCTGTCCTCCCTCTTTTTTTAAATATCTTATCGCACGTGAACTATATGGGTATTTTGTTTGGGAAAATATGGGTTATTACTTCCATGTAATTTTGTTTACAAGTTGCATCTGCTTTTGATGTTAGGTAAAGGGTTAAAGAAAAATATCACCTTCGGAAATCTGTTTACTTTCTTGATTGGCACTGTTTTGTGTCAAAGCGTTGTATTGACGTCATGACGCCAGCCAGTTGCGTAACGTCTAATCTGATGTTTTCTTACATGACGTTCTTACACGTAGACCGAATTCCACGCAATGTGTGTCGAGCACATTTTTCAATATATGTATCGTGTAGATTAAAGTTGAATATCCACACCAATCGTGATATAAAAAATGGCGAAAAATATTCTTTAAACCACTTGATTTTCTGTCACCTTTTTCTTGTTTTAATTCACTTCGAAAGGTATGTTATTGTACTTAATAATAAATATTCAGTCACATAGCATCTGTCTGTTTATGAGTATTAGGGTTCAGAGTTGTTACTGTACTTTTGCACATAATCACAACAAGGTTTACTCAAGTTGCGTTTGTTTCTTTATATTTGTAGAGAGGATTCTATTGTCGTTTGTGTCAGCGAATTTACAAGGCAAGGTCGTCGTTCTACAACCACACCCAGCGTTACCACATGCCTCATAAGTTCTCTTGCGAGAAGTGCGACAAGACGTTCCCGGTACGACACGACTTTGAGCAACACATGAACACGCATCTTGACGTGAAACCGTTTGCTTGCGAGTTCTGTGGCAGAGAGTACTCGTCCAAAACAAGAATCAAGAAACACATGGCCATGGCTCACGCCATGCCGTACGATAAATCAGAGATCTCAGGACATACTCCGTGGCATTCATGAAGTATTAAGTAAAGCCACTCTTGTAGTTTTGTAAAATAAAACTCTTCGTTTTTAATATTCTGCCTATTGTAACTAAATGTTCTCAATTCTGTTTATAGGAACAGTCACGTGACTTTCAAGCTCTCTGTTGCAGACTGCAAAATTGACCTCATTCCTCCTGACTCATAGGGATACCCATTCGATGTGAACATGTGACATATAAAACAAGGCTATTGCCCAGAAATCATTCTTTGTAACAGTCTGTGACCTTTGACCTTGCGGCTACCAACTCCAAAGTCAATAGGGTCCTTCTCTTCGCTGACCGGAAAAACGATATGGTTGTCGGACCTACGTTTTGTTCAACGAAATTTATTGTCCTGAAACCATTTTTTACAGAGTTCTATTCATAGTAATACTCTCGTAAACTCTTACCTTACAGTGCCCTTATGGTGGGTGACTGAATAATCGATAGGATACTTCACTTGCCACAGGGGTACCTAATCTGTAAATCTTATGAACATGTGTCATATAAAACAAAAGCTATTTCTCAGAAACACATTTTCGACAACGTTCCTTTTATAGGAAAAGTCCCTTGACGTTATGGCTGCCAAATCCCAAAGTCAGATGGGTTCTTCATTGTCCAAACACGCTTGACGTTTTCCAAACTTGGTTGAGTCGTGATAAATGGAACTAATGTTGTCTCCCGGACACAAAAGTGTTTTTTTGTAACAGTTATCTTGAACTTTGGTTGACAAATTCTGTATCAGGATACCAACCATTCAAATTTAGAGCACCTGCGTTAAGTAGAATTTCGGGGACCTACGTTACGTAGAACAAAAGAAACAAAGTGTTTACGCACAACCTCTCCCACTACTTTATCAAATTTTATGTCGAGTCCAAACTCCACTAAAAACCGCCCAATATTTTGTCACAGTGGAATAAGACACTGCATTCACCTCTCTGTGCGAAAGCCATGCCGTTTATTTTCTCATTGGTCCACAGTGGTGACTGCAGGCTGACCTATTCCTTTTTGACTGGCGTACACACCAGTCAAAAAGGGATAAGTCACACTGCATTCATCTCTCTACGCTAAAGCCGTGTCGTTTGTTTTCGCATTCGTGCACAATGGTTACTAAAGGGCGACCTATTCCTTTTTGACTGGCGTACACACAAGTCATAAAGTGATAAGTCAAACTACATTCACCTCTCTGTACCAAAGCCATACTGTTTGTTTTAACCCTTTACCCAACGTAACGGCCAAAACCGGCCAGCGCTATTCTCAAAAATCGCCAATTAATTTTCAAAATATTTTCATTTTTTGTCTCAAAAACATAGGTTATGACCCCTCGTTGGAACGAGCTCGTCGAGCTCGTTCCAACGAGGGGTCATAACCTATGTTTTTGAGACAAAAAATGAAAAAATTTAGTTATTCAAGAATTTTTTTTGCAAGTGTCGTCTGCTTTTCATGTTAGGTAAAGGGTTAACAGTGGTGCAAAGCGGTGACTACAGGGTTACTTGTTCCTTTGTGACTGCTGTATATAGTATGTGAATCTGTCCAGCTCGAAATTCCAGCTATGATTATCCCCCTTAATATGCAGTGGGCTACTTTTACGTCCTCGCTGGGGGGGGGGGGGGGGGGGGGGGCAGCTATGTTTACGTTCTTAGACGGATTGGCCAGCTATTTTTCCGCCCTTCGTCGGGTGGGCCAGCTAGTTTTCAACAGAGGAAAATCAACCAGAGTTTGACCTCGAAAATGAAAAGGAAAGCGACTGGATTTTCGCGTTCTCTTAGCTAGGAACCACATGCTAATGCAAACAACAGTCACTCTTTACACACCAGTTACAAGGGATAAGTCACACTACATTCATCTCTCTGCGCTAAAGCTATGCCGTTTGTTTTCGCATTTGGGCGCAGTGGTGACTGCATGGTGACTTGTTTCTTTCTTTGACAGGCGTACACACCTGTCGCATAAAGGCATAAGTCACTCTACATTCACCTATCTGCGCCAAAGCCATGTCGTTTTTTGTAACAGTGGCGCAAAGCGGTGGCTATAGGGTGACTTTTTCCTTTGTGACTGGTGTATATATGCAAGACACACTGCATTTACCAAAGACATACGGTACCGTTTGTTTTCGTAATTATAGGTCTTCGGATTTTGGGGGTGGGGGCATGTTTGCCCGACCATGACATGGAAGTACCCGACTGTTTATATGTGTATATGATTCAGACAGGGCATCAGCAGTCACCTAAATTTTCCACGATAATGGGAAATGTCGTGGTAAAAGATATGGCAGACTGCAGCAGCTGTTACCATGGTAATGCCGATTGAAATGGTTAGTTTCGAGGACTGGTTCAACTCGCATATCACCAAACTAGCAAGCAACTGCGACATTTATTTGTCTACGTAGAGATTTGAACAAGCCATATTGTTTCTTTGTTTTGTTTTTATTTTATTGGGGGTGATGAGTGGGTGGGTTTGATAATGATAAACAGATGGGTTTATCTGTGACTATCTAGATACATGTGTTATAACTTTGGGAAATGGTGGTACGAGGAGTTGTGATTTCACAAGCCTCGACAGGGCGTCATTCAACAAACTAGATTTCTATTTGGTAATCTTTTAATGTTTGAAGTATTTTGCGTGCGTGCTTGTGTTCGAGGGCGTGTGAATACCAGTGTGTGCGTATGTGGGTGCACATGGAACATGTGTACTTGTGTGGTGGTTCTGTGAGTTTCATCGAGTCTCGTTATGCAGTGCTGGAAATGAACAAAATTGACGGGCGCAGTTTTAAGCTCCCGTGAATTCAGGGACGGGAGTAAATTGTGTTCGAATTAGTATATGAATTTTTGAGGGAATACTGTCACCAAACACCAAAAACCTTAACCCTTTGACCTCTAGTGGTATCTTCCATGCCAGCTCAATGGCAGCAAGTAGAAGAATCCATATTCATTATTTGGGGTAGACCAATCAATATTTCCAACGTGCAGCCTAAGGGCTGCACGTTGAAAACATTGATTGCTCTACCCCACATATTTACTGAACAGCCATCCTATTTATGACGCAGCATGTTCCTGGCCAGAAAGGTGGCCGATCGGGTTCAAGGGGCTACATGTAAATGTATAAGGAATTGCTGAATTATGACAGTAACTTGCCACTGACTGCAGAGTGCTGCTTTCTCAAAACAACACACATGTATATGCCCTCACAGTATATTAGTGCTCTACAATATTTTTCAGCGAGTGCATTTTTAGCTCCCGTAAAATTGAAAACACGGGTGCTGACAGGAGCAATTGCACTCGCACCGTCTCATTTCCAGGACTGGTTATGTTCATAGTTTTAACAGAATATCGCGAAATATTCCTTCTTTGTATGTCATGTTTCTTTATTTTACGCTTTGGGTTGTATATTTGTCCAATATTGTGTAAAATCACTCATCTGTTTCAAATGTTGTTTTCTGAAAGAGAATGTTTGCTGTAGAATTATTTGAAATAAAGCGGTACAGAAAATAAATGAATCAAAGTTATTATAATTTGTCTTATTATTTTAATAATCTGCGTGTTCGTCGGGTTTTCTTGATGGAAGGGTTTTTAAAGTTGAAACGGTTGACCGATTAATTGATTAATCAATGATCAACATCTTGATCGATCCAAAAAGTAATTGATCGATTAATCGTTACTTTTGAACTACTGTATTATATGGGTTAACAAAAGAACAAACTTGCTCTAAAACAGGCAAACATTGTCACACTGACTCACATCAGTTATATGAGACAGAGTAAAGCATGCAAGTTACTTGCTGACATACATGTTTACTTACATGATCATCATTCTGTATCAGTAGCTGGAAATGATCATTCTTAACCTTTTATGCATTACGGGTAGCAGACGATACTCGCAAAATAAATTCATAAGTTACTAACAATTTTTCAATTTTTGTCTCGAAAACATAGCTTATGACCCTCACTGGAACGAGCTCAACGAGCTCGTTCCAATGAGGGGTCATAAGCTATCTTTTTGAGACAAAAATTGAAAACATAATAAATTTGAATGGAGAATTTTGTATATAGGCCTAGTCGGTTTTGTTTGTTACGTTGGGTAAAGGTTTCATGCTGTAAATCATCAACGATATGGCAATTATTCAGATATCTATTTGGACAAGTGATTAATCGGTTAACCAAGGTTAATCCACGTGATTAATCGATCAAGAAAACCCCTTAACCATTTCAGCTCTGATGGTTTTCAGGGTGAAAGAAGCCTTTGTGTCTCAAGACACCAGCAAGTATCTTCCACATTTCTACTTATGCGTCCAGGCACTATACAGAGTGGCATGCATCCTGTTTCTTTGATTGCTGGATTGCTGGCATGTTTAACTTGTATTGTACCGCAACAAACCCCTTGCAGCTAATGAGGCAACATGCAGGCCTTGAAATAACACGCGAACAATCGTTCAACTTACGTGGGGGTTACGTCAATTGTAAAATACGGGAACACAGTACTGGTTACGATAAAACAACACAGCATTAATTCACTTCCTAATCCCAAGATTTGCCAGTCAGATATAACAACCCTTCAGAACAAACTCGACTCTAATGTTGCACATTGCATTCACATATCGCAGGCCGTTGACACCTTAACAGACTTTCCGTCAAAATAAATAACAACTAACGCGCGATCTCCCCAAAGCGAGATCGCCCATTAGTTATTGCTATTTATTTTGGAGAAATTCTGTTAAACACATTTTGTCGGAGGACCATTGTAATGAGCTCCGTCCGTCCGTCCGCCTGTCCGTCCGTCCGTCCGTCCGTCCGTCCGTCCGTCCGTCCGTCCGTCCGTCCGGGGTGATAACTAAAGTTTAGATCATCGAATCAAAACCAAATTTGGTGATTTGTCCCTTACCCCAATGATTAAGTGAATTCCGAATATCGGCTGGATCTGATAATTTTTGTTGGAGTTATGCCCCTTTTTCGACGCTTTTCCGCCCAATTTTGCAACTTTGGAAATTTGTTGTCCGGATGATAAATTCAGTTTGAGTTATTGAATCAACAACAAAATTTGTCTCAAACAAGGTTTGTCTCAAGTATACGTAGGTCAAGTTCGAATTTGGGTTCGATCCGACCAATTTTGGCTGAGCTATGGCCAGTTTTCCATTTTTTTAGCTCAACTTTGGCGAAGCCAAATTTGAGCTTATGCCATGGCCAGTCGTCCGTCTGTCCGTCAACAATTCAATACGGCTCGGGCTAGAGGCCGTATTTATGAACCGATCTTTACGAAACTTCTTGGGTACCTTTGTTATGACCGTAGGACGAGAACGAGTGTTTTGGGGTCCTGTCCGAAATTCAAGATGGCCGAGGGCAGCCATTTATTTTGTACAAAATTAGGTGCAATCAGATTTTTGCACAGAACTTCCATATGAAGGCGCTGATTTGAATAATTTTTTTTGTGTGAATCTTTAGTACCCTGGGATACATCACATATAATACGGGTTTTTTTCTCGTGCAGAAATTATGCAAATTAGATGAACTTTGATTTTTTCAGTGCTACTTACACACAGTAAGTACACATGTCAATACGGCTCGGGCTAGAGTCTGTATTTATGAACCGATCTTCACGAAACGTCTTGGGTACCTTTGTTATCACCTTGGGACGAGAACGAGTGTTTCTGGGTGCGGTCCAAAATTCAAGATGGCTTCCAGTGGCCATTTTGTACCGAAATTAGGTCTAATCAGTTTTTGTACACAACTTCTATACGGCTCAGGCTAGAGGCCGTATTTATGAACCGATCTTTACGAAACTTCTTGGGTACCTTTGTTATCACCGTGGGATGAGAACGAGTGTTTTGGAGTGTGGTCCGAAATTCAAGATGGCCACCAGAAGCCATTTTTTACCAAAATTAGTGCAATCGGTCTTTTGTACAGAACTTCTGTATGAAAGTTCTGATTTGAATAAATTTTTATTTAGGGGCAAATGGCTCCTATGCCTTCCGTTGCGCTGCCACTGATATTTTATTTTTATTTTTTTGGGGATTAATATATATCAAAATATTTTTTATCCAACTAATAGGATTAAATATTAAATTCGCGAGCCTTGGCGAGTGCGTAAAATAATTGATACTACGAGTGGGGTTAAAAAATTATTCTCACGCATTGTAAGTTATCCCCTTCCTCGTTATGGGAGGGTATATATAGGAATCGGTTTCGTCCGTCTTTCTTCCCTTCCGAGCACGTGTCTGTTCGTCCGCTCTTCCCCAATTTCTTGTTATTGCATTTTGAAGAAAACCGTTCAATATTTTCCCCAAATTAAATAGCTTTTGGTGATAATATCATGAATGAATTTGCGAAACAGCTGTGTCCAGGTATTTTTTTAAGGAGTTATTGCCCTTCGTTGGCCGATTTCTTGTCATTACATTTCAAACAAAACCTTTCAAAAATTTTTCCACATTTAATACACTAGTAGCGTTTTGGTCATAATATCATGAAAAGGGCCCAGGAGAGGAAAGTCGAGCCCCAGGGTTAATTCTGTGACGGCACCCCTTTCAATTGTGTTTGGATGCAAATGCCAAAGGCACGGGCAATGATAGGAAGTTTGGGGGAGTCTCCCCCGAGAAAATTTTGAAAATCAGTTATTAAATGGAGACCTCTATAGCGGCTTTTGGGATTAAAAAAAATCACGTTATTTTTTGGCCGTCAAAATGACGATTTTAGCTTCATATTTGCAAGTTCATCATTGGGTAACCAGTGACCTGGAGTAATAGCTTTTGACTGCACAATGCTTGAAGTGATAACTTTATTACGTCAAGTTGATTTAATAGAGTTATTACTTCAAGAATCATGGAGTCAAAAATTACAACCGTTGGTCAAGTGCAGAGCTCCATTCACGATACAACCCCTTTCTTAACTGTTAGGACAGGAGTCAGAACCTTTGGGAGAACCCTAGCCCTAGTCAAAACATGGACTGAAAGCTCATATTTTATTTTTTTGTTTGGTACGTACTTTGAAAATACAATCGTTCGGGCCATGGGGAGGGGGGTGGTGGTCAGGGCTAACCCAAGAATCCTGGACTCTGGACCAAACTCGGGCCCCCAAAAGTTCCGGCCCCGGGGTTACTCCCACGGCCTCCACATTCTCCCCGGCCCTGATCATGAATGGTGTCGCGATTCGCGAACCATCTGTGTCCCAAATATCTCTACCAAATTGATTACCCTTGTTTGACTTCGCATTTCTTGTCAAAATATTAACTGTTCTTATCATTACATTTCGAAGGAAACCGTTCAAGATTTTTTTCTGATTTAATATACAGTTTATGTTGGTGAAAATATCATGAAGGGGGTTTTGAACCACATGTGTCCAAGTATTTCTTCGAGAGTAGTCACTCACCGCCACACTTGATGTTTTATTCTTCAGGCTCCCGTGGAATGTGATAAATGTGGGCGCAGTTACGGAAGCTGGCGGGCCTATCTGAACCATAATACTAGATTCCACATGCCGCATCGATTTTCTTGCAGTCTGTGCCAAAAGACGTTTGCCACAAAAGCCGAGGTAATCAACCACGAGAACGTGAACAAAATCCATTCATCAGAGAGATCAGCTTTACAGTGTATGCTTTGTGGCGAATCCTTTCCATCGAAGTGCGCACTTGGTGTGCACTATAAATCGCACGAGAGAGACGCTACTCGTCCTACACCTTAAGGCTACCAACCCTACAGAGAACTGTCAAACTGAGAATGAAGGAAATTTCACGTGAGTGATCAGTTGATCCAGGGTTGACGGTGACGAAAAGATTGAAATATGTCTGGAATCCCCAACACCTCAAGAACTTCACCTTAACCGCTTCTACCCTGATCTTGTCTTCCAAATCAGTTTAATGGTACCAATTGGAAGAGCCCATATTCATTACCTGGGACATCTATTATTTTCAACTTGCAGCCTTCGGTCTGCCCGTTGAAAATATTGATTGGTTTCCCCACACACTCACTGGTCAGTCATCCTACTTGGTTGAAAATATTGATTGTGATTGATTACCCCACGCATTCACAGAGCAGTCATCTTACTTGCGGAAATTATGACGTATCATATTACTGGACCGTTAACCCTTTACCTACCTGAAAAGCAGACGACACTTGCAAAAATAATTCTTGAATAACTATTTTTTTCATTTTTTGTCTCAAAAACATAGCTTATGACCCCTCGTTGGAACGAGCTCGACGAGCTCGTTCCAACGAGGGGTCATAACCTATGTTTTTGAGACAAAAAATGAAAATAATAGTGAAAATTAATTGCGGATTTTTGAGAATAGCGCTGGCCGGTTTTGACCGTTACGTAAGGTAAAGGGTTAAAATGGCCTTTAGGGTTAAAAATGGAAAAAAGTACAATTTTCCAACATATTTCTGACATACTGTGTCGATCATGGATGTACAGTCAAAAGGAGGACATTATCCCACGGAGGAAGGAGTTTAGGATCATGAGGAACATGTCTCTAGCATTTGTGCAATAAAATTGTTATGATGTACCTAAAAGCATGTCCGGCAGATCCGACCAGCGCAGGACAAGTATATTTGAAGTGTGTTTGATGTTCTTTTAATCATTCACCGAGTGGTATCGCTAGGCAATTGCTGGGCTAAGTTGGTTAAAATGGTAAACTGGTTAAGTGGTACTAGCCACAATCTCATGGCTTCATTGAAATGTGGACGCACTAATAAAAAGTAAGAAAACAATTATTTATCATATGACTCGTTCGTATTGTTCACTTTAAAACATTTGATATTTTGTTTTCATATTAATCAGTGATAAATAAAGCCTTCCGTCAATTTCATTGGTCAGTTTCAAAACTAGACAATTTGATTGGCTGAACAAAATAAAACTGGGCCACATTTTCATAATTTGCATAATTAGAGTTGGGAGCTTTCATTGGTCAATTTCAAAACTGGACAAATTGATTGGCTAAATAAAATACAACTGGGTGACATTTGCATAATTTCAGTAGGGAGAATTTACGTTATCTGTCCTATTTAGGGTGAGTTATATTGTATTAATCTTTTACCTACAAGAAAAACGCCATTCATTCTTTTTTATATTTTCACTTTTTGCTTCCAAAACATAGGTTATGACCCCTCATTGGAACGAGCTCGACGAGCTCGTTCCAATGAGGGGTCATAACCTATGTTTTGGAAGCAAAAAATGAAAATTTTTAGTTATACGAGGATGTTTTTTCCAAGTGCCGTCTGCAACTCAAGTTAGGTGATGGGTTAAAAAGTCATACTAAGTGGCTAATTTGTGCGTGTGTGTGTCATATGATAAATAGAATATGAAATGAGTGTTTTTCTCATATAATATTTATGAAACTCGTCCGAATTTTCCGTTTGTGCTCGCCAGAGGCTCGCCAAAACATAAAATTCTTAGACTCGTTTCATAAATATATATGAGAAAAACACTCATTCCATATCCTCTATATATAAAATTCGTTGGCACTCTCCAATAAGTTGTAATAAAGCAATTATTTATGGACAAAATCTTACTGAACGAAGTCTCCATCTTGCTGGTAAACGTGTATCTTTGAAAATTCGAAAATTAAGTTAGAACTGTACCACTTCAGTTTGGCCTGCAAGACAGGTAGAGTGAATTGTTTAGAAAACACCCATATGGCGGATAATTTTCGTCACTGGAAGAGATGTACAGTAAAGTTAGCGCCCCTTAGTAAATTTAAAACTAAGGGTATGGGAATTTCATACAAAAAATGAATTTTCGAAATGTTAGCGAAGTTGGAAATTGTGGAAATTGATATATTTATTTCAGCAGTGTATAAATACAGAATACGTAAGACCCTACAAAGCTTCGACATTCGATTCGATTTCGAATCTTAAATTGCTATTCGGTTCGATTCGAAATCAGCTGCCCGATTCGTTTCCCATCGAATCTTTTCATTTAATTATAGCTTGGCATCAGTCATCTACGTCAACTCACAAAACATATAGTTAACTTTACATAAATAATGCTGAAAATAAAGACTGAGTGTAATTTCTGCTATATTAATATAAATAGCATCTGCATCCATGCCACCAACCATGCTAATTCTAGTCTCACTTGTCAATTACGTTCTTGAAAACAAATTTAAGGTTTCCAAGGGTGTAGAAACCAGTTTTGAAAAAAAAACAGCTTTTGAAAAAATAAAAAAAAATTTTTAAAAATCACCAGTTTTGAAAAAAAAATCACCGTTTTTGAAAAAAAAAAACAGCGTTTGAAAATAAATTTACCACTTTTGAAAAACAAATTCTAACCGTATTTGAAAAAAAAAATTACCACTTTTGAAATAAATTGTCGTTTTTTCAAAACTGGTTATCTTTTTCAAAACTAGTTATTTTTTTCAAAACTGGTTATTTTTTCAAAACTGGAATTTTTTTTTATCAAAAGTGGTTATTTTTTTTCAAAACTGGAGAAAATTAATGGAAAATAGTTCTTTTTAAGTTTCAAACTTTTTACCAATCTTCAGCCTTCAAAACCGGATGTCTCCTGGTGCCGACTTGAATCTGTCTGACCTGTGCAGGATGCTGGATGTCGACTATACAGTTGACAGAAGATATCTGCATTGTTTTGTACGACATCGAAGAATCGCCACCTCTTCTAATACTAACTCGTTAAAACAAGAGCAACACGAAGCGTGGCATATGTCCCCTCCCAAAATGCCAAGTGTATCAAACGCCAAATTTATAAAATTATATTTATTTAGCTGTAACCTAAAAAGAACTAGAGGGGGCTGCCAAGGGTGGCTAATTCTCCCGAATTAATTCCTTGATACTGTAATGCCTCGATACTGTAATGCTGTGATACTGTAACTAATAATACGGTCTAGCAGAATTTTAAACCTCTTACTTGGCAAAAAATCAGTAATTTGACCTTGAGGTCAAAGGTCAGTGTTATATGTGGGTCATGATGATACGCGACACATAATCTGATGGTGATACACCCACATGCCAGATACCATAAGCCTAGGTCAAAAGATAAAACAGTTTTGAGCCGGACATGAATTCCGTCTACAGACGGACGGACAGACGGAATTGGGTTTATGTGTTTAAATTTATGTGTTTATTCTAAAAAAACATGTCCAAATAGTCAAAAAGTGATTTTTAGGAAATTTTTTGGGTGGTAGCTAACCATAACCCTACCCTACTACTGACTGACCCTAACCCCCCCCCCCCCTCCCACAGGATCGTAAATGTGCACTATGTGACTAAAGGTGAAAAAAGACTCGTAACCTCCACCTGTACTGGAAAATAAGTCACATAAGCCAAAAATAGCCATACAAACCGAAAAACAGCCGGGGCAGACATAAACCCCTTCCGTACTTACGACTAAACACTTAAACCCATTTCGTTAGCTCGGACGTACTGACTGACAGATAGACGACGCCACGACTACATTCCCCCGAAATTAGTTTTCGGGGAAATAATTATTTAAATCCAACATTGATGACAGCAAATATGTTGGACGGACACATTTTGCAATCATCTCCTAAGTTAAACAAGGGCAAATAACTATGTAAATGTTTATGCGAAGATGTTATTTCTGTTTCAGGATCCGTTCCCCCATATTGAGGTATAAGCATGGCAAACATTATTTGAATTCAACAAATAATGACAGTGCCACAGCAGCAAATATGTTGACGGACACATTTTTCAATAATAATCCCCCAAGTTAAATAAGGGCAAATAACTCAGTAAATCCTTCGGCAAAATTATTAATTCTGCTGTAGGATCCGTTCCCCCATGTTGAGGTACAAGCTTAGCAAAATTTATTTGAATCTGACAAATAATGACAGTGCTGGAGCGGCATATATGTTGGACACGTACTGACTGACAGATAGACGACGCCACGACTACATTCCCCCGAAATTATTTTTCGGGGAAATAATTATTTAAATCCAACATATGATGACAGCAAATATGTTGGACGGACACATTTTGCAATCATCTCCTAAGTTAAACAAGGGCAAATAACTATGTAAATGTTTATGCGAAGATGTTAATTCTGTTTCAGGATCCGTTCCCCCATATTGAGGTATAAGCATGGCAAACATTATTTTATTTCAACAAATAATGACAGTGCCACAGCAGTAAATATGTTGGACGGACACATTTTTCAATAATAATCCCCTTTTGATGTTTTATAACATTTTTATATTCATTATATCAACATGTGTGCGCCGTGACATATAATACAAACAATATCCTTTCCTTTAACCCTTTACCTAACGTAATGGCCAAAACCGGCCAGCGCTATTCTCAAAAATCGCCACAATTAATTTTCATTTTTTTTTTGTCTCAAAAACATAGGTTATGATCCCTCGTTGGAACGAGCTCGTCGAGCTCGTTCCAACGAGTGGTCATACCCTATGTTTTTGAGACAAAAAATGAAAAAAATTAGTTATTCAAGAATTTTTTTGGGCAAGTGTCGTCTGGTTTTCATGTTAGGTAAAGGGTTAATATAAAAAATAGTCTAGAAGATAAGATTTGCTGATTTTTTTTATCTGGGAAGAATAAAAACTTGCAAATTTCTGTTAGAACAAATTTGCTAAATAGTGAGTCAAAGTGGACTTTACTTAGTTGCTTCTAATCAGCTTGCAAAAAAGCCAAGTTTCCTGTTGTAACTTTAATAAACTCCGAGAGCTGTTTTCGTTTATTAAAAGTAACAAACAGAAATTTCGCTTTATGTTCTACTGATGGCATAAGTGGTTTCTCAACAAATACATGCTTTTTAATTGGATCATCCTCGCCAGTCTAATTATTTCAGGGGAGATAACTTGATCGAAAGTCGATTTTCATGACGAGTTAAGTCAGGGATGCTTTCAGTGAAGTTTCACCTATAGATAACTCGCACAAAATAACAAAAGCGCAAGTGAAACTCCAGCTGGATGACTTCCCGGTGTAACAGACATTTTGTCTGTGCTTTTTATTAGTTTCATAGAATTACCGTTTTGTTGACAAAAAGTCCTTTGAGGTTGCTTGATATTTATATTCTTTCTAGAAGTAGATATTTAAATTAACACCACTTCTCCTCCCACCACCTGCCTACTGAGATACGCATGTCCAGGACGAGATATCTGAGTGAGACAGATCTATCTTACCCACCCATGTGACTTTCCTCATTGGGGAATATTTCATAGACTATTTCATTGTCGTCTGCTTTTTGTAAACAAGCATGGTGTCCCGCTTCGCTTCAATTGACACACCTACTCATCCCATCCCACACTACTCGAGAATTTTTCTCACGCCACCACTTCTACGACCTCATCGAAATCATTGATTTCGAAAGTGACGTCAACGGAATGGCAGCTATTTCAACTCGTCGCTTTAATATATTAACCCATCGCTGTCGTGAGCTAATTATACAATAACATGATTTTCGAAGGTGTTCGGCTCCATTATCGGACCTACATCAGTGATTAGCAGCCCGGTAGTCCCTTAAAGGCCCGAGGACCGCTAATGACTGTAGGGCTGCTAATCACTGGTGTAGGTCCGATAATGGAGCCAAACGTCCGAGAAAATCGTGTTATTATTATTATTATCAAGACCCGAGTCATAAGAATCACACGTACGATTCCGCCGTTCCAGCCAATCTGTAAAAAATTTTATTCCATAAGTTGTCGCTCTTTTTTGTGTTTATCGGCTTCGATTCACTTTCCATTTTTTGCAAATCATCTTCATTTAATTCGGAAGACTGAGAGTGAGACAATTTGACAGTTCGTCTGCAAACTGTTTACGGAAGTTGATAACTTGACGTCATCAGTGCGCGTACGGACCAGTTGTGCTAATGGCTATTTTTGGCAATTAGCGCCCGGTGGGAAATTCCAGTGATCGTTTTAGCAGTGGAACTATGTATGGTTCATTATCGTCCGCGTAATTTCATGTTAATGTGCTTGTGACGCCCCATGAATTTACAATATACTATTAAAACAAAATAGGGGATATTTGATAAACGTGAGATTTTTGAAGAAATATTTTTATATTTTCATCAAAAAGACAGTTGAGGCATTGCACTGTGACATCTGGTGAAAGATTTCAGCGATAGTTGGGTGTCTGACAAGCACACATTCCACGCACTGAGCTGTAGAAGACATGGACGGTCAGTCAGAGAATTTACCACATTCAGTCCAAGACCTCAATACCTTGTAAATCCTCCTCGGTTTGCGAAACAAGCGCGGATCCGACCTGGCATATTCCTCATCAAACGTCTAATATCAGCTTGACTGATGTTATTCCATTCTTCCTGCAGTGCAGCGGCGAGTTCCTGGACATTGGTAGGGGGTTGTTGGCGTTGTCGTAGGCGCCTGCCAAGCATATCCCAGACGTTCTCGATTGGTGAAAGGTCTGGACTTAGTGCTGGCCAAAGCAGTGTAGTGATGTTCTGCTCCCGGAGGAACTCTGTAGCGACACGGGCCCCGTGTGCCCTTGCATTGTCATCTTGGAAAATGAATCGACTGCCGTGACGTCGCGTAAATGGCACCACATGAGCTGCTAACATATCACGATAGTACTGCCCTGTGACACGCCCTTGGATGACATGTAATGCTGTTCTGCTTGTCATGGTTATGTCTCTTCACACCATAACCGATCCACCACCAAAGCGATCGTGCTGCCTAGCGGTTACGTCATGGTATCGTTCGTTCCGCCGCCGCCACATTCTGTTTCGCCTGTCGTGGAAGTCGAGACTGAACCTCGATTCATCGAAAAACATAACGTTGCTCCACCGACGATTGTCCCAGCGCTGTCGTGCTCCACACCAATAACGCTTTGCTGCAATGTGACGTTCAGTCAAACGTGGAATTATCCGAGGTCGTCGAGCATTCCAGCTGTGTAGGCTAATTGGGATAGTCTGACTACTGACTCGCACATCTGTCGCTTGGTGCAGCTGCTGTCCAATTTCTGAGGCACTTTTATAGCGGTTACGTAATGCTGTGGTTCGGATGAAACGATCCTGGTTAGCAGTTGTCGCCCTTGGACGACCTGACCGACGTCTGTCATCAACATTGCCTGTCTGACGGTAGCGTGACCACAACCTGCTAATCACCGATTGAGTAACGTTGAGAATTTGAGCCACTGCAGTCTGTCTGTTACCAGCTTCCAATATGCCAACGGCACGTAAACGTTCGTGAAGTGTCAGTCTTCGCATACCTCAAAAGTTACGTTTCGACCAGAAACTATTGATGAACGAGTTTATACCAAGAAAAGATCGATGAGACCTCCGAAAAAGTCCGTCCAGTACAAATAAAAATTTCAAAACGTACCTCACAGACATTAACGCGGCGCTCGTGCGAAAAACCTGCACGAAGTTTTCGTGGGCCGGTGACATTCATGATCCACACTAAACTTGGTAACATATTGATGTTTCCAATCACGCATATCCAATACCATTTTCCGAAAATATCAACATCAGTTTGGATATCCCCTACTTTTAAAAACTGGTTTCGTAGTATATACTTTTCGTACCTTTGGTATATACTTGACTGTTTGATGCACTTTCCGAATATGCAATTCATCTTTCTCCAGGATCAATGGACAGAACTATAAATTTTCCTCGCACGACCAGTATTTTGATTTCGTTGACGTTATGTAAGGTGTTCTGAGAAAAAAATCATCCTCAAGTGGTGTGAGGGGTGGGATGGGTAAATCTCACCCTCGAGGAAATATATTTGACCTGACTCTCGGTTCGGTAGAACATTGAATTTTCCTCACACACGCGATATTTTGATTTCGATGACGTCATGTGAGCTGTGTTGTGAAAAATCACATGATTGGAGAATAATAATAGTCACCCTTGACTGAAGTCCTGGTTTTCTTAGGGGAACATGTCCTCGACCCTTTCCAGCTCCTTTCCAACAACAGTTTGAACCGAACACCTATATCTTAAAACATTGTATACAATTTTTTGTTAAGGTGGGGATTATCTAATGTGTCCCGTAAAAGGCATGTTTTGACCCTTTACCTAACGTGAAAAGCAGAAGACACTTGCAAACAAAATTATTGAATAACTATTTTTTCAGTTTTTACGTCGGAAACATGGCTTATGACCACTTATTGGAACGAGCTCAACGAGCTCGTTCCAATGAGGTTCATAAGCTGTGTTTTTGAAGCAAAAAATGAAAATTGAATGACAATTTTTGTGAATAGGGCTGTTCGGTTTAATCGTTACGTTGGGTAAAGGGTTAATCTTTGATCTTTTGTACAAGTATGTACAATACACGTGTATGGTTCCGGTTCTGTGACTGCCAGGATGACGTTCAATAAAATCAGTTCTTAGTACTTAGGAATTATTACTTACTGAATGACTGCAATTCAGTGATTTGATTGGTGGAAAGATACGATGTAAATAGCGCCTCCTCTCTCTTGTAATAATTACACCATGGTTCATCCCGGGGTAAAAACATGAGTATGAAGACAATGTCATTATTTTTTCTTAACTTTTTTTCGACCCAGGAACATGATATGTCATAATTTAATCAAGTAGGATGGCTGTTTAGTGAATGTCTGGGGCAGACCAATCACCATTTTCAACGTGCAGACTTGGGGACATTAGTAGCCTTTTAATGCCTGTTTTTAGTAATGTATGACCACATGCAGCTGTGCCAATTGGAAATGGGTGGATTCCTGGGACGTAGGAGCCGGGAGGTACAGGGATGTGGGGCATGTGTCACCCCTCCGTGCACCCCTTTTTTCCAAATAGAGCCGAGAGAGAGAAAGATGGATGGATGGAGGGAGAGAGAGTTTCAGCCAGCATTATCTTTTATCAACCAGTCATTGCAATTTTATTGGGAATTAGCGGGACGGGTGCCCATACTCTTCACATGTGACTAATGATTGCGTCGTTTCATCTTTCTCTACTATGGACTTTAAAATTGAGGAAAGTGCACATTTTTGGCTTCATATTTTTAAAAAAAGTGTTAAATATCGAGCCAAAAATGATGTGCATTCTCCTCAGTGTAGAGGTGCGTGTGTATTTCGGCCCTGCCATTAAAGCACATTGACTATCTCTGATAATTATCAGTGTCTGAGTTCTCTTGTATGACCGTGACCTCGAGATACTTCCTATATCCCTCGTGGAATCATTTGTATTTGTGGGAATGGTCAGTTATGAAGTAATCCTACAAGCCCTTAGGCTGTATAACTAAATTTATTTATTTATTTATTTATTTATTTATTTATTTATTTATTTATTTATTTATTTATTTATTGGTGTTTAAGGTCACATATTTCTGCACAATGGCTAATCATGACCACGACAGTTTTACGGGTGGAGGAAGTCGGAGTACCCGGAGAGAACCACCGAGCAACGGCGAGCAACTGTCAGCTCCCCAACATACCAACTCCACATAAGCAGGGTTAGCATTGGTTGAAGACAGGTGCACCATCGACGTGCAGTACGCCTTAGTATACAACATCACCGTGCCCCCACCTGGGCAGTGGAGGTGAAGTGTCTTGCCCAAGGACACAACGCGGTTGCCGCAAGTGGGATTCGAACGGAGGACCTCTCGGCTTGCACCCTGCACCTCTACCTGCTAAGCCTCCGCGTCCCCCAAATAAATTAAATTATTAACGAGACAACTTAACCGTTTGAGGCCTACATGTATATATTCATTTTTATTTCTCTTTTACTGACTGTCTGTCATTCATTCTGCAAGTTTGTAAACCAACCAATTTCGACATGGCCACAAACAAGAACGCCGGTAGTGGGGGCAGGCGCAGTTAGCCCCTAACCGTACGGCTATGGGGCAAGGGACAGCGCGTGCCCTGATTCGACAGAGGTGCTCTTGTGGAAAAGACTACCTTTCGAGGACTGTAACTGAGAAACTCACGGGCATTCGTTTCTAACAGGGTGGGGGGATGGTATTAAGTATAATTAGGGAGCTTGGTCCCTTGAGTGGAACAAGGTTCCATCTGCAATGCTTTAGTATTCTAGATTAATCTTTTACCTAACGAATCGCCCCCATCCGCCCGCGTGATATGCAAATTGAGCAGTTGAAAAAATTAAATTTTTAAAAATATTTCAACAAAACCATATCATGTGGCCCCTCATTGGAACGAGCTCACTGAGCTCGTTCCACTGAGGGGTCACATGATAAGGTTTTGTTGAAATTTACAAAAACTTATATTTAAAATAATAAATTTTGATATCGTCTGCGTTGGGTAAAGGGTTAAAGCTTGTTCCTCCCAAGTGTCGACATATCGTAGTCTGAGTGCTAGAATGTTCTATGTCCCCTATGGGGCATAGGACATTCTAGCACTTAAGCGACGATATATATGATGTGAATACCATGAATACCATTAAGTTTCACATTACAGTTTATACGTTGTAAATTCGCGGTCTTAACTCATACCCGAGTGCTCGAGTGTCCTTATCGATACTCCTGTCCCTTGACTTCGCTTCTTCTGTTGCCCTTGGTTACAAAATATTTTTGACCTAAAATCCATTTTCGCAAGTCAGTATATTTTGGATGAAGAAAATTGGAGCCAATACAAAGCAGGAATTGCTGTTTTATGAAAAGCGCTGTGTAAATCTTTCGTATTTTTTAGGTTCGTTTATATACCTTGAATCTCTGATCAATGTCCGCTAATTTCCAGCTGGTACTGTTGTGACTTGGAGGTGAGAGAGAGGATATTGACACCGTCGACTGTCTACCAAACGACCCGATTGGCTTTTTTCAGTGACTGCTGCATACAGCTGATATAAAATCATGCTGACTGTGACTCATGTCAATTTGACCCGAATGCAATATCCTATTTCGATCACAGAACATGAACGTTTGATTCAATACGTACAGGATGCCACCAGATACGTCATGCTGTTGGCGACCCTTTTAAAATATGTTAGACAGGTGCTTGACCTTTTGATTCAGTCGTGTTGTCATTTATATCTCTGCAACCACCACGTGGACTCTCTGTGGAGTGATGTACAGCATGTGGAGTGCTGTACAAGAAGCGCGTGTGTTGTATCCTTTACTTATTGCGAATAGAAGTATTTTGCCACAAAAATTCTCAAATAATTGAAAAATTTGAATTTTTTCCTCAACACATTAAGACTGAACACAACGAGGGCGGAGTACGGGGGGCAGGAATCAGTGACCCGCGATGGAGTTTTTCCTGCATTTCACGAGCGGCCAATATGGAATTAACCTTCGCACTCTGTGGAATTATAATAGATATATTCCCAGGTGACTATTTATGTCCGTTGATTGGTGAGTTTGTCAGTCCGGCGTAGTAATATTAGTTATGCAGTTTGTTAGTGACCTACTAAGGTATATACGGTGTAATATTAATTATCCTTGTGTTTTCCAGGGTCTATGGGAATTTACACCGGTTTGGGAACTCATACACCCTGAGGCAAAGCCGAAGGGTGTATGAGTTCCCAGACCGGTGTAAATTCCCATACACCCTGGAAAACACAAGGATAACGGTTTTATTTCCAAGTATTTTGGTGTAGTTAATACTTTTACCTACATTGTGGGCAAAAACTGACAGAAAATTTGTACTTTGTAATTTTCTTAATGAACAAAACCAGACAAATATGGATGTCATTGGAACTGGCTCAGTAAGCCAGTTCCAATGACATCCATATCTGTAATATTTTATTGCACATAAATATTAAATTTCCTGTATTTTTATTTTTGTTCTAACAGAACTGGGCAGAACGTATGAATTAATAATTAAAAATTGGTACTTTTTTAGAAATATAGCCTGCTATTTTGTATATTCTTATTTTTACACCGTGGTTAACTACGGTGTAAAAAAAACCCACTGTGGATTGCAAGTTAAACCGTACCTCTCAGCCAGTCAAAATGCAGTATTTTGTTTCATTTGGAAATAAGGTCAATTCCATACTGGGCGAGAGCGTGGCTCTCGCGACATGTAAAATTTATTTTCGCGCTCTCTGGAATTAACTGGCATTGTATATTCCATATTAGGTCACAAACAAACTGTATAATGACTTGATCTAACCTACTACATTTTCTACATACTGACTAGCAAAATCGATTACATTTTTTATTTGGGCTTAACGACACTTTCGACAGCCAGGGACGCCTCGTGTCGGATAGTTTTACGGGTGGAGGAAGCCGGATTACCCGGGGAGATCCGCCGAGCAGCGGCCAGCAATGGTCAGACTCACCAACGTACCAACTCCGCACAAGCAGGGTTAACAATTGTTCAAGACAAGTGCACCATCTACATACAGTACGCCTTAGTACACAACGGCCCCCTGCCCCCACGTGGGCAATCGTAATCAATTGCCTCCCCCAAGGAGACGGCGCGGTTACCCCTAGCGGGGATCGAACCCCAGACCTTTCGGTTTGGAGTTCAATGCCGTAACTACTGAGTCATCACGCTCCCAACATTGATTAATGATAAATGACAGCTAGAATTCTTACTTTTTCGACGTGAGCGGTTATAGTCTGCGCATTTTGAAAGATGAATTTATAAAGGGGAGATCACTCTGATTATTCGTCGTATTTTAATTTCCTCCAACCGAAAATACATTATGCTCACATAGCTTGCATATGACGTTCTAAAACCGCAAGGAATGGGGTGATATGCAATGACATTCTCGATTACTTCAAAGTATAGAATATTATGCAGTGCACCCTCTCCCTAACCAACACATTTTAAGAGCTTCCGTTGAACTTGTTAAAGATCTTAGAATTAAAGAAATGACTTTTTGTGTGTCCATTTGTCATATTTTTCTCGCATTGGGTCGACCATGGTAGGCCCGGTGTATTTCGAATATTTGTGCCCGTCGACTTTAAATCAGCGTCGTCCTCTGTGAGCTTTTGACAGTAGGTGGGCAAGCTAATTGTGAATTTTCAATTAGTTGAGCTTTCCGAAGCCCATCCCAGCCATCAAGACTTTAACACTAGTGTGGGCCTTCAAGACCTTCGATGGAGTTCCGTTTATGATCAGATGATTTTGCCATCCCTGACTTTTCTCGTCATAAAAATCGACTGTCGATAAAGTTATCTCCCTTGAAATTATTAAATGAACGAATTTTCTACGAGTTTCCTTTTGTTACTTCTAATAAACCAAAACAACAGACAGCTCTCAGAGCTGTCTGTTGTTTTCGTTTATTAAAAGTAACGAAAGGATACTTGTCTCTTATCGCAAGCCAATTAAAAGCAACTAGTTCACAGATAATACGTCATTAAGAATATCTTTCAGTATCACACAAACCAATACTAAAAGTCCACTTTGGTTCTCTGTTTAGCGAGTGTGTTTTAACAGTAATTTGCAAGTTTCTATTCTTCCCGAAAAATTTTTATAATAAATTTCACCTCCCAGTCTTTCATATTGATGGAAAGGACAGTGTATGTATTTATATGTCACGATGCGCAAACTGCTGATATGATGAACAGATAAAAGGTTACAAAACATCAAAAGATAGTCAAAACGTCGTATTCTTATTTTTAGATGGGTTTCAACAGAAAAAAATAGCTAAACGTTCAAACGGATTGGATTTTTTTTTTTTTAAAAAAAAGAGCCATCTTCTGTATTTTTATACGATTCTGCCTGACTCTGTAGGAAGATGGCAGAAGTTTGTGAAATGATGCGCACATCGATGATACAAATTGCTAACATTTCGAAATTTCAATTTTCAATGAAATTCCCATACTCTTTGTGTTAAATTTACTAACAGCTTTAGGAAATTAAGGGGAGGGGGGTTAACTTTCCCGCAAATCTCTTCCAGTGGCGAAAATTGTCAGTCTGAGACAAACAAATAGAGATGATAGCCTTTAACCCTTTACCTAACATGAAAAGCAGACGACACTTGCAAAAAAAATTCTTGAATAACAAATTTTTAGTCGAGTTTTGACGAAGTCAAACTCGACTTATAGTTTGATGAAGTGGCGGGCGTAAACAATTGGTTTCCGGGCAATAACTTAAGTTCTATTTGATGCACCTTTACCAAAATTATACCAGAGGTTACCCTATAGGAAAAGAAGACACCTATCGATTTCAGAGTCTCGCGCCCCAAGGACAAGGTCACTGTTACTATAAATAGAATATTTTGTGACAAATTGGTTTCCGGGCAATAACTTTAGTTCTACTTGACGCACCTCTACCAAACTTATACCAGAGGTTACCCTACAGGAAGGGAAGACACCTATTGATTTTGGAGTCTGGGACTCCAAGGTCAAGGTCACTGTAAGTATAAATAGAATATTTTGTGACAAATTGGTTTCCGGGCAATAACTTTAGTTCTATTTGACGCATCTTTACCAAACTTATACCAGAGGTTACCCTACAGGAAGGGAAGACACCTATTGATTTTGGAGTCTGGGACTCCAAGGTCAAGGTCACTGTTACTATAAATAGAATATTTTGTGACAAATTGGTTTCCGGGCAATAACTTTAGTTCTATTTGAAGCACCTTTACCAAACTTATACCAGAGGTTACCCTACAGGAAGGGAAGACAACTATTGATTTCGGAGTCTGTGACTCCAAGGTCAAGGTCACTGTTACTATAAATAGAATATTTTGTGACAAATTGATTTCCGGGCAATAACTTTAGTTCTATTCCGTGTATCTTCACCAAACTTATACAACAGGTTACCCTATAGGAAGGGAAGACACCTATTGCTTTCGGAGTCTGGGGCGCAAAGGTCAAGGTCACTGTTACTATCAATAGAATATTTTGTGACAAATTGGTTTCCGGGCAATAAGTTTAGTTCTATTTGACGCACCTTTACCAAACTTACACCAGAGGTTACCCTATAGAAAAGGAAGACACTTATCGATTTCAGAGTCTCGCGCCCCAAGGTCAAGGTCACTGTTGCTACAAATAGCTTATTTCTTCAGAATTTAATGTCAAAACTCGACTTCTGGATCCGTGATCCTCTTGCTGGATTTTTTTAATTTTGTGTCCCAGAAACATAGGTTATGGCCCCTCGTTGGAACGAGCTCGACGAGCTCGTTCCAACGAGGGGTCATAACCTATGTTTTTGAGAAAAAAATGAAAAAATAATGAACATTAATTCGAGATTTTTTAGAATAGCGCTGGCCGGGTTTGACGTTACGTTGGGTAAAGGGTTACCGTTATCCTGGATCAATTACAGCAAAATAAAAACAAACAAAAAATCATTTTCAGATATCACCATTAATTTTTCATATACAATCGTTAGTCACGATGTTATTTAATTGTATTTTCCAGACATTCGATGCCTTCGCACCTCGATTCACATGTGAGCAATGTGGGCGGAGTTACTCGGCGAAGCAGGTTTACGAACAACACATACTGCGATTCCATGTACCACCCATGCATCGCTGTGAAGTTTGTGGTAAAGCATTCGCCGTTTATACAGAGATGAAGCAGCATAAAAATACACATTTACGCGAGAAACCATACATATGTGGGACATGTGGGAAACAGTACAGCTGGAAATCAGCGTTCACTCATCATCTGCGAATATCGAATCACAGATAATTTTGGTTTTGTCAAGCATTCGAGGAAATTACGTCACTGGATCATCCAATAAATTAAAGAAACATTTACCCACTGATCTCAAACAACTGAATTTCTGGAACACTCATCGGCGCAAGCACAAAAGTGTCCTAGCTTCCGCCATTTCGAAAGGGGCATCTGTTTAGGCCCCTGCGAGGCTTCGAGATTTAAGTTGCTATTCGGTTCGATTCGAAATCGACTGCCTGATTCGTTTCCTTTCGAATCTTTATTATTTATTTATTATTTATTTATTGGTGTTTAAGGTCACATATTTCTGCACAGTGGCTAATCATGACCGTGACAGTTTTACGGGTGGAGGAAGCGGAGTACCCGGAGAGAACCACCGAGCAACTGTCAGCGCCCCAACATACCAACTCCACACAAGCAGGATTAGCATTGGTTGAAGACAGGTGCACCATCGACGTGCAGTACGCCTTAGTACACAACGCCACCGCGCCCCCATGTGGGCAATGGGGGTGAAGTGTCTTGCCCAAGGACACAACGCGGTTACCGCAGGTGGGATTCGAACCGAGGACCTCTCGGCTTGCAGCCTGCACCTCTACCAACTGAGCCACCGCGCCCCCTTTCTAATAGCTTGGTATCACTCATCTACGTCATCTCACAAAACGTGCCACCACCCATACTAATTTTAGCCTCACTTGTCACTACCACTGTTGAAAGAAAATTTAAGGTTTCCAAACAGTGTCGACGGTGCTTTGTTGCTCGCGGCAAGCGTTGTACAGTGCCTAGTACCGGTGATTTTCATTGTTCTTGTTTTTGAACTATAATCCTTATTGAGTAATATTTCAGCTACATCATGATTTTGCCGTCCCTGACTAATCTCGTCATAAAAATCGACTGTTGATAAAGTTATCTCCCTTGAAATTATTAAATGTACGAAATTCCTACGAGTTTCCTTTTGTTACTTCTAATAAACCAAAACAACAGACAGTTCTCAGAGCTGTCTGTTGTGTTCGTTTATTAAAAGTAACAAAAGGAAACTTGGCTCTTATCGCAAGGCAATTAAAAGCAACTAGTTCACAGATAATACGTCATTAACTGGTAGAGTGCTGGAAGCCCATATTTGGGCTTTATTATGAAGTGCAGGTGTCACAACTTAATGGTTTCATATTCTGTAGATGTACGTCATATTATTTTTGAACTGAAAGTATTTAGTCTGTGGAGATTTGCCTTGTTACAATTTATGGGAGAGTGCCACTAGGCACTCTCCCATAAATTGTTACAAGGCAAAGAGACGTGGACAAATTTGGATGAACAAAAATAATTTAGCACTCTACCAGTTAAGAATGTCTATCAGTATCACACAAACCAACACTAAAGGTCCACTTTGGTTCTCTGTTTAGCTAATGTGTTTTTACAGTAATTTGCAAGTTTTTAATCTTCCCGAATTTTTTTATAATAAATTTCACCTCCTAGACTTTCATATTGATGGAAAGGACAGTGTATGTATTTATATGTCACGATGCGCAAACTGCTGATATGATGAACAGATAAAAGGTTACAAAACATCAAAAGATAGTCAAAAAGTCGTATTCTTATTTTCTACGAAGGCATGCCTTGATGATGGAGTTAGAATATTTTATCAGTCGGGACTTGCGCCATCACAGTTGGGACAAAGAAAGTTCACAGTACCACTCCCACAAACAGTCCTTTTCAAGACGCGTCTAATTCGATTCGAGTTTCGATTTCGCATGATCGACCCGATTCGATTCGAATAAAAAACGTGTGATTCGCAGGGCCCTACATCTGTTCCTATTAATAGTTAAAGCTCAACAAATATCTCTTTCCCAACAATATTGCGACCCCTGGCGATCACCGATTGTATTTTAAAGAATATAGTTTGATGCCTGCGAGAATCTAATCTTTACGATGTACCCATTTTCATGGCAATGAAAATTGAATATTCACTTCATTTTCAGTTACTATTTCCCAAAAAGACAAGACTGGTATTCTAACGTTGATGCGGTGTAACTAGTTTTTGTGTTTGGCTTTTCATAAACAGCGTGACGTTTAATGATGTGAAAGCTGTTACGCTGTGACCCTATATATAGAGTTCACAGATTTCACGTAATTAAACACCTCCAGCGGAAGGAGATCACACGTGGATTCACTTGAGCCCATCTTGGAGTGTGTGAGAATATTTCAAACTTTCCGAGAATCGGTTCATGGCAGTGTGACCGCTCGATGTGCATCCATTTATTAAATCAAATTTCTTAGACTCTCGCCCATGAGGGGCCTTAAAGTCGACAGTTCTGTCCTGATCCGCGCCATCTGCGTTGTTTCTCTCGCCCATGATAATTTTAAAATCTGTTGACTATTGTTCGAAAATGTTATACTCACCGCTCCTCGGTGGTACTATCCGGGCACTCCGACTTCCTCCACCTGCAAAACTCTCTGACACGATATGACCCTGGCCGTTGAATGGTCTTTAAACTCCAATGAATAGATAAATAAATAAATATTCGAAAATGCTGTTCTCTGGTATTTTTTTTTAAATTAAGAACGATTTGTGAAGTTTGTGCAAAATGGTCTTGGGGACTATGTTTTGCTGTTTCGGTTCCATAAAAGAAGCAGCGAACTGGTTAGGCAACGATCAACTGAATTGCGAGGAGAATCTTAATATTTTGTGTGGTGGTTACCAATTGAAAAGCTGTTTGTAGAAATTCATATTTCATCTTCCCACTTGTGAGATACTAGTAGCAATCCACGTAAAAAATCGAGACATTTTGTACGTATTGATCTCTATACTACTGGGTTGTTGGAGCACACATTGGCCACATATAGAAAAGTGTCACAAGCGCCGGTATGTGGTGGGGACGGGGAACGGATGTTGCTGTAAATAAGCACTCTGCTCTTGAAGGTTTTTAATTTCCCGACGCTTCGTATTCGCCGATCGCTTGCTAAACAATATACTTCGATATCTCTGGAAAAAAAATTTGTTGATGATGTCCACATTTTTCGCGGCAATACAAATTGAATATTTACTACAAATTTTAGTATATATTGACAAAAAAAAAGTTCCGAGATTGGAAAGTTTATACAGGGTAATCAGTTGTCGTACTTGGTAAACACCATGGCGTCTGATGAAGTGAAAGCTGTTACGCTGTGACTATAGTCACAGCGTAGCAGCGTTCACGTCATCAACGGTAGAAGTTGCCGCGTTGATTGACTATATGGGAGGGGGATACCGTATGCCTGAGGTGGGGTGAGTATGGCCCTTCCACATTGGTGGGGGTTCGGAGGAGCCCCTAAACTCCCAGCAATGGAAGGCCATACCTACCCCACCTCAAGCCTACAGCCTTTGGATATGCCTGATGCATATATCGACCTGGCACCCCTAAAAAAAAATCTGCCCCCCCCCCCCCCAAAAAAAAAGGAAATCCTAGCTGCTCCCCTGCCTGTCATGTTGGGCTTCCAAACTACTCGAGTCGGGTACCATAACCGTTCATTTGTATGAACGATTGTGTGTGTGACGTAAGTCCAAGTATCAAATCAAAGTCTTGAGAAAGTACAGGATTACTTAGTTACAAGCAATGGCGAATCGATATCTAAGGCTCCAGTCCAGATGAAAATACCCCGACTGAAAAAATTAAAACTCACCTTCGCCACGTTCTGCAACAACGCAGTCGATACGCACCAATAAAGTAACAAAATCCACGGTCGTACAGCAATACGAGTACAGAGTGTATCTGTCTTTTTAGTTAAATTGACATTATTTGTTCAATCTTTGCATGAATATGGAGAAATGATAACTCAAAATGTGCATATTGAACAACTGGAGCTGCAAATTTTCCATCGTGAAACAAAATGGCTGGCCTCCAAATACAGGGTCCATTGTCTCAAGGATGAGATTATTCCAAAGATTTTAAAGAACCCTTTCAGGCCATTTTCAAGGACCTTTGCGACACATTTTTAGACTCCTTCACACTAGTCACATGTCTTCTCCCTTTGATATTGATATTTATCATGTGACTCGTCCGTTTTGTTCACTTTAAAACATTTGGTATTTTCCGTTCATATTAATCAGTGATAAATAAAGCCTTCCGTCGATTTCATTGGTCCTTTTCAAAACTAGACAATTTGATTGGTTAAACAAAATACAACTGGGCCATATTTTCATAATTTGCATAAGTGGGGTTGAAAGATTTTATTGGTCAATTTCAAATATGGACAGTTTGATTGGCTGAACAATATCCAACTGGGTCACATTTGCATAATTTGAGTAGGGAGAATTTACGTTATCTGTCCTTTTTAGATTGGGTTATATTGCATTAACCCTTTACCTAACATAACGACCAAAACCGACCAGTGCTATATACGAAAAATTTTCATGTTTTGCTTCCAAAACATAGGTTATGACCCCTCATTGGAACGAGCGCATCGCTTTCGTTCCAATGAGGGGTCATAACCTATGTTTTGGAAGCACAAAAATGAAAATTTTTAGTTATATGATGATTTTTTTTTCCAAGTGTCGTCTGCAACACACGTTAGGTAAAGGGTTAAAAAGTCATACTAAGTCGTTAATTTGTGCATATGTGTGTCATATGATAAATAGAATATGAAATAAGTGTTTTTCTCATATGATATTTATGAAACTCGTCCGAATTTTCCGTTTGGGGCTCGCCAGAGGCTCGCCCAAACAGAAAATTCTTGGACTCGTTTCATAAATATCATATGAGAAAAACACTCATTTCATATCCTCAAAATCTTTATTCTGCAATATACTAGTACATTAACAACAACATAACATTACAAACTACAAGAACTTGGAACTGCTCTCTGTACTGATTCAGTATTTATTTCATTTTGTCTTTGGTCACGCGAACTTGGTGAACTGCTTGTCCTCTTGGAGATTATGAAGGTACCAACTTGCCGGCGACAAAATCCAGTTCAATAAACCTTCCATGAGAAATGAATCACAAACATCAGTTTGATCAAACTCCAAAGAGTTATTTGATGGGAGGCAACTGCTTAGCCTTTGCAGTTTGGTATCTTCAAAAATATCGAAGAACTGAAAAACCAATTGTAATGAAACAAGACGTGCACATATAGGCGGATGTGGTGAATTGAGTAACCCTTGGGTGTTTCAAATAGTTGTCGAGGAAAATTGATCATGCACCCATACGCATGTATGTTACATTCCATCCGTTTTGAATTCTTCAGATTACCTAAGCTGGAAGATAAAAGGCTGTGCACTTTAAAATCAGTTGGGTTAAACATTAACCCAAATCAGTTGGGTTACAAATCAATCTAGATCAACTGGGTTAGGTGAATATGAACCTAATTGGGTTCATATTCACTCAATCCAGTTGATTTGGGTTAATTTTTAACCCAACTATTTAAGAGTGTAATATCAGTTAAGATTGCGATATATGATTGTTTTCTGATTGGCTCTTGACCTTCTGTTTTAGACTCTAAGCCCGAACGAGGCCCAGTTTCATTCAAGATATAGTCCTGACCAAGGACACGACTCGGTGCAGTCTTAACTTTTTGGTCTTCGTAAAACTTGAGATTCAAATTTGTGGCCTCATTTATTCAGATTTCAACTCGCCAAAACCGGCACTTAAACTTCAACAGTTCTGATGGAAAGTTTTTCAGGTTAATGGTGGCGCTATCAGGGAAGGGAAGCATATGATTGGTCATTACGCATCTGATTAACTATGTTATGTGAATGAAATGCTTTGGTACAAAACAGTGTAACGGAAAAGGGTAAACAGTCCACCAAGGGGGGTATTTTTTCGTTACAAATCTGAGTTTCATTCACTTAATACAAGTTTAATCAGCCCGGGAACACTACGGGGTGGAAATACGACGCTCATGAAACACCTGAAAGGCTCCCAATTCGGGTCGTTGATTTCTAGGGCAGAACCCAACGATGGTGGAGTACGGGGAACAGGAATCCACGACCCGAGTTGGAGTTTTTCATGAGCACCTTCGGCGCGAGTGAAATGTTCTAAAAAGTCCAAGAAGAGTTGTCTATCCCCCATACTCTACCTGGGTTATGTTGTATATTTTATACCACGATTGAATTTGAATTATGTGAATGAAGCTTAAAAGTTTAAAGAAAAATATCACATTCTGGGGTCTGTTTACTTTCTTGCTCGACACTCTTTTGTGTTAAAGTATTTCAGTGACGTCATAACGTCAATCAGCTGCGAAACCACCAATCAGATGCGTGCTTATACATGACGTTCTTACACGTAGGCGACCAGATTCCATCCGTGGTGTATGTATCACATTTCGGAATGTCTGCACTGTACCTGGTAACGCTGAATACAGAAAGCAAACGTGGTGTAAACGTCCCCGTACTCTACACTCGTTGTGTTCTGTCTTATTACCTGACATGAATACTAGACGATGCTTCCACTTTTCTTCTTGAACTGAATATTTTAATTTTTGTTTCAAAAACATAACTTATGACTTCGCATTGGATCGAGCTTATCGAGCTCGTTCCAATGAGGTATCGTAAACTATGTTTGGGAGGCAAAATTAGCCAATCTTCAATTATCCAATAGCGTCGTCCACTATTCGCATTTTGTAAATAAATGAAATAAGCATACGTGTTACTAAAATTGAATGACGATATCTGTGAAAAACGCTGGAAGGAAATGGCCGCTACCTCAGGTAAAGTTATAATGTCATACTATAAACCGAGATTTGTTCATGAATCTATAACGCAGGTTATTTATATCTCATCTTGGGAGGGGGCGGTGTGTTATGGGCCATTTTTGGAAGACAATATATCATTTCATATTTATGTCGTCTGCATCTTGTGTAATATGAAGCGTCACGGTGTCGCTAAATCTATTGTCCATGCTACTTGGTATGTCTCCTGCGGGGTGAAAGATTTTTAGTATTGTTCAGTGTTAAAAGATCTTCATTGTTTGTTCAACAAAGGGTTGGACTTTGTCGGATAGGTTATATTGAGAGGAAGTATTAAATGTAACTTGATACTTGGATGGGTGACAATAAAATACACCTGAGGGCACTGATGCTATTCTGCCATGCATATGGGAACGTGCGTAAGATTCAAAACAATTTATGTTCACAAGCAAAATGTGGGATAAAATGTTTCTGTCGTTTGAACCGGCCCTGCGTTAACCCTTTGAACGCATTGTCCATGTCAGTTCAATAGCAGTAATTAGAAAAGTCTATATTCATTATTTAGGGATTGGCCAATTAATATTGATTGGTCTACCCCACACAATCACTTGCAACCATCTTACGTAAGGAAATTATGACGTAACATGTTCCTTGGCCGGAAATCGGCCTCGGGTGTTCAAAGGTTTTAAAAATACTTTCTAAAATTGGAAAAATTAAAAAACAAGGTAAAAACAAGTTACAATTGTAATATAATGAGAGTGTTGCGAAGAGTAATTAAGGAAAATTAAGATATCGATTTTCTAAGCTCCTCATCCCCATAGGAAAACAAGGAACTGAAGCTTTGCTTGTTTGTTGTAGAAAGCAAGTTTGGATTTACTGCTAAAATAGTACACAATAACAAACGACTGGGGGATGTCCTCTAAGTGGGCGGCATAGGTATAAACGTAGTTATTTCCTGGTAGACTGTAATCTGGCGATTTGACTGGCTACAAGGCACTTAATCCCGATTGCCCACTTGGGCGCACGCAGGTGCTGTGTACTTATTCGTACAGCACGTCGATGGTGCACATGTCTTCAATCAGTGCTAACTGACTTAGCTTTGGCGGAGTTAGTACGTTGGGGAGTCTGAGCGTTGCTTGTCGCCGTTCGGTGGTTGTTTCCTGGTACTCTGACTTCCCCCACCCGTAAAACTGCCCGACGCGAGGTGACCATGGCAGTTGAAAGTGTCGCTAAACCCCAGTCAACAAAATTGACTGTCTGGCAGGTACGATGTAACTAATACCCTCACCCACTTGAAATATTCACATTTATTTATTTTTTTAGCCTGTTTTAAAAACATCAGCATGAATATGCAGGCAAGGTGATTTTTTAAATTCATAAAAAGAGTTTATGATAATGGTATATGTATTAAAATTAATAATGGTGTTCACTGAAAAAAATAATCAAAATATAGCTTTAATTTTCTGTTATTCATGACAAAAAATCAGGCCACTAATTGAACACTATTGTAATGTGCAGTTATCAATTATTCCTTTTCTCCTTCAAAATTCCATTTGGACAGTATTTGTTGGTTTTCTTCTGTTGATTTGTTACATTGTAATAAGTCTGAGCATCTATTTTTTTCCCCTCATCATTGTCAAGGTACTCACTAATTATTCTGAAGAGTATATTAATTGGCCGATTCAGTTATCTTTGATAGATTTCATCATGAAAATAATTATAGATGTAACCCATTATTTGTTGTTTGACAGAGCTGATAGGTTATTTTCCTGTTCTGAAGAGTTGAAATTTTTCTTCAATGTGAAGACACTTGGTGAGAAAATCAATTCGTTATCCATGTATATTCTATGGTGTATGGAAATTTACGATGGTTAAAAGCTGATACACCCTTCGGCTGCGCGTCAAGGTGTATCAGTTTTCAAACCAGTGTACATTACCATTGTCCCTGGAATATATAGAGGATATGAAATGAGTGTTTTTCTCATTTTATATTTATGAAACGAGTCTAAGAATTTTCTGTTTGTGCGAGCCTCTGGCGAGCGCAAGCAGAACATTCGGATGAGTTTCATAAATATTATATGAGAAAAACACTCATTTCATATTCTGTTCATCATATGACACACACACGCACAAATTAGCCACTTAGTATGACTTTTTAACCCATCGCCTAACTTGAGTTGCAGACGGCACTTGGAAAAAACATCCTCGTACAACTAAAAATTTTCATTTTTTGCTTCCAAAACATAGGTTATGACCCCTCATTGGAACGAGCTCGTCGAGCTCGTTCCAATGAGGGGTCATAACCTATGTTTTGGAAGCAAAAAGTGAAAATATTAAAAAAATGAATGGCGTTTTTCTTGTAGGTAAAAGATTAATACAATATAACCCACCCTAAATAGGACAGATAACGTAAATTCGCCCTACTGAAATTATGTAAATATGACCCAGTTGTATTTTGTTTAGCCAATCAAATTGTCCAGTTTTGAAATTGTCCAATGAAATCGACGGAAGGCTTTATTTATCACTGATTAATATGAAAACAAAATATCAAATGTTTTAAAGTGAACAAAACGGTCATATGATAAATATGGATAACTTATATTACCCGCTAAACTTGACCTACTTGTGGTCACGTGGTCGTGGAAAAGCAATAGATGATGAAGGTGACATTTAACGTTAATAAATGAGTCTAAATCAGTAGTGTAGACTTTTAATGACACTGTCTAGGTTAGATTCCTCAGTTCTTGTGTTTCTGTGTGCCGTCTTCAGATCGGTTATTTATTTATGGTCTTGACATTTTTACTCTTTTTATGTAAATATTATTTAAAATGGCTCAATAAACATTTTGTCACTTTAGCAGGGTTCGTACAGGTTATGGAAAGGTATGGAAAGTTTTGGAAAACAGTAAATTGATTCAGGCCCTGGAAAACTATGGAAGATTGGTGTAGGTTTTGGAAAAGTTATGGAAAACGAACAGATTCGTGTAACTTGGGTATTTCTCCTATCTAATGTGACCATTCCAATAATCTTTGTACTCCCAGTTTTTAAGGCTCACCAATAATCTCTACTTGAGTCATTGCTGTTGGGGGCTTTATAACCCTTAAAGGCCTGTTGGTTTGTATATATTTTTCCCACACATTGATCGTGTACATCTGGTGGCCTTGCAGTAGTTTCTAGGCAAGTCTTGGCTGCCTGTACAGGCAGCCAAGACTTCCCTAGAAACAACTGCCAAGGTACTTAGAATGTAACTTAAAAGTTTACCTAAAGCCTCAATGTTCGAGCCTCAGTTTTATTGAAGTACAAAGTGATCAGAGTTGGAATTGGGACCTTTAGGGTTCAGAGAGTTATCAAGGAGGATGAGGAGAAGGAAAAAATAGATCATATACTGAGTTACATTTAACCTTTGGGGTTATGGAAATTTGATGTCCGGTGTATGGAAAAGGTATCGAAAAGTTATGGAAAACCAAATTGACTAGTCTGTATCCACCTTGCTTTAGATATACTGGGTAGTGTTTCACTGGGAAATTGGTAGAGCTTAAACGGTTAAGGGGTTTTCTTGATCGATTAATCACGTGCATTTCCCTTGGTTAACCGATCAATCACTTGTCCAAATAGATATCTGAATAATTGCCATACTGTTGATGATTTACAGCATGAACCCTTTACCCAACGTAACAAACAAAACCGACCAGGTCTATATACAAAAATCTCCATTCAAATTTATTATGTTCTAAATTTAGTAATTCATGAATTTATTTTGCAAGTATCGTCTGCTACCCGCAATGTGTAAAGGGTTAAGAATGACCATTCATACAGTATGATGATCATGCAAGTAAACAAGTGTGCCAGCAAGTAACTTGCATGGTTTACTGTGTCTCATATAATTGATGTGGGTCAGTGTGACAATGTTTGCCTTCATTGGAGCAAGTTTGTTCTTTTGTTAACCCATATAATACAGTAGTTCAAAAGTAATGCTTAATCAATCAATTACTTTTTGGATCGATCTAGATGTTGATAATTGATTAATCGATTAATCGGCTAACCGTTTCACCTCTAGAAATTGGTTGTCCAATTTTGATTTCTGGATGCAGAAACGTTTGAATGATAAACATAGAAAGCTCAATGGGATCAAAACCCCAAGTATGTTTTTGTTGCCACCGGGGTTCTAGACTCCACGTAAAATAGGGCCTGGGTTGAGAGTTGATTGCTTGTGTTCTTCTTATATAAAATGAATAACGCTACGTCACTCGGAGATGAAAGTTCTCCGGGATTTTGCTTTCCGGCTTTCTGTTCGTAAAGTTGTCATCAGCATTTAGATTTTTTACAAAACTGCTGCAAGCTCTGGGTGACCTGGGTTCCCTTAAGCAGTTATCTCCCTTTGTCGTATTCGATAGACAGCTTCCGTGAATTGTTCACTGAATCTGCAAGATTCTTGCAGATTATGCATTGAGTGGTATTCGTAGAGGTTCTTGCATTTGTTTTCAGCTGCTCCGATTTAATAACACGAAGAAGAATTTCGAACATAATGCTAGACTCAATGATAAATTGTAGGAAACGATATATATATAGCTCGAGTATGGATACACCCTAATCGCGTGTTATTTGTAAATAAACAACACATGTTTTATACCTCGAAGCTTCAATCAGCAAGACTTTATTCGTCACTTTTCCTCTGCCTGTCCAATCAGGTTTTGTTGAACGTCTTTTTCACACCCTGGGTTGTGCAAATGTGTTGCAATACTCGTTTGCAAGCACGAAAAACTTCACTACTGATGATTTCGTTCGCGTTTTCGTTGCACTCCGTTCCATGTTTAATTCACGATTTCCGGTTTTATTGATGCCGCAAATCAAAATTCAGATAGCATAGTTCGGTGACTTACGGCAGTGATCTATCGAGTTTACGAAGGGTGACATCTGCTTGGAGTTTGCTTTGGATCGTCGTATGGGGCTTACAGAGACTACTCACTCACAAATGGCTTCCTTACGTTTTCACAGTTCCACCGCCACCTTACATTAATTACGCCCTAAGTGTCTCCTAATTGTCTGAAAGAAATAAAATACATTAAATCTACATGCAGAAATAGTGAAAACTTGCCGTAGCTATGAAGTATATGTCCCCTTCGGATTTTTTACTCTTGCCAACTTTCATCCCCGGACCCATTGAGCGGTAAGGTGAAATTATAAACTTGCCCATACCCTCTGGAATCTCATGTAACCTGTAAATGCACTTGATAGTTATTTGAGGCTAAATCTAACCGTTACCACGCCAGTCATTTTGTTGTTTCGTTGTATTTTTCAGACGTTTGGTGGTTCGGCTGCTCGATTCAAGTGTCAGGAGTGCTCGCGAAGTTATGCGACGAAAGGAATCTACGATCGTCATATCCTGAGATTCCATCTTTCACCCATGTTCCCTTGCGAGTTGTGCAGTAAGAGGTTTGTCTTGCACCATGAGTACATTCAACACAAAAACACTCATTTGCATCAAAAGCCATACGTCTGCAAGATATGTGGAAGGCAATACAGCTGGAAAAATTCATTCATTAAGCATCTACGTGTTTTCAACCACTGACAGACGTTTATTGAGAATGTAAAATATTGTTGTGGAAACTCGAACGACATATCTGGTTTGGTTATTTGCCCTCCGTGTTGGTAGGAAGCCTTGGATGTGCTTAATTCATTACCCAGGATGAATATCCGACAACACCTGCCAAAACAATCTTAAATAACGTATATTTTTCATTTGTTCGTCTCAAAATCATAGCTTATGGCCCCCAATGGAACGAGCTCAACGAGCTCGTTCCAATAAGGGACCATATGCTAGGTTTTTGAGACAAAAGAGTGAAAAAATAAGATTTGAATTGTGATATGTAAGAATAACATTGGGTTGTTTACCACCGCTGCCTTACATTAATTTCGTCTTAAGTGACTGGAAGAAGTGCATCTGCTGAGGTGCCATTTAAATCTGCATTCAGAAATAATGAAAAGGTATGGGTCCACGTTGAAAGTGTCCGGATTTTGTTACTCTTGCAATACTTGCATCTCCGGACTCAGTGAGCGGCGGTAAGGTGAAATTATAAATTCATCCGTATACCCTCTTGAACCTTATGTAACTTGTAAATGCATTTGACAATTATTTGAGGCTGAATATCACACCATTGCCACGCCAGTCATTTTGTTGTTTCGTTGTATTTTTCAGACGCTTGATGGTTCGGCTGCTCGATTCAAATGTCAAGAGTGCTCGCGAAGTTATGCTACGAAAGGACTTTACGATCGTCATATCCGACGATTCCATGTTTCACCCATGTTCCCTTGCGAGTTGTGCAGTAAGCAGTTTGTCGAACACAACGAGTACATTCAGCATCAAAACACTCATTTGCCTCAAAAGCCATACGTCTGCAAGATATGTGGAAAACAGTACAGCTGGAAGAATTCATTTATTCACCATCAACGTGTTTTCAACCATTGACTGAGCATGTGAAGTTTTGTTCTGAAAACTCGAACGAGATATCTGGTTTGTTTTTCTTTCTTGGTCATAGAGGTCCGATAAAGTGCTTAACCCATTGTACAACATGAACAAAAGACGACACTTAAAAATTCTTGAATAACATAAATTTGTCATTTTTTCGTTCCATGCTCATGAGGTCATGACCCCTCCTTGAAACGAGGCCAACGAGTTCGTTCCTACAAGGGTTCATAAGCTACTTTTTTAGACTAAAGAGTTAAAAAATAACAAAATTTGAATTGTGATTTTTAACCCTTTGAACCCTAGTGGCATCTTCCATATCAGTTCAATGGCAGCAACGGGAAGAGTCCATATTCTTTATCTGGGGGTAGACCAATTAATATTTTCAACGTGCAGCCTTGGGCCTGAACGTTGAAAATATTGATTGGTCTACACCACACCTTCACTCAAAAGTCAACCTACTTGATGAAATTATGAAGTATCGTGTTACTGGGACGGAAAAGCGGCCTCTGGGGTTCAAAGGATTAAGAATATCACTGGTCGTTTTGGCCGTTTTGTAATTTCAAGGTTTAAAGTGTTTGGATGTTAAAACTGAAATTTCGGGTCCACGAAGATTCTTGAAAATCAAACATTCTTGAAAAAGTCATGGAACATGCTTGACAAATATATTAAGGTAACTGTTTGGCTCGTTTTGGTCAAAATATTGATTTTTTAAGCTGTGGTTTGTAGATTTGATCCTGAGTGTCCAATTGAGAGCTCGATGACGTAGTGTGCTAAGGCGTATAGCACGCCGATGGTACACCTGCATGATTCAACTGATGCGAACTCAGCTCGTGCCAGGTTAGTAAGCTGGGTAATCCAACAGTTACTCGTCGCGGCTTGGTGGTTCTTTCTGGGTTCTGCGACTTCCTCCATTCGTAAATCTGGTCCACACGGTATGGCCTTGACTGCTAAAAGTGTCGTTAAAACACAGTAAATGAATATAAACTGTGATATTTGAGTATTTATATTTCGAAAATTGTGTTTTATATCCTTTGCGATAACTCTTGCACCTTTCACCGATCCTTGGAGTGGTTTGTAAGATATCTCGAACAACAGTATTAGGTGCAAGGATATTGGTTTGGAATACATGTATAAGAATTATTATTCCCCCTGTAACGAGTTGTGGGAGGGGGCGGGTACACTGGGATTATCCTATCCGTCCGTCCGTCCGCCCGTCCGTCCGTCCGTCCGTCCGTCCGTCTAAACGGGAGTTACAAGTTTCTTTTGTGTCCGGAGATGCATTGCTTACCGAAATATTATGAGCTTATTTGATAAATTATGAGCTTAATTACTAAGATATGAGACTTATGAGGCAAATTGCGAATTTTCGGGGTTTATATTAAGGGTTAGGGTCAGTTCGGGGTTGGGGTTAAGGTTAGTGTCTGTTCAGGTTTAGGGTTGGGGATGTAACCCTGTCTATACCGCCCCCCCCCCTTGATTTTTTTCCAAAAAAAACAGGTTTTAACCGTTGTCCGAACGAATTAAAATGATCAATTTTTTCGTAATTTTGTAAGCCCACAACTCCCATTTTCCGTCCGACCGTCTGTCCGTCCGTGCGTGCTTAGACATAATATTGTCCGGAGATTTTCTCAGACGTTTATGGTCCAATCTGCTCGAAACTTGCTATGAATGTTCGCCATCATGGGAACCTGTGCACCTGCGATTATAGTTGCGGTCGGATTATTTTTGCCAGAATTATGCCCCTTTTCGACTTGATATTTTGAATTTTGTCCGGTGATTTTCTCCGATGTTTATGGGTCGATCCTTTGAAACTTGGTGTGGATATTCACTACAATGGGAACCTGCGCACCTGTGATTATAGTTTCGATCCGATTTTTTGCCACAGTTATGCCTTTTTGTCTTAGAATAATCATGGCGGCTGATGGTATGGACAGGCCCTTCTGGGACAGTCTCACCTCTAGTTCTTAGCTGGTTTGTTTATAAATATCAGAAATATCGGGGCAAAGGATCTGATTAGAGCAAGAAACTTCTTTATAAAAGTCATTGAAATTCCTGGGTATTTCGCCCGGGGTGTACGAAGCCTGTCCTTCATTTCGGAAGAAATGTGCGAACGTTCTGTTGCTGCTCAAATGTGGCGCCAGAGATTGCAGGTACTTAGAGAACAGCCTCATTATCACGAAGACTTATCCCCACTCACATGTCTTCAGTGGAGGCGTAAAATCCGTTTGCGAACTTGTTATATTCAGTGCATCTTGGAGAATGTAATTGAAATTGATATCCCACAAAAGTACATTCCTGAGTTATCTCGTCATGAAAATCGGCTTTTGATAAAGTTATCTCCCCTGGAATTATTAGACTGGCGAGGAAGGTCAAATTAAGAAGCATGCAATTGTTAAGAAAAAACCTATGACATCAGTAGAAAATAAAGCCAAGTTTCCTTTTGTCAGTTTTAATAAACGAAAACAACAGACAGCTCCTAGAGCTGTCTGTTGTCAGACAGCTCCTAGAGCTGTCTGTTGTTTTCGTTTAATAAAAAGTTACAAAAGGAAACTTGGTTTTATGCAAACTAATTGGAAGCAATTACGTAACAGTTCACTTTGGCCCATTGTCAGCGAATGTGTTTTTACAGTAATTTGCAGGTTTTTATTCTTCCCAGGAAAAAATTAGCAAATTTTAACACCTCGACTTTTATATTAATGGAAAGGATGATGTCTGTATTATATGTCACGATGTACACACTGCTGATATTATGAACAGAAAAAAGTTACAGAGCAATAAGGGATGGTGAAAGCGCCGTTTTCTTATTTTTAATCGTTCAAACTGATTTGGAAAAAAATATAAAAAGCCAGCTTCTGTATTTTTAACTACTCTACAGGAAAATACCCGAAGATTGTGAAATGATGCGCACATTGATGACACAACTTCGCTGCCTTTTCGAAATTTCCATTTTTATACGAAATTCTCATACCCTTAGTGTTATCTTAATTACTGACAACTGTAGAAAATTTAGGGTAGCTAATTTTCCTGTAAATATCTTTCAATGACGAAAATTGTCAGCCATGAGGTATACGCGATAGTCATGACTTTGACCTTTGACCTGTTTACCCGGAAGAACACAACTACTAAGCACTTTGGGGGGGGGGGGGGGTGCGGGGCAAGTCTGGAACCAAGTGCGGCTACCACCGCCCCAATAAATGCTTAGATATCGTACATATATACAAACAAACCTACGAACTGACCGGCAGGCGTCACCTATCGATGGACTGTCATGCAGTTCACATTCGAATGGGTTATTTGAAAGCTTTTCTCTCCAAAACGAAATACTGAAGGCGCATTTTGAAATTTACCTCAAAATAATGGCCAGAAATATAGAATATCTTCTTCTGAATCCTGTAACCTTGACCTTGGAGAGTGGCGAAGATGGCCGAATGGATGGGGGTGGGGGAGTAAACCTGATTTGTCCCGACTGCGATGGCTCAAATCTCGACTGGTAAAATATTCCAATTACGTCCTCTAAAGGCAAGCAGCCTTGACGGAAAAGCTGAAATAATAGTCAGTCGAAATTATAGTTAACCCTTGACCCAACATAACGGCCAAAACCGGCCAGCGCTATTCTCAAAAATCGCCAATTAATTTTCATTATTTTTTTCATTTTTTGTCTCAAAAACATAGGTTATGACCCCTCGCTGGAACGAGCTCGTTCCAATGAGGGGTCATAACCTATGTTTTTGAGACAAAAAATGAAAAAAATGAGTTATTCAAACATTTTATTTGCAAGTGTCATCTGCTTTTCATGTTAGGTAAAGGGTTAAACGAGCACTGCTTCACTTCCCACAGAGATGCATATTTTTGATTATGAATGCGTTATTTGAAAAGCAAAACATGCTTTTCATGTTAGGTAAAGGGTTAAATACACTGTGTAGTAGTTGCGGCACAACTTCTTATTTTGGTAACACGTACTGTACTCCACATTGGTCATGCTTCCACTCCCCACTGCTCTAATCGGGTACCACAGCCGTCTATTTACATGACTGATTGTGTGTGTGATGAAGGTCCAAGTATTAAATCTTGTCAGGTGAGAAAGTACGTATAAGCAAGAGCGAGTCAATATCTAAAACTATAATTCAAACGAAACTACCCCGACTAAAAAAGTTTGTGGTGGGGCTACATTCCCAACCCCACTTCTCTACGTCCCTGCCTTGGGTGACGAGGGGAAGGGGGTCTACATCCCGGACCCATCGTTGCAACATTCTTGCCTTGATTATTGTTTTTTTTTTTGTCCTTCAGATGCAACATTTGTTCAGAAGAACAAAGAAACAACTTTTGCCCATAGTGCGGCTACCGTTACTTTAGCGTTTGTTGAGATATCGTGTGGAACGTACATAGATATAAGCAGACATACGAGCAGACAGACAGACGACACATATCACTATTGTATTACCTAATTCGCCTTGGCCTGACCTGTTTAACTTCTTACCCAAACGCGCAGCATATCAAACATTTGTTGGATTGTTCAACAAACCATATTATGTACCCCCTCCCCCCCCCCCTCTGGAACGAGCTTGACGAGCTCGTTCCAATGGGTGTGGGTGTGGGGTTATTTCCAACAGTGGTGCAAAGGCCATAAAGGAGAAATATCTGCTTATTGACTTCTGCCTCCCCCATCCCACATCCCCACGCCCATGAAACCCCAGGGGAGAGTGAAGCAGTGCCTGTTTAATGTGTCTAACAAGCTCTGTTTTACAGGCAAAAATAGGACCCAGTCGCCAATGCTTGGAGGTGGAAGGCTTTTAAAATGGGAAACGTGTATACACGACTGGCTGGGCTTGACTTTATATCCATGTTGCGATCACGATTCGCAATTGCCCAGAAATTTGTGACTGTAAACACCAATAAGTAAAAATAAGTAAAATAAATAAATACTTTGCCCTATCGACATATAACTGTAACATTGATCAGAAGACATTAAGCCCAACATGCACGCCAAATTTAGCAGCAACAACTTTGGATGCTTATACACCGAGTGGACATGCAGATAAACAAACATGCAAACGGCAATAAAAGATAACGTCCTTGGCATGTGAGCTATAAACCTCTCAGTTTAGAACTGACCATTCCACCTTAGTTCCAACTTGATGCTGAGTTTGACCACTTTCATTTGAGTGATTGCTGAAATATTGTGCGGATAAAGAAATAGTCAGATAGACTAACAGATTACCAACATTGACCACCCTGGTCCTATTCACGGCGATGGGATATAATGTGATTCGTTAGTTCAGTGGCGGTGGAAACGGGGGTGGAGACCTGGAAGGGGCTGTGACCATCCATATTTTCGGAAGATGTATTTATCATTCAGTGGTGCCTGAAAGGTGGTTTTAGTCTCCATTGCATTATTGACTGATTGACTGTTGATTGCTCTATGTGTATCTAACGTCATTTTTAGCAAATATGGCTATACCATTGTAGGCCTATAAATATATGTATTGGATATCAAATCAAAACATTGGAACACGACCTCTTAACGTGACGTCACTAAATATACTCTAAAATCAGTTGGGTTAAAAATCAACCAAATCAACTGGGTTGAGTGAATATGAACCCAGCTGGGTTAATATTCACTCAACCCCATTGATTTGGGTTGATTTTATTTTAACCCAACTGATTTTAGAGTGTACTATATCACGGATTGTCCATTTTATAACACAACGCGCTTGCTGCTTTGCGGTTTCATTTTGTTGTATAAACTGAAAACGTCCCCCACCCCCAACTCACGTGGCACGCCCCCACTGCGTGAACAACGAAGATACGTATTATTGCACAAGAGCCTATAATTTCTCACGACGCGTCTGTGGTTCTCTGCAACAGACCGATTACCCACCCTTACTGGTCTATACAATGATCCTCTTTGTCGGTCAACCCATTTCTTTGGTCGCAGTTGTTGCTTTTTCTCTGAATGTTCGACGTTTTTGTTTTTAAAGAGGGTGTATATATACTTTTCGAAATTGAGTGTTTTCTAGTACTTTGGATTCAGTTCATATTGACAGTGTTAACAAAAATCTTCTTTTTTTTCAAATAAACATTATTCAGCCACGAGATCGTTTGTTCATTATTACTCTCCCCAATGATGTTGAATGACGAGGTATACCGTGGGAACCCTGGGAAGTGAAACTGTGGTAATTTACTGTTGTAAACAAGCTCATGTTTTCAGGTAAAATAGGACCTGGTAACCAATGGGATGGGAGTCCTCTAAAATAGGCAACATGTGTATAAACGATTGGTTGGACTTCTATCAATTTTGAGTTCACAATTAGCCATTTTGCAGAAATATGTGACCTACAACACCAATAAATAAATAAATAATTAAATAAATAAATAAATAAATAAGAGATGTATATTGTTTTCAGCTTGTCTATCAGTTCTCCTATAGCCGATCGACGTCAATGCATTCTTTTCTCAACCCCCTGTATATTAACCTTTACCTAACATGAAAAGCAGACGACACTTGCAAAAAAAAATTCTTGAACTATTTTTTTTAATTTTTTGTCTCAAAAACATAGGTTATGATCCCTCATTGGAACGAGCTCGGCGAGCTCGCTCCAATGAGGGGTCATAAAATATGTTTTTGAGACAAAAATGAAAAAATAATGAAATTAACTGACGATTTTTGAGAATAGCGCTTGCCGGTTTTGGCCGTTACGTGGAGCAAAGGGTTAATGTGAAAAATTTTAACTAGCAAATTTTCACCATTTAATGTGGCGAGGAATTTAAAAATTCATTCTTGTTTGACAGAGCTCTTTTGCGCGAAGCGTCTCTTTTTGAACATGGCCGCAAACATCAGACAATCATAACTTATAATGTTTTCTATTTTAGGATAATGCACATTTTTGCTTTCTCCCCATCGGGCAGAAACATTGTTTCGGCCAGATAGGAGATTTGTTGAATCCACGTGTCTCACGTTTCCCATGTCGCAGAACTTTTTCAGCTGTCATTACAGGCTACTACAAACAGCCTGTGGCTTGCTAATCAATTCTGGCTCGCAGAACGAGAGTCTTAACTTGTTCAATTCCTTATTTATGAGATATGAGTTCGGAATTGCCCATTATCAGACACAACAGATACCGCTTCAAATTCGGCCGATATGACGCCGAATTCGGCTGATATGAACCAAGTTCGTGTCATCCCCCTTGATGTGTTACTCAGCGCAACCAGTTTTTACATGAAAATCTTTCTATGCTTTTACCGTTTTCACCGAACGCAATCAGGAAAATTGGTGTGGCCTGGTATAATAGAGTGACTTGATGCTGAGTTTTTGCATGATGAGGAATTAACTGGTTGAGTGCTAGAAGCCACTATCAGGGCTTTAAAAAATGAGGGTATCAGAGTAAAAGCTTGTTTTCCTTGCTCATGTTTCATATTCAGTCAAATGCAAATAATGTTATGTTTTTATAAATTTGTTCCATTACAAATTATTGGAGAGTGCACATGGGCACTCTCCAATAATTTATAATAAAACAAATTTGGATATAATGTAGCTCCCAATGGCCATCGGTAAGGATTGTGTGGATGAAGGGAAGAAGATGAGAGTTGTACAAAAACATTCAACTCAAAGTAAGATTCAGAGTCATAAGGAGAGATTCGTCGAAGTAGGCGAAGAAATAGTTTAGTTATCCGAACATCGTGGATTCCCCAGGGGGGGGGGGGGGGGGGTAGGGTGGCGAAACGTTGGAATATCTGAACTAGGAGAAGAGGAAACTTCGGACTTTTGTGAGAACAATGAGAAACAATAACGCTGTCGAAAATTGTAACAGATCTTTTTTTGTACTAATTTGGTTCTTGTCAATGAGGCTATTACTTGATTAGATTAGTTTCATATCGACCGAAAAATCAGCCCTCGCTTCACATTAACCTTCGACCTTCGGTCTCCGGCTGATGTAAAGTTACCTCGGGCTGATTCTCAACCGATATGAAACTAAGTAATAACCTCTAAATATCATGTCCTTTCAAACGGATCTCGCGTGACGTCACTGACGAGCGCGGGTTTTCGAGGCGACAAATGTTTACAAACTCCAAGTTAGAACTCGAACATGTATGACTTTGTGCTGCGCTATCCAGACAAACATTCTATTTTTACATTTTTATTTACATTTGAATTTCAGATGTCCAGGTGAGTTATTCAAGTTTACATACCCACTCTTATGCAATAAAACAAATTAATTTAACAGTTATTCAATTTACACTCATTCTCCGTCACGCTGACAAGACCAAGTGAGCCATATCAAAATATAAAAGACTGCAACGAAGTCATGATTGTTCTGTCTGATCTGGTCTCGTCACCTCGACGGAATATGACAACCCGGTTCAAATACTGTTGAAAAATAAATCTGTTTTTGTCTGTTTAGTCTTTTTCTTCTCGATATAGATCATCTGTACCTGCGAAGATTCCTCATTTCAATAAATATATATTTATTTGTTTTTTCAGACGCCGGACGAACTTTCAAAAAGATTCTCATGTGAACAGTGCGGCCGGAGTTACTCCACGATGCGAATCTACGAGCGGCATTTCCTACGATTTCATACCCCACCTATGTACAGTTGTGACCAGTGTTCTAAGAAATTCGTTCTACACACAGAGTTTGTCCAGCACAGAAACACACATTTAGCCGAAAAACCTTTTATCTGTGGGACATGTGGGAAACAGTACAGCTGGAAATCTGCATATGTTCACCATATACGATTAGCAAAACACTGGGACACATGAAATGCGATGCAAATAACTGCCTCAAGGTCATTGGTATGATGTTTTGCTCTAAGTTCTGCTAATAGTTACCATCTGTTCGATGTGAGGTTCAACTGAGTGACCTTCATTTGTTGAATCCTTCTCAAACAAAATACAAACAACACTATCTTTCATGTCTGGTGAAATTCCTCTTTTTAATGTGTTTTTCCAATAGTTTTTTTTTTCAAATAATGTGATTTTCAACACAAAAATGTGTGTTAATGTATTAAATTAATTAATTAAAGTCGATGGTTGCAGCACCATGCAAAGAACTGATTGAACTTTTTCATTAACGATGAATTTTTACAGACCCACTGGAAATTTATATGAAGTATGTCCGCTTGTAGTGTTGGGGTTCTATGTGCGGTTTTGTGGTTCTAGGTCTGAGTGCTTTGCGGGTGGAAGGGTTCAGAGAACACCCCCGATTTATTTAATGAAAATTGACGTTCGATAAAGTTATCTTACTTGAAATTATTAGATGAACGAAGGTCCAAATAAGAAGAAAGTACTTGTTGAGGAAACACCAATGGCATCAGTAGAAAATAAAGCCAAGTTTCGTGTTGTTATTTTTAATAAGCGAAAACATCAGACAGCTCTCGGAGCTGTCTGTTGTTTTCGTTCATTAAAAGTAACAAAGGGAAACTTGGCTTATGATTGCAAGACAATTAGAAGTAGCAGTAGTATGTCTCGTATGTTTGAGGTATAGGTTGGATGACCTCGGTGGATGACCTCGGAAGTGACGTCATGTCACGTGACCTACTGGCTGCATGTTGTGTTGTCATGGTAACCCGCGTGAGCGGCCATGTTGTGACGTCATCTCCATAGTGATACGTGGTGTTAGTGCGCATGCGCAGCGCGTGTTGTTAGGGTCATACGTGTTTCCGTCGTCCATTTTGTATACTGGAGGCCGCCATCTTGGTTTCTATGGTAGCACGTGATTGCTATGTTAATAACGCTGTCGAAAATTGTAACAGATCTTTTTTTGTACTAATTTGGTTCTTGTCAATGAGGTTATTACTTGATTAGATTAGTTTCATATCGACCGATTGTTCGGAGGGTGTGTTCGATTGAATCGGAGTATTTTCTGGAACGACTTCCCTGGATAATTACTACAAACAAACCGACAATCCTTCCAAATCACCAAAATCCACCCGAAATCACCGAAATTGACTTTATTTCCCCAATTGATCGGCTTAGCACGTAGTGCTATAGTACTAAGGGGTACAGGGGGGTGCATTCGACTGAAGTGGAGTAATTTTCTGGTTCGGATTCTCCCAGGATCCCTTTTTGGATCCCTATCCCATGACGTTTTTCCCATTAAAAGACAGGTTCCTTTGGTAATTACCCCGAATTTTCTGCTTCTATCTATATATGCAATAGTTATCGTTTATCTGGCCATGTTCCTTTATTCTAGGGTATACTCCAGTAGCGTAGAAGCTCCTATCAGTTGGAACAGCTTTGCTTATTATTACTATATTTAGCAATTTCTGGTCTATTCTTGTTAGTTCTGACCCTATTCCGAGTACTCTTGTTGTTTCATTTATCTAGATCATTTATAACCAATCAGACTGCTTGCTTTCCCATAATCTGTATACAGAGTTATCTCCCTTGTGTATAACAAAAACAGTCCAAAAGCCAATAAGCTATCAAGTAGTTACTGATAAGTCATTGCTCGAACGACTCGAAGCCCATCGAGCAAATGAGCCATAGAGTAATTGCTCAATCGAGTGACTCGGCATATTGCTCGAACGACTCGAATCCCAGCGAGCAAATGAGCCAACGAGCAATTGCTCGTTCGAGTGACTCCTCGAACGACTCTTCGACTCATTTCAGTATTTGAGGATACCTATGGCCCAGGTATTGTATTATTTGAGGATACCTATCGAGGATACCTTTTAGAGGATACTTATCTGAGGATACTATTACCTGTACCACAAGACATACCTATCCCAAATATCCCTTATAAGCCATCGAGCAGTTACTGAAAAGTCATTGCTCGAACGACTCGAATCCCATCGAGCAAATGAGCCAACGAGCAATTGCTCGATCGAGTGACTCCTCGAACGGCTCTTCGACTCATTTCAGTTTTTGAGGATACCCATGGCCCAGGTATTGTATTATTTGAGGATACTTCTCGAGGATACCTTTTAGATGATACTTATCTGAGGATACTATTACCTGTACCACAAGACATACCTATCCCAAATATCCCTTATAAGCCATCGAGCAGTTACTGAAAAGTCATTGCTCGAACGACTCGAATCCCATCGAGCAAATGAGCCAACGAGCAATTGCTCGTTCGAGTGACTCCTCGAACGACTCTTCGACTCATTTCAGTATTTGAGGATACCTATGACATGGCTACGTATCAGTTGAGGATACCTTTTGAGGATACTAAATTGAGGATACCTATGACCTGGTATTGTTGGAGGATACCTGTTGTAGAAACCTTACATCTGTGTACTTCTGTTATTCTGCCCCATATCTCATCCATTACTTCCTAGCTATACCTATCTCAGTCTCGACTATAACATTGATCAAGGTTGAATCAGATGTCTCCTGTATACATATAAGGCATTCCGTAATTGAGATTCCTAGCCGAGTCCGTAAAAGTTGGAAAACAAACATAGTTCTTTTTCACTTCAATCCAGTTTACCAAAAAAAGGTTGGGGGAATTGTTAATGGTAGCATTAGCATGCGATGTTCAACTATAAGTCATATAATAAACCTTTTATCGCTACAGTGAAGTGAGCTGGGTCGTCGCTTCACGTCTCGTCGAGGAGGTCAGATCGCCGAATTAAACTCAATGCCTGCGGCAGCTCGTTTCATCCGGCTTTCTGACCTCCTCAACTCGACGTGATACGACGACCCAGATCACTTCACTGTAGCGATAATATGCATGTATCACACCTAACCACACTAATTGCCCACGTCAGCTCTTTACTCAGAGAATGTGTTATTACAGTAATTTGCTAGTTTTCATTCTTGCCAGGAAGAAAATTAGCAAATCCCATCTCGACTTTTATATTGATGGAAAGGACAGTGACTGTATCATATATCGGGATGCGTACACTGTTGATATACTGAACAGAAAAAACGTTCCAGAACACCGAAAGAAGGTGAAAACGCCGGTTTCTTATTTTTAACCCTTTACCCAACGTAAGGGCTAAAACCGGCCAGCGCTATTCTCAAAAATCGCCAATTAATTTTCATTATTTTTTCATTTTTTGTCTCAAAAACATAGGTTATGACCCCTCGTTGGAACGAGCTTGTCGAGCTCGTCCCAATGAGGGGTCATAACCTATGTTTTTGAGACAATAAATGAAAAAAATTAGTTATTCAAGATTTTTTTTGCAGGTGTCGTCTGCATTTCATGTTGGTTAAAGGGTTAAATGGGTTTAAACAGAGAATAGTCAAACGTTCAAACGGATTGGGGAAAATTGTAAAAAAGCCAGCTTCTGTGTATTCATACTACTACTGATAATAATAATAACACTTTGGCCAGCCGCTGATTTGTCGCGGTTCTCAGACGAGAAGGCCTTGGTTACCCCTGTACTCCCAACTGCCTCCCTATTCCCACGCTTCTCCTCTCCTCCCAACACTCGGAGACGAACTGCTTGATGACATCCCTTGCCCCATTCTTCCCAATCTCTCCGACTACAGATGTTTGTGAAATGATGTTCACCACATTGATGATACCAATTCGCTTACATTTCGAAATTTCAATTTGTACATGAAATTCCCATAGCCTTTTTGTTAAACTTACTGACAGATTTAGGAAATTATAGTGAGCTAACTTTCCCGTAAATCCCTTCCAATGAGGAAGATTATCAGCCATGTATTGGAGCTAACTCCCCGAGTAGTAGTGAGCAACTGTTTGGCTTTCCAGCGTTCTGTCGGACATAAGCAGATATTTCATTCCAAATGCAATGGCTGAAATACACCACGCCGCTCTCGCGATCGCGATAGCAGCTTGGTTGTCACACGGACGTCTGGCCAAAAATCATATATTCAGTCCTGACCTGTGTCATCTGTGTTGTATTATTTGGCAAGGCACTCATTCTCAACTGCCCAAGCGGCAAATGGTTGGCAAACTAGACTTTGACCAATGTTAACCATCCCTGTGCCGGGCTCATAAGTTTGTGAAAGTGTTACAAACCTAGCACAAGCTTAGACTAGTTGGACATTTGAGATCAAATAAGTTTGGTACCGTTGTCGGAAAAGGCCATTGTATGGTGAAGGCTATCGGCAAGCTATCGGGTCACCAGTCTAATTCTGTTAGGAATTCGACGTTGTTGTGGCCTGGAACTAGTTTTGTCCTTAAATAGTTAATCGACTTTGTTCATATTCACTCGTCTGGAATATTTCAGTTGGTCGGAAAAGCGATCTGTTCGCTTTTCCGACAAAATGAAATATTCCAAGCAATTGAACCTGAAAGGATCCATAACTTTTATTTTCTTTGAATGAACGCAAGAAATGTTTCTCAGTAGAGAAGTATTTGACCCAAGTCAGAAAATAAGCAGACTGTCATCTGCAAAATGAGGTCCCCAGAGGGTGAATTTAGTGATGCTACCCTGCACAGCAGGGTAGCAGCATTAAATTTACCCTCTGTGAACCTCAATCTGAATCAGAGTCTCAAAACTAAAGAGAAAGAGGTACCCAGAGGATAAATTGGTCCACTGTATGGGATAGTATCATCAAATTCACCCTCGGGGCCTTATTCTGCAAATGTCAGACTGCTTATTTTCAGGCCTGATTTGATCGAATCTCTAATGAAATTACAACACTTATAGATATATATTTCTTGCAGGTGTGTCAAAAAATAAAATACCTGTCCCAACATGCCTTATAAAAGATCTCACAGTTTTCTAAGAACCTTACATGTGTCTTTTCCCACTTCGAGTCAACATTAAAAAAAACATAATTGTTGCAACAATTTCGTTTTGAAAAAAAAAATCGCTACTGGTTCCATTAAAATCTAAACGTAAGCTTGATATTTCTCTTGTACAAAACTGTGAGATTCAAAATTTGTTAAAAGAAAAAAGATGTAAAAACACACACCCCAAAACACTGCGTAAACATTTGAACTGTATGGGCTATTCAATATTTTAGCATGGCCTGAAAATTCGGAATTTTTCTTAGCCAGCACAAATCATAGGTCCAAACCTCAAGCTGTGGTACAACTCGGCTGGTGGTTACGGCATTGGACTTCAAACCGAAAGGTCTCCACTATTCTGAAGAAAGAACCCTCAAATTTAATCACTAATAATCGCCCAATCTCACTCTCAGCGGAGTTGGTAAAGTATTTGAAAAATGTATTTTTAAATGTCTATGGTGGTTTTTGAACGAGGTACATGCCTTTAGTCAATTTCAATCTGCTTCAGACCAGGTGTCTCAACTGTCCTCCAACTGACCGATATATATATGATGCATTCTGCCGACCGCTTGATGAAGGTAAAGAAGTAAGAGTGGTCTTCTGCGTTAGTGAGGTTTTTGACAAGGTCTGTATAGGCCTACTGATCTCCCCCACAAACCTGAGCGCATAGGCGTGTAGAGATAATTATTATTGTTTCTGAAGTCTTACCTTTCGGATAGGTCACAGAGGGTAGTATTAGCATCGAAGTCTTCTTTCCGGAGACCTGTTAACGCTGGGGTTCCACAAGGATCGATACTCGGACCCATATTGTTCTTGATTTACATTAATGATGTAACTGTCAACTTACACAGTAAGATTCGGGGTTTTTTGCATCATTATATCTTTTCGAAGGGAGTCCCGAACAAGTTTCGACCTTAATCAATCGAGATTTGGTCACAATTGAACAATGTGCCAAGACATGTCTGGATGAATTTAAGCCCAACAAAACCCAGAGTATGTTTATGTCACGTAAAAGCAAACTCTCTGCCCACCCACACCTATTTGGTAGTACACAGATAACGGATGTTACCAACCACGAACACTCAGGAGTGATATTACATACCTCATGTACGTGGAACGATCACATTGGCCATATGTGCTCAAAAGTCTGGTCACACTTAGACCTACTGAGGAGACACAAATTTAATTTTGAACGTAAAGTATTCGAAAAAATATTCTTTGCCTTTAAGAGGCCTCTCCTCGAATACGCGGATGAGGTCTGAGATAACTGTTCGATATCCTGAATAGCCGACTTGGAAAAAATACAGATAGCAGCAGCCAGAATAATTACAGGGACAACCGTAAGCGCCAGTAAGGCCCTTCTATATTCCGAAACATGCTGGGAGTCACTACAAGAAAGACCCTGTAAACACAAATTAATACAGTTTTTCAAAATGTACCACCGCTTGTCCGCCCCCCCCCCCCCCCACCCCCACCCCCACCCCCCCCCACCCCACACCCTCTACATTTCCTGCAAGGTTCCTCCGGTAATCTCTTTCGTGAATCCTTTCCTTAATCATCGGTCACGTCAAAATCATCAAACTCCGTACTGTCGTACACGGATGGATCAGTCTTTTTTTCATCCCTAATGTTACTAACCAGTGGAACAAAATGCTCGTGGCCGTCCGCGAGAGTTCAGTGAATAACTTCAAGGCCTTCCGAAATGATGGTAACCAACCGCCGTCGTTTTATAGTGGTGGTGGCTCTCGTGAAGCTCAAATTTATAACTGCAGCATGCGCCTGTGTTGTAGTAACCCAGGTGCACACTTTTTAGTAACCATCTTGCATTGACCCTCCATTATGTCGATGTATCGAATAAGAGACACCTGAACATTTCCTGCTGTATTGTCCAATTTATGCATATGCTTGTCGAGTTGCGATCGATGTACTCCCATTCAGAACAGACATATCTACTTCTTTTTGGTTCGGAATACTTTAAGAGTGAATAAAATTATCTTATATTCGAGGTCCTACGGAATTTCAGTTTATTAAGAAGGAGGTTTCAATGAACTCTTCCGTCATCTACCTAAATATACTAATCACATTTACTTAGACTAGGATAGATTCACGCACTGCTATATCATGTTTTTACCCAGGCCCTGTATAACTGAGGCCCCACATACCGTCTTCCCCAGCAGATGTAGGCCCAAACATGTAGCGAACTGCCAAAGTTTTTGTATTGGCTTCTAAGTTATTGCATTTTGTATTCAAGCTGGCTTTATATCTTTTCTTTACCTCCTTTTTTTATCTCATCTTTTATATTCTTCCTTTTCCAACACGGCAAATTTAAACAATCCCATGCATCGACAGGTATGGATGGGTGGGCGGGGGGGGGGGGGGGGGGGGTTGGTGGCATATTCTCGCTGGACTGCTTTCATATTCGGATCGAGCCATCCTTAGTTCCTTTGGCCCCATTGATTCTCACTTTCAATGGAGACTGTGTTTCTGTGCTCGTAATTTGTTGTGTGTGTGAAAATGTACTGTCTCAGATCTGTAGGGAAATAGTATCCACTTGTCTGCCCGTGAGTTAACATACCTTCGTGTCTGTCGGCTGCTTGTGTGTTGGGTGCTGTGTTTTGGTTCACTGGGCGACAACTGGTGATTGATCTCTGTAGATGGGTTGCATACTAAATTTCTTTTACCTCCATGGTGGAGATGCATGGGCTCAGCTACTTGTCCTAACCATCCTCTTGTTTTAACATATTCACGAGCTAGGGAGACGATCCGAATAAGCTCTAAGTTTTCTGTCGAATCCCTCCTTCAAAATATATTTTCTCTAAGGTTATGCTGTATATTTTTGTATCATAATATTTAGTTATGTAGATATATTGTTCCGATAAACATTGTTTAAACTAAACCGAAAGGTCCACGGTTCGACTCCACAGTATTCTAAAATCAGTTGAGTTAAAAATTAATCCAAATCAACTGGGTTGAGTGAATATGAACCCAACAGGTTCGTATTCACTCAACCCAGTTGATTTGGTTTGATTTTCAACCCAACTGATTTTAGAAGAGTGCAGAGGTAATTGCTTTGTGTCCTTGGGTAAAGCACTTAATCCCCATTGTGAGGTATGGTTGCGGTGTACAGTTATTTGCAACCTATGCTAACGATGATTTTTGCTGAGTGAGGACATTGGAAGAGTCTGACAACTGCTTGCCACCGCTCAGTGGTTCTCTTTGGGTAATCCGGTTTCCTACGCCCGTAAATACTATCCTACACGAGGCGACCGTTGTTTTCGAAAGTTACGTTAAACTCCAATAAAAAAACATATTTACATAAACTCGAGCAATCTTGAACATTCGCCCATATTTACTAGGTGTACCAGCCGTATAAACTAATCACAAAATACGCTCCAGGTTAACCCTTTACCTAACATGAAAAGCAGACGACACTTGCAAACAAAATTCTTGAATAACTATTTTTTATCTCAAAAACATAGGTTATGACCCCCATTGGAGCGATCTCGTTCCAACGAGGGGTCATAACCTATGTTTTTAAGACAAAAATTTAAAAAAATAATGAAACTTAATTGGCGATTTTTGTGAATAGCGCTGGCCGGTTTTGGCCATTACGTTGGGTAAAGGGTTGAACAGATCCAAAAAAGTATTTAAAAAAAACAATCCAAGTGAAAAACACAATTTTATTTCTCCACACCTTCACAAGAATCCGGAGGAATAAAGCTGTTGTCAAAGTCTTCCTCCTCTCTCTCATCCTCCGATATCGCTATGGGGGGAGGGGCGGTCCTGTGCCTGCCTCCCCCTCCCACTGTATTGTCGTATGACTATTCTCTTTCATCTGTAAGAAAAAAAAAATAATCTGTTATAATATTGAACACGCACGTACACACACACACACACACAGATGGGAGAGACAGAGATTAAGAAAATAAATAGGTTGCTTCACCATTAGAATTCCATCATTTTACAATGAACAAAATGTACTTTCTTCGAAAACTCTGATATTTTCAAAATGGATCCCGTCCTCGGGCAACGGTGGCGTGTTTTCCATGTTTTGATATATTTGGTTAATAAAACTGAAACCGGAACTCGTTTATATCGTCCCACCTAAAAGTATATAGAAAACAATTGTTTTAGTCTAACAACAATTGTTTTAGTTTTACTTTGGACAACTTGTTTTCAAGTTGTTACTTTATTTTTCGAATTTTCTGGTCTAATTTGTACAAGCATTCATTTATGTAAATAATGAAACCAGTTCCTTTTCTACATTTTTTATTGTAATACATTCGATATTTATTTTCATTCTTCACAAGTCACATCACTGGCTTTTTCGTCATGAAATCTACTTTCGGTGAAGTTATCTCCCTTGAAATTATTGGACGCGCAAAGAAAATTTAATTTAGAAGCAATTAATTGTTGAGAAAGCACCTATGACATCAGGAGAAAATAAAGCCAAGTTTCCTTCATTTACTTTTAATAAATAAAAACAAAAGACAGCTCTCAGAGCTGTCTGTTGTTTTCGTTTATTAAAAGTAATCAAAGGAAACTTGTCAAGCTAATTAGAAGCACCGACAAGTTCACAGATAACCCGTCATTAAGAATATCCAGGGAACGCGATGGCTCCGTTACGACACTGGACTTCAAACCGAAAGGTCCACGGCTCAGTCTCCGCCATGAGCAACTGTGTTGTGTCCTTTGGCATGGCACTTAATCTTGATTGCCCACATGGGGGCACGGCGGCGCCATTTTGATAATGCGTACTACATGTCCAACGGTGTATTTGTCTTCAGCCTCTGCTAACTCTGCTTGTGTGCAGTTGGGGAGCTGCTCGCCGCTAATCTGTGGTTCTCTCCGGGTACTCTGGTTTTCTCCACCCGTAAAGCTGTCCGACGCGAGCTAACCCTGGCTGTTGAAAACCCCAATAAAAAAAAAATAATAATAATATCTATCAGTAATACACCTACCAACCCGAAGCGTCCATTTTGGTTCTTTGTTTAGCGAATGTGTTTTAATATGCAAGTTTTGATTCTTCCCGGGAAACAAATTTGCAAATCTCACCTCCTAATCTTTTATATTAATGGAAAGGACATTAGGACAGTCTCTGTATTATACGCCACGATGCCCACACAGTTGATAGAATGAACAGATAAAAGTTACAGAACTATAAAAGATGGTGAAAACGCCGATTTCTTATTTTTAAATGGGTTTAAACAGAGAATAATAGTCAAACGTTCAAACTGATTGGGGATTTTTTTTTAACCCTTTACCTGACATGAAAAGCAGACGACACTTGCAAAAACAATTCTTGAATAACTAATTTTTTTCATTTTTGTCTCAAAAACATAGGTTATGACCCCTCGTTGGAACGAGCTCGACGAGCTCGTTCCAACGAGGGGTCATAACCTATGTTTTTGAGACAAAAAATGAAAAAAATAGTGAAAATTAATTGGCGATTTTTGAGAATAGCGCTGGCCGGTTTTGGCCGTTACGTTGGGTAAAGGGTTAAAAAACTGCTTCTGTATTTTATAGTACTCTCCAGGAAAATGCCTGACGTTTATGAAATGATGCGCACATCGATTATACGAATTCACTAACATTTCGAAACAGGAGCACCGGAAGCACTTCAGGTGTGGGGGGGGGGGGGGGGGGGTCAGACCCAGGGAAAAGGGCATTTAATCGCAATAGCAGCCTGGCCGTGACATGCTTAAGCATGCATGTCTCGAAGGCCCGAGATGGGGGAGTTTTAGAGGAGACCCCCACCAACGGGAGGGGAATACCTCCTCCCAAACTCCCCCAATGAATTTTGAAAGCTCCCAGAACGGATTTAGGGTGTATTTTAGCTTTACTTCTAGAATAAATCATTGAAAAAAAATTGAGTGACGACCCTGGAAATGGCATTGTCTGCCCCACTTCGCCCCTGTGGTCCGAATGCAGGGAGAGCAGCTGCCCCCGTGCTTCCGGCGTCACTGGGGACAGACTTTTAATCTTGACGGGGACTCTTAGAGTAATTTACAATGCATTCACAATTGTGTATGTATTCACTCAATAACTTATAAAACAGTTTAAATACAGGTGTTCTGTTCTGTCAAAAGTATGTCGTTGGGTTTAATCAACACATGGTTTCAACTATAACATTTACAGAAACATTTATCCTTTTGATAATCCGTGACTGAAACAAAAATACTCAGACATGTGACCATGGCTGTTGAAAGAATTGTTAAACCCTAATGAACAAACGTATTTAATATTTGTATTTAACCATCACAACAGCAGAAGGGTCATGATTTTAAATTATCTTTACTCTCAGAAGTGCTGCCATATGCCTCCAAATGGTGTAAATCCGTCATTTATAAAGAAGACGTCTCGCAAAAGCTCCAAGCTCACTGTCGAATCCCATCCTTACAATCTGTGTCTTTGTCCCTTGTCCTTCTTACAGTATACACAATTAACGTACTTGGATCGTTTTTATTTTTTCATCCGTTTATTCCATATGATGTGTCCATGTAACACGTTTGTTTGAAACAAAATATTGTTTGAACTGAATCGCCTCTGTTTTGCAGTTCATTATGCCGCTAAATCAGTTTATTATCTCCCGCCGCGCTGTGGGGGGAGAATGGGTGCCGACGAACGGGCCGCCCTACGAGGAGACGAACGAACGGCCCAGCGGGAAGACGGACGGACTCGTTTCTTGTCATCATAGTTCAAAGAAAACCATTCAAAGGTGTTTTCTCCTATCCCACCCAGCGGTAGCACCGCCTGTCCGTGAGTCCTGCCTCATTTCATGTCATTTTAAAGAAGCCCGTTCAAGATTTGAAAAGCTGTTTGTGATAATGCCATGACGGGGGTTGCGAACCAACTATGTCAAGTATTTCTTTTAGCGTTATTACCTGTGTTGGATTTAGGTAGAGAGGCATTGCGGTTGTTTTAATGTTGTGTCTGTGTTTAAATGTAAAAATATGGACGGCATAAGTACTCGTATATATAAGTTTTACTTTGAAATCGGGGCCCCTGTTAAGTGTCTGCTAAGTGAATATGTGGGTTAGACACACCAATAATTTCAACGTGCAGCCCTAAGGCTACCCCCAAATAATGAATATGGTCTGTTCCAATTGCTTCGATTGAACTGACATGGAAGACGCCACCAGGCTTGAAAAGATAAGATACCCAGACAGCCAAAATAATAGTTTTTCCCGAACATTTTCCAGTGACTTCAGTATGCCTGCACTAGTTGTCCCCTGTTAGATAAGGTTCTCTGCAAACCATAAATTAACCATACTTCTCGTTTTCTCTATTTTCGAAGGCCATTCCTCAAGGCTGTCAGTTCTTCTCCCTGAACCTTGTTCCATTCTGAACTATGACTGTTTCATGTCGTGGCTGGTAATTCCTTGATATGCCAGATATTGAGCCCATTCAAGCCAGAAAATAAGCAGACTGTCATCTGCAAAATGAGGTCCCCAGAGGGTGAATTTAGTGATGCTACCCTGCATAGCACAGTGAACCTCAATCTGAATCAGGGTCTCAAAACTAAACAGAAAGAGGTACCCAGAGGATAAATTGGCCCACTGTATGGGATAGCATCATCAAATTCGCCCTCTGGGGACCTCATTCTGCAAATGTCAGACTGCTTATTTTCAGGCCTGATCCCATTCTTGATAATCCATGGTTTCTGTTATTACAGTTCAAAGCGTTGGAAAGCAGGAGAAATCGTAAATATGCTCAAAAATATCGGAGCCGAAATGGTATTCCACTCCTTGCATCATACTTCACTCTCAGCGATGATGGACAATTTTTTTTTTTTTTTTTTTTTTTTTTTTTGAAAAAGTAACCGCGGAATCAATCATAAAGGGTTGTTTAGGAAAACAAATAAGGAGAAAATAAAAGAAATACAAAAGTTCACTGCTCGGATTCGAGTACGATTCTAGCCCCACTCGAGGATAAAAATCGTACTTGAATCAAAGCAGTGAACTGTTGTCTATTTATCTAATTTTCTACGCATGTGATTAACCCTTTACCTAACACGAAAAGCAGACGACTCTTGCAAAAAAATTCTTGAATAACTATTTTTTGTCTCAAAAACATAGGTTATGACCCCTCATTTGAACGAGCTCAACGAGCTCGTTCCAATGAGGGGTCATAACCTATGCTTTTGAGACAAAAAATGAAAACAATAATGAAAATTAACAGGCGATTTTGGAGAATAGCGCTGTCCGGTTTTGGGTAAAGGGTTAAAAAATATATATAACCATACATATTATACAGACACTAAACTAACCTTGCGGGGATATCCGCGAAATAAACGAATAACAGAACAATTCCAATGAACTCTTAACATTTCTTATATTTTTTTCTTCACCACCCGAAAATGGTGATGGGAGATGCCCCGGGAACTCCTCGTCTTCCTCACCATCACTTATATATATGGGGCAGGCCTCGCAGCCCATCCCCTTCTCCAGTTGTATAGCCATGTGTCTGAGGAACTCACTGTCCTTGCTATCACTTAGATATATGGGGCAGGCCTCCCTGCCCACCCCTCGTCACATTGGAAAGATCCTTCCTTCAGTACCCAAAGGGATCATCACCTACCACCTCTTCTTCAAACACTGTCTCCAGCTCACTTGGTACCCACAACAGACGAAAATAATGCGGTTAAAAAAACATATGAAAAGATCTGCGACTCATTGTAAACAGATTTTTTAAATAAATAATAATACTTTGGCCATCCGGTGACTTGCCGCGATCCTGTGGTGTGGATGCTAACATAAGTCACGTCCACCACCGGTGGTTCCCCCTATCCTTATTCTCACTTTATAGCCTCTCAGCTTTCAGACACGTATTGTTTTATATGACAAAATAAATAGACATTGAGATAAATTAACCCTTTACTCAACGTAACGGTCAAAACCGACCAGCGCAATTCACAAACATCACCATTCAATTTTCATTATTTTTTTAATTTTTGTCTCAGAAACAAAGCTTATGACCCCCAGTTGGAACGAGCTCGTGGAGCTTCTTCCAATAAGAATCATAAACTATGTTTTTGACGCAAAAAAAATGAAAAAAAAAATTATTCGGCAATTGTATTTGCAAGTGTCGTCTGCCTTTAGAGTTAGATAAAGGGTTAATAAGCGAGCGATTATTTATTTGAGTTTAACAGCACTTCCATCAACCGTCGAAGTTATGTCAGACAGTTTTAAGAGGGCAGGACGCCGAAATATCCTTTGCGAGAACCGCAGAGCGACGTGAATAACTGACAGATTCTTACCATCAACCTGCGTTAGCAATGTTTGAAATATGTGTACATTTTTGGTACATCTGCACTCAAACTAATTAAGTGTCTTGCTCTCAGATCATTATTTCTTGATCATAAACAGTAAAGCACATCGTTGAGGGTCAAATTGGAAGTGCCATGGCGACCATTTTGTATTGTCCTCCTATATTGTTTGTCTTTTGTAAGAGATTTTGTATGGGGATACCCTTGTTCTTGGAGCAGATGTCAGTAGAGGTTGAGTCATGGTTGTGACTATTGTTTGAGAATAAAGCCTATTATATATTGCTTCACAGGTGTGACACACCGCCTCTCCTATTGTCCCAAGGCCTGAAAATAAGCAGTCTGACATTTGCAGAATGAGGTCCCCGGAATGTGAATTTGATGATGCTATCCCATACAGTGGAGCAATTTATCCTCTGGGTACCTCTTTCTGTTTAGTTTTGAGACCCTGATTCAGATTGAGGGTCACCGAGGGTAAATTTAGTGGTGCTATACCCTGCTGTGCAGGGTAGCATCATTAAATTCACCCTCTGGGAACCTCATTTTGCAGATGACAGTCTGCTTATTTTCTGGCTTGATTGTCCCGCGACCTTGCCTATTGTTTTACAGGCTTGACACACCGCGTCCCAATGCTATCATTCGGCATTGCCCTATTGTTCTAGATGGGCGTTTGCAGTTGTACGAGGAATGGGTGAGTCACGGTATTACATGTGGATAAAGCCTATTGTGTTTAGCGGCATCCACACGCCGTGGCATCCTAATAAACCAATGCCTGATGAAGTACAAATGAGTCAGGTATGCCAATTCTTGAAGGTGCTTTAGGTTAACTATAGGTCTAGGGAATGTCCACTACATCAAGTATTAGTAATCGACGTGATAGTTCCAATGAACGCGTTGAAACGCGTCTGGCAACGCGAGTCATCCAATTTTTCTCTCCGCCGGGTAATCACGACCCCCTTTGTATGTAGGCGCAGAAATTTTCCAATTACTGGCAAACACCGCAAGCCCTTCGATTGTAACCGCAGTCACGCCCCTATTATATTTCCGAGGGCCCGTATATATCGCGCGCTTCATGCACACCCCCTTTGACTGTAACCGCAGTCACGCCTCTGATAAAATTTCACAGGCCTGCTTTCTCTTGGTTACAATACAATGTTTTCGTGGTAAACAGCGCCTCTAGTGGTTGACACCCAACGTTTAATGGAGGATAAAAGCTTCCTGCTTTATGCAATTGGTGGAAAGTGAACTGAGCTTGTAACTGTGAATAAAATATTTTGAAAAAATTATAAAATATTGGTGATAACTGTCTTCTGGAAAGTGTGAGAGAACATTAAAATTGGGTGGGGGCAAGTAAAAGTAGGTCTATTTTATTGAGTGCGAAACTGGACAGGAGTACAGGAAGCACTAATTTTGAATCCCATGGCGACCAATACATTTTTTTGGTATACTTTTTTCATGAGGTGATAAACTTAGTGGATATAGGGTTGTTTTTCCGAAAATGTGCTTGATGAGGTGGAGAGAGATTAAAAGGCTTGTACTGTCTTCAATGTAAAAAAAAACACTGTATTGTAACCTAAAGCAGTTTTTCACAATATTTGAACTGAATACTAAAATCCCTAATAATTCCTGATTTTGAACTCTCCCAAACAACATACTTGCAAAAATGGAGGCGTTTTGGCACCACATGTTTTTGAAATTGAGGGAAAGGAGTGATATGAGTCTGGGGCAGGGTGGGAGGGACTGTATATTGTGGAGGGGTGGTAAGACTTCATCTGGCTATGGATATATGCATGTCCATTGGCCAGATGGAAGTGTCCGCAGGGAAAAGGTGCACCGAATATCATATTTGGTGCATCATCGGTTGACAAGACAGGAATTACCGCAATATAGGGGTGCTGGGGGTATGGAGTGCTGTCATCTCTGTGCAGTCAAAGCCTGTATTAACCCTCAGCATCTTGTTTTGAGACACATGAACATAATCAGGAGAGGATCCACTGCTTTATGCAAGGTAGTTGCTCCGGATTGCACTTACCACCATGTGTAATGCACTGATATCTTCCTCAGCAGATGAGAATTTTTATCTTCGAACTTTAACCCTTTTACTTTTTGTTTCTTCACTGTAAGCATGGTCCCCAATTTTTTTTTATTTAAACGAGGTGGCAAAATCATGTCTTTTTTATATTTTAGCTCTTCTTGATATTTGTCATAAAGTCCATACAATTTTGATCTCTTTTTAATTCGCGCCTTTCGAGTTTTTTTTTTTTGTAAGACCGAAGAAACTTTTCCTTGCTTTGGAGCTGTTTTAAACCTCTGTCAACTTTACTGTTTGAAGAGACTTGACATCCCAGCTGATTACATACATTTTGGATAGAGTTACCTGCCCCTTGATTGATTGAGTGACACACAGAATGTGCTCTTCTGCCAAATACATTTCTTGAAAAAGTTACATTTTTTGGAAGTGATGTTCTTAGTGCCCTGTTAAATGCTTCAACTTTTTGAGTGTTGAAGCCGAACTTTGTTTTTTCCACCATTGCAGGACCTAGCCTATAGTTTACACAAGTCCTTAGTATTTTGGCTGTTCCTTTTATTTTTTTTAATGAAAAATCTTTGCCAAGAAAAGAAGATTTATTAATCCAGTTTTTCTTTTTTCCACCTTTACATGCAAATGAATGTCTTTTACAGAGAGAATGCTTGTTTTGGTAACATTTTACCATCGCATCTACTGTGTAGGATATTTTGTTTTTTATTGTTGGAATGCCACCTGTGTACATGTCTATTGCCTTCTTTATTTCAGTTTGGCACCTTTCAGCTAAATCTATTGCTAGGTTATTTTTATTTTTTTTCTTATAGTAGTCGTACGGCCTTGAATAAGCTTCAATAATTCAGTATGATTTTTTAAAAACTTTCTGTGATTACGAGAAACATGAGCAGTATCTAGTTGATGAATGGGACGGGTTTGAGTCACATCTTCATCAAATAAATCCTGCGCAGCTAAAAATGCAGCACTATCGGGATCAGTAGTTATATGTTCCACCTCTATATCACTTTCAGCCTTTAGCTTTGAAAGGGCTTCATTTGCCCAAGTTCGCTCATCGCCTATGTTTTTTTGAAATGGTATGGTTGCAAAGCATTTATCAGGATAACATTTATGACCCGACTTTAGATGCTTGCCCTTACTACACAATTTATTGTGTATTACCAAACCAACAATGTCATGGTTAGGGGTTACATTCTCAGCAACAGTATATATAACCTGTGTTGCCGGTTGAAAGGGTGTTTTTCCTACTCCAGAGTAAAAACTATTGTTATACAAGCCATCACTTTGCAAATTTAGAACATTAGGGTTTTTGCGCCCTGATGATTTTTGTTTTTCAATAAGTTTTGAGCGACACATTTTCATATCATTTTTATTAATGTCTACAATTTTTGACAGAACTTTATTTGAAATGTTTTGTATACCCGAAGTTGATGGTGCTGTCATATTAGCACTCAGGCAGATTTTTTGTAATGATGCTGCTGCGATTGGTGTTTTACTGAGACGAACAGCTAAGCCAACGTTTTGTTTTGCGGAGGGTGGTCCCCTCTTACCAGTTTTTACCTCATCATAGAGATTAAATAACTTTGAACTGTAGTTACACTTTGTACAAATCATTTTTTCTTTGCACCCGAGACCTCTGATTTGTTCGGCAGACATGTCCCAGTGCAGGAAGCCACGACAGTTGGGAGCAAACATCCTATGTTCATCAAATGCAGTGTTCCACATAATTGAGTTCCTCTCAATATGTACGTCCCTATTTGACTGTGATTCCCGCTTCCATACAGCACTAGCTCTCTCTCCAAGGTAATTTGGCTTCCTGGAAGGTAGAGAATTTAACCCTAAGTCAGACTGAATGGTTTGAATACAAATTCCATTCTTCATTTTGTCGAGAAATATTCCTCCCCACCCCCCCCCCCTCCAGCCCCACCCCTGACTTAACTGAGACCCCATCCCAAACATATATATTTTACCTGACAGGCCATGCCACCTCCTATTAAAATTAAAAAATATTCGATAAAATAGGCTGTTGAATCTTACTGGAATGAGCCCATAGGCTCACTCATGTAATATTCAACAGCCTAATTTTTTTATTGGTCCTTCAAAGAAAACTGATTGGGGGTTTTGGAAATTTAATTGAAGATTGAACAAGGATGGTGAATGGTTTTAAGTGAGAGAGAAGAAATCTCACACTTTGTGGAATGTATTAGCTTGCATCTGATGAATTTTCAGTGCTGTGTCTTCCTTGAAAAACTACTGACCCAGCCCCATCCCTTTTATTCAGTGCCCTCACTTCCACATTTAACCTCGGGTAGTTGTTGCAAATAGTCAGAAGTTCTGAGATGGTAAGCTAATTTACCTGCATTTATTTCCATTTACAGAAACAGTTTTGGTGGGATCATACAACTGAGTTTTCGATCTGGTCTGAATTGGTGAACGGGAAGTTGCTGGTGTTTGATTGTTTGGTGCATCCGAGGAAACTCTAACTGTCCTTGATCGTAAGTTTTTACGTATTCCCTTAGTGTACACACTTCTCTTAATATTCAGACGCGATGGTTGATTGGCTGAGGTAAATCCAAATGTATGTCCTTTCTTGAATTTCCCCATTGGAGAACAGATGGCAGAAAGAACTTTTGTCAACAGTTTACAGTACAGAATCTGGTCACTTAATTTTCTGCTTTCTGTATTTACAGAGAGAAATTTGTGAGAGTTTTTGTTATTTCTACATTCAACAACTTTATCCAAACTTTGTAGTGCTTGCAGTAGCTACATTGCCTTCTTGGTAGCAGTAGGTGACTTGGTAATATGTGAAGACCAGTCAAAGAAGTGAAGAAATAAGAGCCCTTTTCTCCAGCTGTTATCTCTGCTCCACAAAGACAGGTCTATAAATGTTAGATTAATCACCGTTGGGAGGGTTCATAGTCCCTCCACAGATGATTACATAAGTGCAGGTTGAGATACTGTAATTTGTATGAAAATGGTGGCACCTGTATCAATGATGGGTCTTTTTCTTCACCATTTTTATGTATTCACGGAGGGGTGATTCCCCCGCCCCTAATGGCATCCTTGTTGCAACAGTTAACAGGTTTATACACCTAAATTTGCAAAAAATGAATTTGTTTGAACTACGGATGAAAAATTCTCCATAAATATAACAAACAGTCAGTTTTGTACAGAGGAAATCCTCAATTTGAGCCAAAAATGCAGGTGTTTTGGACAGGGTTAATATGATTGCCACACATTATACTTTGGAGTTATTCATATTCAAAGCACCTTGTCATCATGATATTTAGAGATGTGTGTACAGAACCGGAATTGTTTTATTACAATTTGTTGGACAACAATTTTCTGAGAAGGGAAAGCCATGAAAAAAATCTGAAGAGGGCCTTTTAAACTCATTCTCTTTTGGGAACAGGGGTGGAGTGAATTCAGGGTGGATATCCCAAACCACATACAATGAGATACAAGATAAAATATTTAATTTAATAAAATAATATAGTATCTTTTATTTAACATCATAAAAACAAACATTTTCAGCAAAAGTGGACAAACTTTAGGTTACAATACAGTGTTTTCGTGGTAAACAGCGCCTCTAGTGGTTGACACCCAACCTTTAATGGAGGATAAAAGCTTCCTGCTTTATGCAATTGGTGGAAAGTGAACTGAGCTTGTAAGTGTGAATAAAACATTAAAGTGCATGTTTTGAAAAAATTATAAAATATTGGTGATAACTGTCTTCTGGAAAGTGTGAGAGAACATTAAAATTGGGTGGGGGCAAGTAAAAGTAGGTCTATTTTATTGAGTGCGAAACTGGACAGGAGTACAGGAAGCACTAATTTTGAAGGCAAAAATCCCATGGCGACCAATACATTTTTTTGGTATATTTTTTCATGAGGTGATAAACTTAGTGGATATAGGGTTGTTTTCCGAAAATGTGCTTGATGAGGTGGAGAGAGATTAAAAGGTTTGTACTGTCTTCAGTTTAAAAAAAACACTGTATTGTAACCTAAATTGCCCGAAAATATTGTGCCCTCAAAAAATTCACTGGTCCTTCACGAGGAATCGCGGTAAAGAGAACAAAGAGAACGACACAACTTTTCCTGATGAATGTAATGCAAGTAATGCAAGCCGTGACGTTCAGTCATGATTATCGGGAGCGCGGTTGCTCAATGGTTAGTGCGTTGGTCTTGAGATCGGAAGGTGGTTAGTTTGATTCCTGGCCGGGGTAACTTGCGTTGTGTTCTTCGGCAAGGCGCTTAATCTCAATTACCCGCTTGGGAGCACGGTTGCGCCATGTGCTGAGGCGTGCCGCACGTTGATAGCACACATGCATACAAGCAATGCTAACCTTACTCCTGTTGGATTAGTACGTTGGAGAGTTGACAGCTACTCGCCGTTGCTCGGCGGTACTCTCTGGGTACTCAGGCTTCCTCCACACGTAAAACTCTTTTCGACAGAATATGATCCCAGCTATTAAAGTGCAATAAAACACCAACAATCCAGTAATGATTATCAAAGCAAACCATTGTCACGCATGTTCAGTAGTAATGCCACACCCTTCCTTATTATTGGGTGATATAATAACCTGTCACCTTGCGACATCATTGTCGTAGTGATATGTTGTGTATAATGCGCACACGTATAGCCCTTTAGTGAACATCTCCCGTATGAGGATAAGAGGTGAATGAGGTGAAGTCTCACTTCACACCCCTCTTATCCTCATTTCGGTTCGAGTGATCATTAGTGATCACCTATGGTGATCACTAGTTATCGCCTGTGGTGATCACTAGTGATCATCTGATCGTATGAGGATAAGAGGGGTGTGTGATGAGAGCCGGGTCACTGGGTGGAGGAGGATGGGCCTTCTGTAAGGAGAGGGAGTGCGACTGTGTCGCTCTTGGCTAGGGTGTTTGGTGCAGGGTCATTTGGAAGGGTCCCAAGGACAGGTCCTCATGGATGACGGGGAAGTTAGGAATAGGGTCGCTGGGAAGGGTCACCGGGTCACACATGGATGGGATGGCGGGTCACGTGGGGAGGTATTCTGGTCGAAATTATCCGCTGGGGCTGAGTCGCCGGGGAACCGTGTCGCTCGTGATCGGGATGCGGGAGCGGGTCCCAGGGCAGGTCTCTCTTGGAAGGGGTGGTGAGCTGTTGGGACAAATGTGGAAGGCAAGGGATTCTCGAAAAAGGGCGACTGTGTCGCTCTCTCTCGACCTGCTGGGTCACCTCACCGGCGATCGCCTGTGGTGATGAGGGGTGTGAGGTGAGGCCTCACCTCATTGGCCTCGTATCCTCATACTGGAGATGTTCACTAAAGGTCTCTAAGGGCAGCATGAGGCCATGAGGTGAGGGTTATGAGTCAGGGAAAGCCATGATGTGGAGACCAAGAGGGCAGGGCAGGCCGTGAGAACTATGAGGTAGGGCCTCATTGAGGCCTCTCCCCCGTAGGCATCTTGTACTCGTGTGGGGCGAAGTTCACGAAGGTCCGTTTGAGTAAGTTTCGGTGGGGATTCGGTCCAATACAAGGTCCGTTGGGGTAGGTTTGGGTAGTTATTGGTGAAACGATGTACTCTCGCTGAATCGAACACACCCTCAGAACATGCCCCTGTCCAACAAGAAGGCCATTCGGCTCCATAGCAACCACGTGTTACCCCTAACAACCAAGATGGCGGCGCCCATAGTCAAAATGACTGGCGAAGAGTGCGTCACCTTAGAAACACGCAGTGAGCATGCGCAGTGGGACCAGGTGTCGTCATGGGAATGGAGCCACAAGATGGTCGGTCCATGACAACCTCACCCCACTCCTTCCGGTCACGTGACTGATGACGTCAGATGAGAACCTGCATGGGAACCTGCTAAAAGGGCAAGAAGTCAACATCACATACTACCAAGGCTCAAGGAGTTGGAATCTCCTATAATTGGCACCGATAGGCACGTGACATTTCAGATATACGTGTGCGCATGCGCACTGCAGAACATGCGCGACAGTGGTTTGGTTTGGTAGCCATTATTGGATTGGTGTTTCATGACACTTTAATAGCTGAGGGCATATTGTGTCGAAGATAGTTTTACATGTGGAGGAAGCTGGAGTACCCGGAGAGTACCGCCGAGCATCGGCAAGTAACTGTCAACTCTCCAACGTACTAATCCCATAGCAGCAGGGTTAGCATTGCTTGTAGGCATGTGTGATATTAACGTGCGATACGCCTCAGCACATGACGCAACCGTGCTCCCAAGCGGGCAGTTGGGATTAAGTGCCTTGCCCAAGAACACGACGCAAGTTACCACCGGCCAGGCGTCAAATTCGCAACCTTCCAATCTCAAGACCAACGCTCTAACCACCGAGCAACCGCGCTACCGATAATCATGACTGAACGTCACGTCTCGCATTACTTGCAGATTACTTAATTTTTTACACTGACAAAAATTGTAACAATAATCGGCGATTGTTGTAACTTGTAATAAAAGTGGTGAGCGAGGTTTTCTTTGTTACAAAAATGGGCGATGGTTGTAACAAAAGTGGTGAGCTCATTTTGTAACAAAAGTGGTTGATTTTGTAACAAAAGAGGTGAGCTGTAACAAAAGTGGGCAAGTGTTGTAACAAAAGTGGTGAGCTGTAACAAAAGTGGTCGTTGTACACAAAAGTGGTTGCATCAATCGAAGCTAATGATCTCTATCACGGATGGATCACAATACTCTCATTCTTCTACCACCCACGCCGAGGGCTGACGTGGCCATAATGCTGATGGGAATTTTCCATTGCAGCGTTCCCAGAGTCATGTTCTAAATATATACGCTCATTCTTCTATCACCCACGCCGAGGGCTGACGTGGCCATAAAGCCGACGTGAATTTTGCATTGCAGCGTTCCCAGAGACATGTTCTAAACATATATACTAATTCTTCCACCACCCACGCCTAGGATATTTAGTATGAAAACTCCAAGTCTAACATTCGCCCTTCCATTACACTTCCGATAGCTATAGCCAACGTTGATATGTGGGATTACGCTGAAACACATTGCGAAAATCACTCAACAATAATAAGGTTAGTTCTATAACGCATATATTTAGAGTACCCAACTACCTAACACACTTTCTATTGGAACATTTATTAAATTTATATTGTAATACAGTAGAATCCTCTTAATTGAATATCCATTTTGCCAGCGAAAATTATTCAAATAACAGTAGTGTACAATTAACAGGGATTTGGTCAGTTTCCTGTGTTCTGGAGGTAAACTGAACACTTATTCTATTATATCTTGTTTGACAGAGCTCATAGAGCTCTGTCAAACAAGATATAATAGAATAAATGCCTGTATTGGATGTAGTGAGGCCAAAAAGGTTGATAAATAAGGGGAATTTGTGCGTGTCACAGTAATGTTTTCGACATATTACAAAAATTTATATACAATTAACAGGAGTTTACTCTACAGCCCATATGCAATTAACAGAGCAAATTTGTACTGAAGGTATGGTAAATGGTTTTGTGTTTGAAAATTATATTCAATTAACAGGGATATACAATTAAGAGATATCCAATTAAGTGGGCTCCACTGTACAACCAAACAAATACGGATATCATTTGCACTGGGTCATCAAACCTGTACTAATCACATCCATAAATTTAAGAATCTATTGCGTGTTTGTTATGATTTCAAATCCGAGTCTACGCTTTTAACGAGAAAAATATTGTGGTCACATGTCCCATAGTTTATCAAACAACACATACCGACCCATGGTTAGGAAATAGTGGACGGGGTGAGTACTAAAAGGTCATCCTGGGGGATGTCTAGTCAACCGTATTATATTTTCAAGACCGTTATGATGGCGTTTTACTCTTCTATTTGGGTTGTTCTCTTTGGAAAAGTGAACTGTAGCATAGCTCAATAATGGTAGATCAAAACAAAAGGCTCATCCTCTCGATTGGTGGGTTGTAGAGTCCTGCTTGCGACATCGTAGTAAATTGAAACATGCGTCTTGGTGCATGCGTCATCGTAGGGGTTATAGAATTTTTGACTTGGTTTATACGGTGCGTCCTGGATTCAAGCGTCAGACTCATTCGGCAGACGCGAGCTAAAATCGCATCGTTTAACCCTCTACCCAACGTAACGACCAAAACCGACCAGCGCTATTCACAAAAATCGCCAATTAATTTTCATTATTTTTTTCATTTTTTGTCTCAAAGACATAGGTTATGACCCCCTCTTTGGTAAGAGCTCGTTCCAAAGAGGGGTCATAACCTATGTTTTTGAGACAAAAAATGAAAAAAAATAGTTATTCAAGAATTTATTTTGCAAGTGTCGTCTGCTTTTTATGTTAGGTAAAGGGTTAACAAACAACTCAAACCCGATAGCAAAATGTCTAGTTTTGTATCGTCTCTGGACATTCAGGACCACCTTAACCTTCGAGACTCTTTCTTCGGGGGTAGGACTAATGCCAGCAAGCTCACATATGATGCCCAGGAAGGTTAAAAGCTAAAATATGTGGAATTCACCTCTCTGTACCCTACTGTGAACAAATATGATAGGTATCCCGTAGGACATTCTCAAATCATTACCACTCAGTGTGGACAACTGAACGAATATTTTGGGATTTGCAAAATCAAAATTCTGCCCCCCCCCCCCCTCCCACAGGGACCTATATCATCCCGTATTGCCCGCGAAAACTGGAGGGAATTTAAAATTCTCCCTCTGTAGTGACAATTAGTGAGGCGCTCGTGGAGCTAGAATTTTTTTCTACAAAATTTGGCGTGCATCATATTTCCATAATGTCTGATTAATGTTAAAAATTTGAAACACTAACATTCAACCATCTCTGAGATACAGGTGATAACAGGGCAGACAGACTGACAAATGAGGGGGTGGGGTGAAATTCATAAGTCCCCTAACGGTAACCCGTGGGAACTAATAAAATATTGTTTAAACTAAATCGCCTCTGTTATGCAGTTCATTAACCCCCTGCACACTGATGTCGAAATATCCAAAGTTCAGGATGCAAATATTTCAGATAATGCAACTAGAAATTTAACCAATTCAATCTTGTTTGACAGAGCTAAATGAGCTCTGTCAAACAAGATTGAATTGGTTAAATTCCCAGTTGCATTGTGGGAAAAATGGCTACTTCAAATCTGAATTATTTTGACATCAGTTTCAGGGGGTTAAGTCACTAAGTCGGTTTATTATCTCTCGCCGCCTTGTGGGAGAGGGGTAGAGAATGGACCGATCAGCCCGTCTTTTGACAGGTCGTCCATCCGTCTATCCAGATGGGCGGACGACCCGACATGAAAACAGGTGGACTCATTTCTTGTCATCATATTTCAAAGAAATCCGTTCAAAAGCTTTCACCTATCCCTTACATCGGTAGCGCCGTCTGTCCTGACAGTTTTACGAGTGGAGGAAGCCGGAGTACCCGGAGAGAACCACCGTGCATCGACGAGCAACTGTCAGCTCCTCAACATTCTAACTCTGTTCAGTACCCCTGAGTACACGGTGTCATCGTGCCCCCATGTAGGCAACCGGGATAAAGTACCTTTCCAAGGACAGAACGCGGGTCGTCCCGGACGGGGATCGAACTCGGGACCTCTAGCATAGAAGTTCAACAGTTTACCACTGAACCACCGTGCTCCCCAAGAACCGTTTTAGTACAGTACTTATGCTATCCATATTTTTGCATTACAGTAACCGTGGTCTCTCAAGAACGGGCTCAATATCTGGCATAACAAAGAATTACATCCACGACATGGAACGATCATTGATCAGGATGGAACAAGACCCAGGGAGAAGAATTGACAGCCTTGGAGAGTGCTCGTCGAAAATAGAGATAACGAGAGGTATGGTTAATTTATGGTTTGCAGAGAACCTAAACCAACAGGGGACACATAGTGCAGGCATACTGAAGTCACCGGAAATGTTTGGAAGGAACCCTTGAAGAGATTGGGGGGGGGGGGGGGGGGTACCGAGCAAAAGCGACATACGAAGAACACAGCCAGTTCAATACCATTTCCTCTGACGACCCTAGGATTAAGGGGGGCATACGTCAGCTCACGGCCCCGAACATGAGGGCTGAAAATAAGCCATACACATTCCTAAAAAGAGGCGAACGACACTTTGCCCGCTCATCTGCCAATGAAATCACATATGCGGTACATTTTTAGGAGACTTGACAGGGTAGGTAACATTATACACCCAACACCATGATACCTTCAAGGATGTTTTGAGTGAGGCCAGAGGTAACGCTGCTCCGAACGATTTGAAGCGAGTGGTCATTTCCCTCGATGAACTTGAAAATACCATCGTGGTTTCTTTAGGAACCTGGGAGAATCTTAATGCCGTCGTCATGGATACCATCGCCAATGATGATCATGACTCGCCAACAACTGAAATTAAATTTACCGGTATTTATTTATTGGTGTTTAAGGCCACATACTTATGCACAATGGCTAATCGTGACCGTGACAGTTTTACGGATGGAGGAAGCTGGAGTACCCGGAGAGAACTACCGAGCATCGACGAGCAACTGTCAGCTCCTCAACATTCTAACTCCGTTCAAGCTCCGCTCAAGCAGGGTTACAGCGGTTGAAGACGTGCACTATCGACGTGCAGTACGCCTTAGTACACGGCGTCATCGTGCCCCAATGAAGGCAACCGGGATAAAGTGCCTTGCCCAAGGACACAACGCGGGTCGTTCTTGAAATTAAATGAACAATTCCATGTGCTGATTGGTAACATTATTCTTCCAAAAGGCGGTTATCGTACTGTAGGGTGTGACGGACCTCACATGTCCCGATAACGCTATTCATAGAAAACGATCAACTGTGCAGATCGTAAATAATGTCGTCATTGAAAGAGATTTAAAAGGAAAGTTAGCTCCCCTTAGCTTTCTAAATTTGTCAGGAAATTTAACACAACGGGTGTGGGAATTTCATATAAAAAGTGAAATTTCGAAAATGTAAACGACGTTGTGTCATCAATGCGTGCACTATTTCGTCGCCTGAGTGCTAGAATGTTCTATGTCCCACGGGGGACATAGAAGATTCTAGCACTCAGGCGACGATTCATAAACTTCGGGCACTTTTCTGTTGACTTGTATAGACACACATTCAGAGGCTGGCATTTTACGAGGTTTTTTTTCCAAATCAGTTTATTCTCGGTTTAAACCCATTTAAAATAAGAAAACGACACTTCCATCATCTTTTAATGTTTTATAACTTTGTTTCTGTCCATTCTGTTTATATCAGCAGTGTGGGCGTCTTGACATATAATGCAGAAACTATCATCTCCATTAAAAAAAAGTTGAGGGGGTAAGATTTTCTAATTTTTTTCATGGGAAGGATAAAAACTTGCAAGTACTGTAAAATCACCTTCGCTAAACAAATAGCAAAGGTGTTCGGTGGACAGTTGCTTGCCATAAAAAGCCAGGTTTCCTTTTGTAATCTTTAACTGGCAGAGTGCTGGAAGCCCATATTTGGGCTTTATTCTGAAGTGCAGGTACCACAACTTGAAGGCTCATATTCAATGCATGTGCTTTGTATTATGTTTGAAGTGATATTATTTAATCTGTAAGGGTGTGCCTTGTTACAATTTATGGGAGAGTGCCCATACTCTCCCATAAATTGTAATAAGGCAAAGACATGTGTACAAGGTTTGATGGTCAAAAATAATTTAGCACTCTACCAGTTAATAAACGAAACAACAGACAGCTCCGAGATGTCTGTTGTTTTCGTTTATTAAAAGTAAAAGGAAACTTCGCTTTATTTTTACTGATGTCATGGGTGTTTTCTCAACAGCTGTATGCTGCTTAGTTAGACCTTCTCGTCCGTCTAATATTTTCTAGGGAGATAACTTAATCGAAAGTCCATTTTCTTGAGGAGATAAGTCAGGGATCCCTCAGCGAAAGAATGTGATGGCTTCACTAAAATGGAGATGATGCGTAAAGCTTCTACAAGAAATTTGGTCCATATTAGAGACAAGGGCAGAAACGATCAAAAGCGGTTTGCATCCGAACTCCATCGTCTGACAGGCATCGCTCCCGACCGAACCTTCTACCGATGACATAGAGATATTCGAAGAGGTTTTGTATTGCCGTATTTTAGTGTTCAATTCTGCTTTGGGACATAAATTTGCACGCACGGGATCCGTTGACGAGTCGTATCTCACACCTGGAACTCGTCTTTACTTAAACGTGATTGACGAGGATCATTTTCATGCCACACCGAATATCTGTGGCTTCTTTGGACGCAGTTACTTCTAAGAACTGTGTTTGAAACCCCAACAGAACAAATATGAGCAGAGTTCATTCTTTCTGCGGCGTCTGTAATATTCCCAGCTGTCTTTCAGAAAAGTTCCATTGCCATGCGCAACGTGTCACAAGGAGTGTAAGTCTTTAAACTGTTTTGCTCGACATGTTGAGCGACCAGAAATAAAACGGACTAGATGGTGTAACTTGTGTGCAAAGCACACTATAGTGTATCCCCGCATTTGCATCCTTGACTTTGTATGAATGCTTGATACAAAGAAGAAATGTATTATATGACACACTAAAATCATATTGAGTGGCACAGGTGACACAGCTTCGTGCGCACCTACAGACTCCACTGCAACATTTGGGCATGGTTTTAGCGTTTCGAATTACATACATGTACCCTGGGAGCCTTTCGCCGGAAACGGTCTAAGAAAACATGAAAGTGGCAACGGTGGTACCCCAAAAATACGAAACCTTCGTGCACATCTACAGACCATACTGCAACTTTTGAGCATAGTTTTAGCATTTCAAATTACATACTCTGGGAGCTTTTCGCCGGAAATGATCTAAGAAAACACGAAAGAAAAACGGTGGCACCGCCACGTGGCATCTAAAAAATCTGAATCCTTTGTACGCATCTACAGACCTTACTGCAACATTTGAGCATGTGTTAAGCATTTCAAATTACTTACCCTAGGAGCCTTTCGCTGGAAACAGTCTAAGAAAACACAAAAGTGGCAACGGTGACACAGCCACTTAGCACCCAAAAAATCCAAAACCTTCCTACGCATTTACAGACTCTACTGCAACATCTCAGCATGGTTTTAGCGTTTCGAATTACATACTCTAGGAGACTTTCGCCGGAAACGGTCTAAGAAAACACGAAAGTGGCAATGGTGGCACAGCCACGTGGCACCTGAACAATCCGAAATCTTTGTGCACATCTACAGACCCTACTGCAACATTTGAGCATGGTTTTACCATTTTGAAATACATACTGTAGGAGCCTTTCGCCGGAAATGGTCTAAGAGAACATGAAAGAGGCAACGGTAGCACAGCCACGTGGCACCCCAAAAATCCAAAACCTTCGTGCGCATCTACAGACCCTACTGCAACATTTGAGCATGGTTTTAGGATTTCGAATTACATACCCTAGGAGCCTTTCACCGGAAACGGTCTAAGAAAATGTGAAAGTGGCAACAGCACAGCCACTAGGCAGCTGAAAAATCTGAAACCTTCGTGCACATCTACAGACCCCACTGAAACATTTGAGCATGGTTTTAGTGTTTCGAATTACATACCCTAGAGCCTTTCGCCGGAAACGGTATAAGAAAACACAAAAGTGGCAACGGTGGCACAGCCACGTGGCACCTGAAAAATCCGAAACCTTCGTGCGCATCTACAGACCCCACTGCAACATTTAAGCATGGTTTTAGCGTTTCGAATTACATACCCTAGGAGCCTTTCGCCGGAAACGGTCTAAGAAAACACAAAAGTGGCAATGGTGGCACAGCCACGTGGCACCTGAAAAATCTGAAACCTTCGTGCACATCTACAGACCCTACTGCAACATTTGAGCATGGTTTTAGCATTTCGAATTACATACCCTTGCAGCCTTTCGCCGGAAACGGTCTAAGAAAACACGAAAGTGGCAATGGTGTCGCAGCCAGGTGGCAGCTGAAAAATCCGAAATCTCCGTGCGCATCTACAGACCCCACTGCAACATTTGAGCATGGTTTTAGCATTTCGAATTACATACCCCAGGAGCCTTTCGCCGGAAACGGTCTAAGAAAACACAAAAGTGGCAACGGTGGCAAAGCCACGTGGCACCTGAAAAATCCAAAACCTTCGTGCGCATCTACAGACCCCACTGCAACGTTTGAGCATGGTTTTAGCGTTTCGAATTACATACCCTAGGAGCCTTTCGCCGGAAACGGTCTAAGAAAACACAAAAGTGGCAACGGTGGCACAGCCATGTGGCACCTGAAAAATCCGAAACCTTCGTGCGCATCTACAGACCCTACTGCAACATCTGAGCGTGCTTTTAGCATTTCGAATTACATACCCTAGGAGCCTTTCGCCGGAAACGGTCTAAAAAAACACGAAAGTGGCAATGGTGGTGCAGCCACATGGCAGCTGAAAAATCTGAAACCTTCGTGCACATCTACAGACTCCAATGCAACATTTGAGAATGGTTTTAGCGTTTCGAATTACATACCCTAGGAGCCTTTCGCCGGAAATGGTCTAAGAAAACACAAAAGTGGCAACGGTGGCACAGCCATGTGGTACCTGAAAAATCGGAAACCTTCGTGCGCATCTACAGACCCCACTACAACATTTGAGCATGGTTTTAGTGTTTCGAATTACATACCCTAGGAGCCTTTCGACGGAAACGGTCTAAGAAAACACGAAAGTGGCAATGGTGGCGCAGCCACATGGCAGCTGAAAAATCCAAAACCTTCGTGCGCATCTACAGACCCCACTGCAACATTTGAGCATGGTTTTAGCATTTCGAATTACATACCCTAGGAGCCTTTCGTCGGAAACGGTCTAAAAAAACACAAAAGCGGCAACGGTGGCACAGCCACGTGGCACCTGAAAAATCTGAAACCTTTGTGCGCATCTACAGACCCCACTGCAACATTTGAGCATGGTTTTAGCATTTCGAATTACATACCCTAGGAGCCTTTCGCCGGAAACGGTCTAAGAAAACACAAAAGAGGCAACGGTGGCACAGCCACATGGCACCTGAAAAATCCGAAACCTTTGTGCGCATCTACAGACCCTACTGCAACATTTGAGCATGGTTTTAGCATTTCGAATTACATACCCTAGGAGCCTTTTGCCGCAAACGGGCTAAGAAAACACAAAAGTGGCAATGGTGACACAGCCACGTGGCACCTGAAAAATCGGAAACCTTTGTGCACATCTACAGACCCTACTGCAACATTTGAGCATGGTTTTAGCGTTTCGAATTACATACCCTAGGAGCCTTTCGCCGGAAACGGTCCAAGAAAACACGAAAGTGGCAATGGTGGCGCAGCCAGGTGGCAGCTGAAAAATCCGAAACCTTCGTGCACATCTACAGACCCCACTGAAACATTTGAGCATGGTTTTAGCGTTTCGAATTACATACCCTAGGAGCCCATCGCCGGAAACGGTCTAAGAAAACACAAAAGTGGCAACGGTGGCACAGCCACGTGGCACCTGAAAAATCCGAAACCTTCGTGCGCATCTACAGACCCCACTGCAACATTTGAGCATGGTTTTAGCGTTTCGAATTACATACCCTAGGAGCCTTTCGCCGGAAACGGTCTAAGAAAACACAAAAGTGTCAATGGTGGCACAGCCACGTGGCACCTGAAAAATCTGAAACCTTCGTGCACATCTACAGACCCTACTGCAACATTTGAGCATGGTTTTAGCGTTTCGAATTACATACCCTAGGAGCCTTTTGCCAGAAACGATCTAAGAAAACACGAAAGTGGCTACGGTGGCACAGTCACGTGGCACCCGAAAAATCCGAAACCTTCGTGTGCATCTATAGACCCTACTGCAACATCTGAGCATGGATTTAGCATTTCGAATTACATATCCTACGAGCCTTTTGCCGGAAACGGTCTAAGAAAACACAAAAGTGGCTACGGTGGCACAGCCACGTGGCACCCGAAAAATCCGAAACCTTCCTACATATCTACAGATCATTTAGCAACACCCTAGTGTAATTTTAGAACTCCGAATTACATAGGTTGGGACTATTCAGCAAAAAAGTGAAAAAATAGCGCATTTTTTAGGTGGCTCCACAGAAGCCACCTGGTGGCACAAAAATTTAAAAGTTGTATTTTTGGGTTGCACAGACCCTATCGAACAACTGTAGAAAGTAACAGCGTTTCGAATTACAAAACCGGACGTACGGAAGTACGGACGTACGGACGTACGGACGGAGATCATGACAATATCCCTGCATTTTTTAAAATGCGGGGATAATAAGCCCTAAACTCAATGTGAGAGATGGTTCAAGTGCACAACTTGTAGGCAAATTATAAATTTGAATCGCCATAATGTAAAGGACTCTCAATGCGGGGAGTTAATTACTGTGAGGAGTGGTTTTTCAGTGGCTGTGAAAGTATGTTTTAAGGCAGCACTTGTGTTATATCAGACTCGTCATATCAACAGCTGAAAATCCTCAGAATCTTTTTTATGATTTTGAAATGACCCAAGACAAATTCTTTGAGTGTCAGTTTAGTTATCAGCCTAGCCCAAAATGTTCCCAGTAACTGACATTCCTTTTAATTCGTGTTGAACCTGTGGGAACTGCTGAGATTTGTGTTGTGGAAGACCAACCATATGTCCAACTATATAGTTTCACAATTGATTTGTGGGAAATGTGTGGCTCAACCCCTTGAACTCGATTCGAAATGTAATATATGTGATACGAGATGTGTGAAGTGTTGTAAAAAGTGCCAAGAGCAAGTTAAACCAAAAACCACCCTGCCCAGTTCTTGTGAATTCACAATTCCTGGACAAGAGGCCTCAAACCCTCTCCCCCTTCAGGCGTTGGTTGTTCTCTGAGCATCACAGCGGCTTTACAGCCATACCATAGCACACAACAGTAAATGTTTTGATGGTACCTCTCTCCCGGAATATTTAATTATCCAGTCTATTCAACCATGCTCTTTGGTGCTTTCAGGGTCTAAACTGATGTTTTTAGTTGGTCCTCATATTAGATCGCTTACCCAACGAATCGGCCGCATCCGCCCGCATAATATGCAAATCAGTAGTTGAAAAAATAGTATTTTTCAAAAAAACTTCAAGAAAGCCATATCATGTGACCCCTCGTTGGAACGAGCTCTTCGAGCTCGTTCCAACGAGAGGTCACATGATATGGTTTTGTTGAAATTTTTTGAAAAAAATTGAGACATGATATTTAAAATAATAATTTTTGATATCGTCTGCGTTGGGTAAAGGGTTAAACTTTTTAACTGGTTGAGGACTACATTTTTTGGTGGTCTGAATTTGTTCGTCAAAATTTGTTTTATTATAAATTATTGAAGAGTGCCCATAGGCACCCTTCAATAATATGTGATAAAAACAAATTGATATAAACAAAATATTATTTGCATTTGACTGAATATGAAAAATGAGCAAGGTAAATGTTGGCTTTTCTTCTGGTACCTTCATTTTTATTAGCTTAACTTGACATAGTCAAGATAAACTGTTGCCATCACGCGTGTGGAAGTCTGTTAGTCTGTGAGTCTGTGAGTCTGTTAGTCTATGAGTCTGTGAGTCTGTGACGTCTGTTCACATTTTCCTTTAGCACGGGCTACACCCCGCAGTTCTTGTCTGATCGTCACGAAATTTCATATGCAGGTTTGGGGTCATGTCTAGATGAGAACGTCCCATTTTGGTCGCGATCGGGCAACCGGTATGGCTTCCCGAGCCCAAAACCCGAAAATTATTAGCACAGTCTACAGGTCGTATTTATGAAGGGATTTCATTGTAACTTGGTAGGATGCCTCTGTATAATGCCTAGATGAGAACGTCCCCTTTTGGGCATGATCTGTCAACCGTGATGGCTGCCGAAGCCCGAAACCAAAAAACTTTTAGCACAGTCTACAGGTCATGTTTAATGTGGAGGAATTTCATTGTAACTTGGTAGGATGACTCCTTATGATGTCTAGATGAGAAGTTCCCCATTTGGGCATGATCTGCCAACCGTGACGACTGCCCGAGCCCAAAACCCGAAAACCTTTACCACAGTCTACAGGTCATATTTATTGAGGAATTTCATTGTAACTTGGTGGGTTGACTTCATACAATGTCTAGATGAGAAAGTCACCTTTTGGGCATGCTTGGGCAACTGTGACGGCTACAGGGGCCCAAAGCCCGAAAACCTTTAGCACAGTCTAGAGGTTATATTTATGAAGGGATTTCATTGTAACTTGGCAGGATGACTCCAAATAATGTCTAGATGAGAACGTCCCATTTTGATCGCGATCATTCAGCCTTGATGGGTGCCCGAGCCCAAAAACCTTTAGCATAGGCAAAAGGTCATATTTATGGAAGGATTTCATTGTAACCTGTTAGGTTGACTCCATTTAATGACTAAATGATGACATCCCCTGTTGGTCGTGATTGGTCAGTTGTGATGGCTACTAGTGCCCGAAGCCCGAAAACCTTGAGCACAGACTACAGGTCATATTTATGAAGGGATTTCATTGTAACTTCTTAGGATCACTCCAGATGATGCCCAGATGAGATTGTCCCCTATGGTTGCGATCATTCAGCCATGATGGCTGCCCGAGCCCGAAGCCCGGAAACCTTTAGCACAGTCTACAGGTCATATTTATGAAGGGATTTCATTGTAACTTGGTAGGTTAACTTCATATAATGTCTAGATGAGAACGTCCCCTTTTGGACATGATTGGGCTACTGTGATGGCTAAAGGTGCCCGAAGCCCGAAAATCTTTAGCACAGTCTACAGGTCATATTTATGAGGGGATTTCATTGTAACTTGGTAGGATGACTCCAAATAATGTCTAGATGAGAACGTCCCATTTTGGCCATGATCATTCAGCCTTGATGGGTGCCCGAGCCCAAAAACCTTTAGCATAGGCAAAAGGTTATATTTATAGAAGGATTTCATTGTAACCTGTAAGGTTGACTCCATATAATGCCTAGATGATGACATCCCCTTTTGGTCGTGATTGGTCAACTGTGATGGCTACAGGTGCCCGAAGCCCGAAAACCTTGAGCACAGTCTACAGGTCATATTTATGAAGGGATTTCATTGTAACTTCGCAGGATCACTCCAGATGATGCCCAGATGAGATTGTCCCCTTTGGTTGCGATCATTCAACCATGATGGCTGCCTGAGCCCGAAGCCCGAAAACCTTACGCACAGTCTACAGGTCATATTTATGAAGGGATTTCATTGTAACTTGGTAGGTTGACTTCATGTAATGTCTAGATGAGAACGTCCCCTTTTGGACATGATTGGGCAACTTTGACGGCTAAAGGTGCCCGAAACCCGAAAACCTTTTGCACTGTCTACAGGTCATATTTATGAAGGGATTTCATTGTAACTTGGTAGGATGCCTCTGTATAATGCCTAGATGAGAACGTCCCCTTTTGGGCATGATCTATCAACCGTGATGGCTGCCCAAGCCCGAAACCCCAAAAAACTTTTAGCACTGTCTACAGGTCATGTTTAATGTGGAGGAATTTCATTGTAACTTGGTAGGATGACTCCTTATGATGTCTAGATGAGAAGTTCCCCATTTGGGCATGATCTGCCAACCGTGACGACTGCCCGAGCCCAAAACCCGAAAACCTTTACCACAGTCTACAGGTCATATTTATTGAGGAATTTCATTGTAACTTGGTGGGTTGACTTCATACAATGTCTAGATGAGAAAGTCACCTTTTGGGCATGATTGGGCAACTGTGACGGCTACAGGGGCCCAAAGCCCGAAAACCTTTAGCACAGTCTAGAGGTCGTATTTATGAAGGGATTTCATTGTAACTTGGCAGGATGACTCCAAATAATGTCTAGATGAGAACGTCCCATTTTGATCGCGATCATTCAGCCACGATGGGTGTCCGAGCCCAAAAACCTTTAGCATAGGCAAAAGGTTATATTTATAGAAGGATTTCATTGTAACCTGCATCTACATTAGTTTTGTCAAGGTTCAATGTTACATTACCTCGTGGGAAATCTCCTTCAGACGGCATTTCCACTTGCTGACTTTGAAGATGATCAGATAATTTAACCACAAAATTTACATTATAAAAAGCTACCAGACCTTAAATAGCGACAGCTCGTTTCAGATTTCATTCAGAGACCTCACAGGTGCAGGCAGGGGCATAGCTAGGATTTTCTATTGGGGGGGTGGGGTGCATAATCTTTTTTGGGGGGATCGATATATGACACAGGCATATCCGAAGGCCGTAGGCCTGAGGTCGGGATGAGACAGCCCTTCCATTGGTGGGTGTGGGATCCCCCAAAACACCACAAATGGGAGGGTCATTCCCACCCCCACCTCAGGCCTACGATGTTCCTCTCCCATTAGTAATGTTTCGGGGCTGGGGCAAACCCGAGAAAATTTAATGCCCTGAGAGTGAATCTGGGAATCTGGGACCCTTTGGTGCTTTGACTTTCCTAATCTGAGGAGGGCCACTATAATTTTAATGGGACCATGGTCCCCCTCGCACCCCCCCCCCCCCTCGACTACGCCACTGGGTGCTGGAGCAGAAATAGCGAGCACGGTTCTATAAACACAGTCTTTTGCTATAATGCTTGATGCACTTTTATCTGTTCGATCGGCAATTTCTGATTCCGTATACTTTTGATTTGATTCGAGGGGAAGCTGCCTTGGTTTCATTTCTTAATAGTTATAAAGGGATATTTTTATTTTGGTAAAAATATGAACTTCTAAGCTGTGGAAGTTTGTCTTTTTTATTGTACAAATTGCCATTTTCATTCCTCTGAAATATACCAGAACTTTACTCTCATCCCCGGAGAGCGTTCAAAGGATGAGTATTAGGCGCAGGTGTTATTGGTTTGGAGAACATAAGTGGTGTAGTCGTAAGGGCTGGGAGCCCACCCCAATCTCCAATGGCTCCCAATATGCTGAAAATTCTACGATCTGCTTCTGACGTCATTCCGCGTCAACTGATGATGACATACCACGCTTAACGTTCTTTCGAGCTTCGAAATAGCGCCATTTGGGGTATATTTTCTAAACTTCGGACTTTTTTTAAGAATATTCCCGCCCACACCCACTCGCATTTTCCACCAACGCGAGAGGGACACCATCTTGACACCTTTCAGCAACTCAAGACTTCGATCTTCGTGATATGCCTACGGTATAAAAGTACTTGACCCCCTCGAAGATTAATGTGCCCTTCTAACCCACCCACCCACCCACCCACGTATGAATACCTGGCTTCGCGCCTGGAATACATGCACATGTGTAAAATTCCCTTTTTGCACCTACAATTTTTGTATCAATAGAACAAAAAAATATGCGCAATATGTTGATGCAATTTATTTGTGCAACTTCTTGACCGTGTGAGACCACCTTAAGATATGTAAAACTTGAGATTCGCTTGGATATTCGACCCGAAATCTTCTGTCTGAATCGATTCGACCCAACATTTTGAGATTCGCAGGGCACTATGTATTAGACTTAATACACATGGATGTGCTAAAACAGTCTTTTAAAAGTCATTGTAAGTCCTGGCTTTTCTTTCTGCCGGTGTTCGAACCGTGTCAAAGTTTCAAAGTTTCACTATCGATCGTCGATGTGAAAACTGCCCCCACCAGCTCGAGTAGGAGCAAGCCAGAAAATAAGCAGACTGTCATCTGCAAAATGAGGTCCCCAGTGAGTGAATTTAGTGATGCTACCCTGCACAGCAGGGTAGCATCACTAAATTTACCCTCTGTGAACCTCAATCTGAATTGGAGCCTCAAAACTAAACAGAAAGAGGTGCCCCGAGGATAAACTGACCCATTATAATATTAACACTTTAGCCGGCCGCTGATTTGTCGCGATTCTTGTATGAGAAGGCCTTGGTTACCCCTGTTCTACCAACTGCCTCCCTATTCCCTCGCTTCTTCTCTCCTCCCAACACTCGGAGACGAACTGCTTGATGACATCCCTTGCCCCATTCTTCCCAATCTCTCCGATTAGCATATTAACCCCCCTCCCCCAACCACATGTCCATTCTCCCATCCCACTTCCCCATTATACTCCCCGTGAATCTTGTTCTTTTAGACTGGTATTTTGGGCATTCTAGAAGAAAGTGTTCCAGGGTCTTCACCACGCCAAAGTTACACATCTGGCACTCCTTTTCACTGTTTTTCCCAATTTTCCCCTCAGCTCCAGGGACCGCGACTTCAGCTTGAACAGCAGTGACCCCCCAAAGGTGCCATCAAGGTACTCTTCAAAATCAGGTTTTTCTTTATCACGCAGGCCACCCAAAGATCTCTTTAATTTGACCCCCCCCCCCCCCCCTCTCGCCAATTACGGTTACAATCCTCCATGACCCTTTCTCTGACGATCTTTTTATTCTGGTTTGCCCCAACGTCAAGGTCCGAGATCTCCAACGAGTAGTTTTCTACTAGCTCCCTCACTTAGACCATCCACCCCGTCTTGATATTTGAGTTGAAAGTTCTCAGGAACATTACTTTACACCATCGGCTGTCGGGGAGATTTACCAAATAATTAAGATAACCGAGTTTCAATAGGTCTATCCTGTCCTTGACCCTCATCCACCAAGCTCACCCCTGGTTGCTTCTAGCGCTGCGGCATTATATGGGCTAGCATCATCAAATTCACCCTTTGGGGACCTCATTCTGCAAATGTCAGACTGCTTATTTTCAGGCCTGAGTGGGAGCAATGTGTGCTAAGACGTATTGTCAGTTGGTGGCACGCATGATTCCAAACAATGCGAATGACGGTCAGGCTTAGCTTGTGATTGGTTTGTAAGTGAATACGCCTGACAATTACTTGCCGCTGTTCTGTGGTTCTATCTAGACACTCTGGTAGTTTCTCCCACTCGTAAAATAGTTTGACACCTTGTGACCTTGGTTGTTGTTTATTTATTAGCGTTTAAGGTCACATATTTTGGCACAATGGTTAATCGTGACCACAACATGGATATAAAGTCAAGTGTAGCCAATCGTTTATACCCATGTTGCGTTTGTATGTGACTCCTATTTTACCAGTTAAACAACAGTGAAAAAGCACTACTTCACTCTCTAGGTTCCCATGGGTAGGCCTTGGTTGTTGAGAGTGTCTTTTAAAGCTCATTCTAGAGTGCGATGATACAAAATCCCTGAAAAACGTGGCGCATTTTGTGTACCATGGGCTACAGAAAAAAGGAGTCTGGCAGCCCCAAGTCGACAGCAGTGCCCAATAAATAACGATGATGAAGAACTGGGTAACAGGGAATTTCACACAGATATATATTTTTTGGTATGTGTGTGGGTGGGTGTGGGTGTGGGTTTGAGTGTCTGGGTGGAGTATGCACGTGTGCATACACTCAATCACAATATGCATAAAATATTGTTGAAACCTTGTTTTGTAAACAAAGATTGGTGTCTTCCCACTAGACCAATTCCCTTTAGACCAATTCCCTTTAGGCCAATTCCTAAAAGACCAATTCCCCTTAGACCAACTACATACTGTTATTGATTAAGGGTTGATTAAGGATAATTAAGAAAACATTTATTTACTGATAAGCACTTTATTTGATAAAAAAATATTTATATGCATGACATACAAAAAATATAGGTTTATAACATTTCAGCATAGCTTAGTGCGTATAACATTTTACAAAAAAAATATAGATTTATAACATCAATACACACAAAGGATTGTGTTTGTTTTGTTATGGAAATCAGCTCAACATCTGTTTACCACAAAACAATAAAAAGAATCAGCCTTTGAAAGTGTGTGATTACTATAACAACTGTTATGAAAAATCTGCCCAACATCTATAAAATATCAACAAGACAGAAAATAAGCAGACTATCATCTGAAAAATGAGGTCCCCAGAGGGTGAATTTGGTGATGCTACTCTGGCTTTTCTTTTTGCCTGTGTTCGAACCGTGTCAAAGTTTCACTTTCGATGGTCGATGTGAAAACTGCCCCCACCAGCTCGAGTGAGAGCAAGCCAGAAAATAAGCAGACTGTCATCTGCAAAATGAGGTCCCCAGTGAGTGAATTTAGTGATGCTACCCTGCACAGCAGGGTAGCATCACTACATTTACCCTCTGTGAACCTCAATCTGAATTAGGGCCTCAAAACTAAACAGAAAGAGGTACCCAGAGGATAAATTGACCAATTATATGGGCTAGCATAATAAAATTCACCCTTTGGGGACCTCATTCTGCAAATGTCAGACTGCTTATTTTCAGGCCTGAGTGGGAGCAATGTGTGCTAAGACGTATTGTCAGTTGGTGGCACACATGATTACAAACGATGCGAAGGACGGTCAGGCTTAGCTTGTGATTGGTTTGTAAGTGAATAAGTCTGACAATTACTTGCCGCTGTTCTGTGGTTCTATCTATACACTCTGCTAGTTTCTCCCACTCGTAAAATAGTTTGACACCTTGTGACCTTGGTTGTTGTTTATTTATTAGCGTTTAAGGTCACATATTTTGGCACAATGGTTAATCGTGACCACAACATGGATATAAAGTCAAGTGTAGCCAATCGTTTATACCCATGTTGCGTTTGTATGTGACTCCTATTTTACCAATAAAACAACAGTAAACAAGGACTACTTCACTTCCCAGGTTCCCATGGGTAGGCCTTGGTTGTTGGGAGTGTCTTTTAAAGCTCATTCTAGAGTGCGATGATACAAAATCCCTGAATAATATGGCGCATTTTGTGTACCATGGGCTACAGAAAAAAGGAGTCTGACAGCCCCAAGTCGACAGCAGTGCCCAATAAATAACGATGATGAAGAACTGGGTAACAGGGAATTTCATACAGATATATATATATTTTGGTGTGTATGTGGGTGTGGGTGTGGGTTTGTGTGTCTGGGTGGAGTATGCACGTGTGCATACACTCAATGACAATATGCATAAAATATTGTTGAAACCTTGTTTTGTAAACAAAGATTGGTGTCTTCCCACTAGACCAATTCCCTTTAGACCAATTCCCTCTAGGCCAATTCCTAAAAGACCATTTCCCCTTAGACCAACTACATACTGTTATTGATTAAGGGTTGATTAAGGATAATTAAGAAAACATTTATTTACTGATAAGCACTTTATTTGATAAAAAATATTTATATGCATAACATACAAAAAATGTAGGTTTATAACATTTCAGCATAGCTTAGTGCGTATAACATTTTACAAAAAATATAGATTTATAACATCAATACACACAAAGGATTGTGTTTGTTTTGTTATGGAAATCAGCTCAACATCTGTTTACCACAAAACAATAAAAAGAATCAGCCTTTGAAAGTGTGTGATTACTATAACAACTGTTATGAAAAATCTGCCCAACATCTATAAAATATCAACAAGCCAGAAAATAAGCAGACTATCATCTGAAAAATGAGTTCCCCAGAGGGTGAATTTGGTGATGCTACCCAGCACGGCAGGGTAGCATCACTAAATTTACCCTCTGTGAACCTCAACCTGAATCAGGGTCTCAAACATAAACGGAAAGAGGTACCCAGAGGATAAACTGGCCCACTGTATGGGATAGCATTAGCAAATTCACCCTCTGGGGACCTCATTCTGCAAATGACAGACTGCTTATTTTCAGGTCTGAATATCAATAACATTAAATACATTTATAAATATTTATAAATATATCAAATTATTGATATAGAATTATTTTAAAAGTAGAACACATCAGCTGGTCTAAGGGGAATTGGTCTTTTGGGAACTGGCCTCGTGGGAATTGGTCTAAAGGGAATTGGTCTAGTGGGAATGAACCCAAGTGTATTGTAGTGTACAGAAGATAATACAGTAACATAATCTTTGGGTTCATTCCCACTAGACCAATTCCCAAAAGACCAGTTCCCACGAGGCCAATTCCCAAAAGACCAATTCCATGATCATAATGGTGTAATCGTACGTACAATAAAGATGGATTGATTGATTTTTAAACCCCTACGAAAAACAACTCAACAATGTGATAAAAGAACATACCAACTCATCCAGCAATCTGTAAAATAGTATAGAGTGATTTTACAAATTTCACGCTCGGAGGTTTAAAAATGTTACTTATTTTGTTGAGATGTGTACATTCAGTCCAATTTTGCAGCTGATATGTCAAGTTGTTATCCAAAGTGGACTTCCTTGGCGAAAAATATTAACTTAATCATGCCAATCAAGCAGCTGCTATAAGTTTGAACATTTGGGGCAAATTGCTATCTAAAAGCGATATCGTTTGGAGATGAAACATCTGATTACAATGACGACATCCTCAAGATCCAAATGAGAACCAGGTGTCAGCTTCGTGTAAAATTCCCGTTTTTGTTGTGATAAAAATGTTTTATTTTTCACTCAATTGTCATTTGACTCTCGCACTCACAAGACACAGCGTGTCCTATTATTTTTTTTATGTAAGATATTCTAATATTTTCAGAACATTTTAAATCTCCATCCTTTTATTCGTGCTCTACGATGTCCTGCTCTCTGTTGTCATTCGTTGTGCTTCGGCAGTCCTCTTTACTCGAATCCGTCCACTATTTTTCACCATAACTGGTGTGAACAAAGTGGTGCAGTTAATACAGTGGTTTAGCAGGCAAGCGGTTGCTATTGCACCTTCCTTCTCTATTGGCGTATGTGGACCCTCAAGCTGTTAACGCTGGTTAGGCCCATAACTATCATCGGGTATTGGAGTGGGATGGCCTATTTTTACCCTATCATAATACGGCAAGGGTGTAGCCGGGGTGATAAAAGGAGTAATGCGCCCCCTCCCCCAATTTCAAAAAGGTCCACTCATGGTGAGTCCACTCTTGTAAGCAAAGGCCGTAATATGATTTTTTGGTGGGGTACGTCCACCGGACGTACCTCACCAAAATATTATATTATGGGCTTTGGGTCCAAGTTTGGACTAGATAATGATGGGTTAAAGTGTAAAATAAAACTGCAGAAAATCAGATGGATTTTATTAAATCGACATTTTTTACTCATTTAAATTCCCTAAAAGAGCATTGGGGCCACAGATTCCCTTTCATGGGCTTGAAATTTCAAAACATTTCCTGGGGGAGGTCTACTGGACCCACACAAACGAGGAGGTGGGGGATCCCTCTCGTGCTTTCTCAAGCTTTTGTGTGGAAGTAGTGAGCGCCTCTCGATTATCGAGAGTCAATAGAACCTAAATTATTACCTACCCAGAAAGATTCTGGAAACACCCCTGTAACATGCTTTCTGACAAGGAGTTTACAGTTACTAAAATTAGTCTCGACCATAGGCAATGCTGTGTTCTTGTTTTTTTACACGCCATTGCCGATAGCTGTTTCTAGGCCTGCCCGAGAACACATATCATGGAACTACTGATTACAAATGACAGTTTTCAGCCTGCCAGGGGAATCTTTGAACAGGTCACAGATAGATGTTCAATTTGTGAAAGTTCATTCATTGCGTTGACCTCCATCAGTGACATTGATCTTGGTGAGTTGATCGTGAATTTTATATGTGACACACCATCTGGTACATATTTTGTCTAAGTTTCATTGTGATATCTCTTCACATTAACCCTCTACCAAACGCAAAGGCCAAAACCGGCCAGCTCTATTCACAAATATTATCATTCAATCATCATTTTTTCATTTTTTTGTCTCGAAAACATAGCTTATGACTCCTTATTGGAACGAGCTCGTTAAGCATGTCCCAATGAGGGCTCATATGCTATGTTTTTGAAGTAAAAAAAATAGTTATTCAAGAATTTTGTTTGCATGTGTCGTCTGCTTTCCAGTAAGAGGTTAAAAGGTTATGGCCTGGACACGATCAACTTGAGTTGGTTATGATCCCCAAGTAATACCGTAGAAAACCAGCTGGATTCTATTTAAATCAATAAACTTTATTCAATTTAATTCCCTAAAAAAAGCATTTGGGCCACATATTCACTCTCATAGGACTGAATTTTCAAAACGTATCCGGGGAGGTCCCAGAACCCTACCATTGAGAAAGTATACCTCTCTCGTGCTCTCGCTAGCCCGTGCCTTCGGCAGTTCTGAAGGGCGAATGGTCATCGATTGTCCATAAAACCTAAGTTATTACTTACCTTAAAAAATCCTGGCTATACTCCTGCGATAACACATCCAACCCACATTAATACTCCGATAAAGCGATAGAAATTCATTTCAATTGCTACAATTTAATTTTGAAGGTTTGAGTGTATTATAATATACCCTTAAGTGAGTGAAGTCGTTTATATACTGAGTCAAAAGAGAAAGTATAATAAACTTTGAGGAGCAATTTTTTTTAGTATTATCGATTTTAATCCCAAACAAATTATTGTAAATTCATATTTCGAGTCTAGCTGAATTAATTCGCATAATTGCATGTTCTTACTGTTGCCAACGTCACGTCAGAACGTCGCAGTTCAAACATGGGGTGAAATGAAAAGTTCACACATGCAGTCAATAGCGTGTAAGTCCATCGTTTGTCTCTTGGATGGCAAGATATCGACGGCGCATGGACCTGATAAGTCTCTGGGTGTCACCCTGTGGTATTGCGTTCCATTCCTGCCTTAGAACATTTCATAAATTGCCTAACGTCTGAAGATCATGAAGTCGTCCCGTTGGTCCACTTGATACCAAAGATGCTCGATTGGCGACAAATCTGCTGAAAGTGGGCGATTCACTAATTTCACTAGATTGAGTATCATTCGACTCTCTAGAAGGCTCCATTATTATTTTAAATTTTAACAACTGGTTATGCTATATTTTAAACAAACGATCGATAGGTAGAGTTACAGAATTACAAATGCTTTGTTTGGAACCATCTGCAAAAAATATAGGTTCTCTTTAGAACCAAAATTGGTTCTAATCTTGTCCTTGAGATGGAACCAGTTCTGTTTAAACAGTATTTATTTCAAATCAAATAAATTTATAAAGATTAACATTAAATATTAACAGAAATAAACATAAATTGAGGGGGTTTCAGTCGTAAGTTTAGAGCTTATACGAGGTTGTCTCAAATCATTATTAAGCAAAGGAGATATGAACAGTTGGCATATCGAACCAATTTTGGTTCTATACAGAACCAACAGAACCAAAACTGGTTCGATATGCCAACTGTTCATATCTCCTTTGTTTCAATATGTTTGGCGACTGCGTTGAATAAGCTCCAAGTTTAGTGCTGAATCTACTTCAGTTCATGTAATATTCTGTTAAAATTGAATGCTAATCTTGGTAAATTTATTTGATTTGAAATAAATACTGTTTAAACAGAACTGGTTCCATCTCAGGGACAAGATTAGAACCACTTTTGGTTCTAAAGAGAATCTATATTTTTTTGCAATGAACGGCCCAACACTCAAGTCAGTGAACGTTTGTCATGTGACATCGTCGTGATTGAAAAATGTAAGTTTGTTACTAAACCAAGCGCGTTCCAATCAGGGCATTCTCTGAAGTCAGTGGAATCAAAAGACAGAGGCGGTATTCGGTAGTCACTGTCGTTTGATGTCACCGACATCAAAGAATGTAGCTGACGAGCTGTTATGAGATCTGGCACTAGCTGACCAGACATTTGCGACACTGTGTATTGAGTCTATTTAATGGTGATTGGAGTTTCGGATTTCCGTACCAGATAACTCCAGTGCTAAAGCTAAACATACATCTATTATTAAAGTCTGCGAACCGGTCCAGTACCGGACCACCATGTGCAGACCGGACCAAAACGGTCCAATGACGGCGGCCCGGTCCATTTCGCGGTCCATTCCTGGACCGCGAACCGTACCTGTTTTTTGCTGTCCGGTCGGCATCCCTACTGTGCTCCTGTGCTTCTAGCGTTCCTGTGCGAGGCAAAGCAAACACGTTCATATGATAGGATATCATTTGTCGAGTTATGAAAAACTCACCTCGACCAGTCATATACAGTAATAATCGCATATTATTAAATACAATTAAATTATAACGCCCATAGCCATTGCACAAAGTAGGTTTAATGTTGACATGAAGTCTCTCCAACACAAACCTCTTGTTAGTTTTTATCACCAGTGAACGGATGTAAAAACACCACACCAAATCTTAATCCGCTTGTGATGCGGCACTCTCCATTCATTGTGGGCAACGGAGAATCCATTATTACGATACTGTAGTATTTTTGTGTATTTTCTGTGTAATTTATTTCCAATAATATTTTGGACTTATTTACTCATGTCATTTTTCTATTTTTACAGGAAAATGATCGAGCTGTTGAATTGGAACTTCCGGACGGATCTCTGATTACCATAAAAATAGCATCAACTTTTGATCAAAACTCTACACGTGGGACGTTTCCAAATCAGGAGTAGTTAACCACATCTGAGGGGAGTTAGGCAAACATGAGCTGGAGTTATGCTCTTTCAAGTCAATTCAGAAACTTTCAATCCGTGTAAAAACTGATCACGAGCAAATTTCCATTGTAAACCTTAATCTTTACCCAACGTAACTTTTAAAACCGACTCATCGCTACTCACAAAACATATCAGCCTCAAGCTATATTGGTCATATCACCATAAGGTCAATACAGCCACTAGTATGTTGGAACTTTCTTAACAGAACCACACACATAGAATGTCGCTTGAATTGGCATATAATACAAGACAAAATAAAGTTACAGGATAACCGCTATAAACTATGTATCTTTCTCTTCCTATACTGATAAGACAAGAAACTGACTAACAGTGCTTGTGCGCTGATAAGACCAGAATCTGACAAATGATGTCAGATTCTGGTCTTATCAGTGCACAAACAGCAATATATTTAGTTTATTGCAGTTATGTTACAACTTATTTCGACTTGTACTGTAATGTGCAAGTTCTTTTAACGACGATGTTTAAATGGTGTTATTGAAAAATGGAGATAAAATTTTTCCCCCATGAGTGGAATTTAGGTTGTTTTTTTTTTAATTTCTTGGATAAATGGTTAACTGATATAGATGAACCTTTTAAACAATGAACCCTGCATACACGGATTGTAAATGACGAAAGTGTTTGAACAGATGACAACTTTGTCAGAATTATGGCTCAGAAATTGACAAATACAGTCTGTGAGAGAATTAATTTTTCCCATTCATGTGACCTTGACCTTTGTCACTCGAGTATGGAGTTGCTGTACAAAAGACCTTCCATTTGTCTATACCCCTGTGTACAGTTTCATGGAAATCCACCAAATCATTATAGAATTATGGCTCCGGGCGGACAAATAAAGTCGGAGAGACGGACTGACGGATAGGTTGTCGGACGGACAACTCGGATTTAACATGTCTCCCAATCGTGAGCATAAAAATAAGTTAACCCTTTAAACTCTAGTGGTATCTTCCATGCCGGTTCAATGCCAGCAATTAGAAGAGTTCCTATTCATTATTTGGGGTAGACCAATCAGTATTTTCAACGTGCAGCCTCGGGCTGCACGTTGGAAATACTGATTGGTCTACCCCACAGTATTTACCTAATAGCCATCCTATATAATGACGTTATGACGTATCATATCCCTGGCCAGAAAAGCGGCCCCTGGGGTTCAAAGGGCTAAGCTCCTCCGGAGCATCATACATATAAAAACACACTTGTGCGTATTCGAAGAATTATGGGCTTTGCATACTGACAGGTATACAAAGCCAGGTGAGCGTAGCACCTGCATTGTGATCAATGTAATATCGATGTCCGTTATCATATTTTGTTCACCCGTACAAAATCAGTTAAACTTTGAGTTATTCAGAACATGGTTGAGTGATTTTCAACAGTTTATTTCGGATTACATTATCGATGAGGACGTAAGAAAGGCAAACACATTGCTGGATTGAGGTAAATGTTTCGAACATTGCGTCGAAACATCAATAATCATAAATAGATTTACAAATTCAAAGATCCCGGGTTCAAACTGATGATGAAAACTTCGATTGTTCAACTTGCAGCTTGAAATTTTCTTGCCGAGGTTCACCGAGAGTGCACATGTTTGCCGTAAATAAACCAAGAGAACTGCCTTGTCAGTTCTTGCGGTAAAAATTTAAATAGTGTTCATGTTTTCCGAGACAAGTGCATGGTTAAAGCAGAAAGTTAAGCAGACTCTTCCTTTAGCAGTAGTTTAATTCAGGAAAGAATTTCCTTATTTTTCTTTGTTTCTTTACCCTAAACATAATTTCATACGAAATTCGCTTAAAACTGTCTCTCTGCAAAATTTAGTGGCTCGGAAATAGACGTACCGTTCAGAAAACTAGTGCAAAAAGAACGGAACTATACGTCCATTGTGTTTTGAGACGATGAGTCGGAATTCATCGGCAAAAGTTGTGTGGTCGACTTCTCCATTTTAACTCACATGTTTAATATATGTCATCTGAATATTTTTTTTAATTTTGTGAAAAATAACAATAAAAATACAATTTTTTGAGAATAATTGTTTGAGTCTATATCTATACAATATGAAAACAAGTTTGTTGGTAACTCTAGTAATCTAAAAATACACTAATTTTAATTGGTATGATACAGCGTTGATGCCTTATGAGTGTGGCAAATGGACTGACCTGTCTTGAAAAAGTATGATTTTTTTCTGTAATAATAGTAACCTTTTGGCTATCCGCTAGTTTGTCGTGGTTCTCTTATGAGAAGACCTTGATTACCTCTGGACTCTCAAATGTCCCCTCCCCTCCCCCACGCATACACCCACCAATGGCGGAGCCAGAATTGCAGAAGTGAGGGGTTTTTAGTTGGGTATTGCCCGCTGCGCAGTGGCGGCCTCGGCGCGCAGCGCCGAGCCGGGGTCGGCTTTGGGAGGGGTGACCCCTCCCTCAGTTGAGAAAATTTTTAAAACTTACGTTGTAAATGGTGTTCTCTGGAGCATTCTCAGCCAATTAAATTAAAACAGTTTTATCCTTTTGAAACTTATTGGTTAGGTCTTTCAGTTATAGAAAACGTCGTACATGGTGACATTTTAACGGAAGAACGCTGTTGTAAAGTGCGAGCACAAAGCACCAAACGACACTCAAATTGAAAATGAAAGTAGGCTGCATTCCAAACGGATGCGTTGCACGCTCTCGATTCTAGCATTCCTTGAATACTCTTAAGCGGTATGTTTTAGACCGTTTGGACGCGGCACGCCTTGATGCAATTTGGGCCCTCGACTCTTGTTTGTTGTTTGCAGCTAATGTGTGTGTGTGGGGGGGGGGGAGGGGGTGGGAGTGGGGGCACACACAAACATAATTTAAAAACTTCTCTGATTTAGTGCACTTTAAGCATACCCACCATTACACTGCAACGATCAATACAAGAATTAAAATGATAGTATTTTTTTACTACGCTTGGCGAAAAAAGTGGAGGGGTAAGTACCCACCCCCCCCCCCCATATCCCCCATGGCGCCGCCACTGAGTTACCCATCCCCGTCTTCAGTTTTGTGGTACACCACGGCGGTGTCCTCTTAAACGAGGACACCGCCGTTGTGTCCCATAAAATTAAGTTGTATATGCACGAAATTGTCTTTCTACATGACAGGACCCTGCGTAGATGTTGAAAGTGTCGTTAAACTCAAATAAATAAACGTGAATATTTGTCTGCCTTAACCCTTTACCTAACATGAAAAGCAGACGGCACTTGCAAACAAAATTCTTAAATAACTAATTTTTTTCATTTTTTGTCTCAAAAACATAGGTTATGACCCCTCATTGGAACGAGCTCGACGAGGGGTCATAACCTATGTTTTGGAGACAAAAAATGAAAATATAATGAAAATTAATTGGCGATTTTTGAGACTGACGCTGACCGGTTTTGGCCGTTATGTTTGGTAAAGGGTTAATGTGCTGTATAAGTAATTTTTTATCCAAATCTGGGAAGAACTGTTCATAAACGCGAATCGACAACAAAAGGAAATGACTAATTCTTACACTTTTTAAATTTTTGACGACATATAAAAAGTTTCTCCCATTATTTATACAGCACCTTGACCAGCAGAGTAGGAGCGCGGTGGCTCAGTGGTCACGATACTGGACTTCAAGCCGAAAGTCCACGGTTCGATCTCTGTTATGGGTAATTGCGTTGTGTCCTTGGGCTAAGCATTTAATCCCGATTGCCCTCGTGGGGGCACGGTGGCGCTGTGTGCTAAGGCGTGCCTCACGTCGATGGTGCACTTGTCTTCAACCGATGCTAACCCTGCCTGTGTGGAGTTAGTGCGCTGGAAAGTCTGGCAGTTGCTCGCCGCTGCTCGGTGGTTTTCTGCGGGTAGTCCAGTTTCCCCACCCGTAAAACTGCCTGTAACAAGGTGGCCCTGGCTACCGAAATGTCGTTAAACTGAAATAAAAAAAAACTGGCAGAGTGGTTTTTAGAGTTAAAATTTGTTCGCGTCTTTGGATCGCTACAATTCGTGGAAGAGTATCTATAAGCTCTATCGATAAATAGATTATCTCAATTTAACCCTTTATCCAACGAATCGGACGCATCCGCCCGCGTAATATGCAAATTCAGCAGTTGAAAAAATATTATTTTTAAAAAAAATTCAACAAACTCGACGAGCCCGTTCCAACGAGGGGTCACATGATATGGTTTTGTTGACTTTTTTTTTTAAATTTCAAAAAATGATATTTAAAATAATAAATTTCGATATCGTGTGCGTTGGGTAAAGGGGTAATTCCATGAACTCTTCTGTGCTGTGAAGACTAATATTAATTGCTTGGTATGAGGAAGTCGTTTTTCGAGAGTGTACTGGTTTACATTCAGGGCCGCCGAGAGCGATGGCACAACCCCCCCCCCCCCCCCCCCCCCCCGGGCAATGTGTAGAACTGGCGTTACCGGCCCTGGGAGCGCCGAATCGCGTAGCGATATGCGAGGCAGGGGAAGGAACCTCCCCCAGAAAATGTTTTTGAATTAGTGCTAGGAGAAGCATTCTCTTAAATTTTCTTCACAATGTCTGCTCAATTATTTCCTTTCAATACCTGTATTTTTTGTGTGTGTGGTGCATTCGTTCTCCATTGATAATCGTATAACCACCACGATGCAGGAAAGACGAGCGGAAAACCAAGAAACTGGAACAAGTGTTTTTTATATGAATGGAACCTAGTCATTAAAGCAACTATGTACTCTTGCCACCCCACCAGCGCCGGAGGCCCGTACCAAAGGCCTTCCCACGATTTTCAGCTCAAACGCATCGATAGGTCAACCTACACTTTGTTAAAACACATTACCCACCCCCTCCTCTTCCCTAGGCTCTAGTGTTTACATTGTGAGGCTATTGAATAGCGATGTAAAAAATGCGAACATACTCATAGGAGAAGCCTACCCTTGCATGCGTAATTGTCGTTATTACACCGAAATACTTGCCAGCGGCCGTGTCGTTGATTTATGTGATGTGCAATGTTCAAGCAGGTATTACTGGTCATGTTATACAGATGGCCATGCACATTTGTCCTTGGGGAGCTCACCACCGGAACCCCATCCACCAACCCACCCCGACTGGGGCGGGTTGATGGAGGTGGTCCCGGAATGTTTTCCTCAAGACAATTCTATCAAATCGAGTCGTAATGTTTACAAAAGCGCGAATACAGACTTGCAGAGGTCAGTCCAAGAACGACAACTCACCTTCCCACAGACGCAAAACTCCTCCAAAAAATTTAACTAATCATATTTTTACACAGACGAAATCATTTCACTTCAAATATATACGAAGCCGAGTCCAAAGAACAAGAATGTTTTAACCCTTTACCTATCATGAAAAGCAGACGAGACTTGCAAAAGAAATCCTTGAATAACTAATCTTTTTCATTTTTTGTTCCAAAAACATAGGTTATGACCCCTCATTGGAACGAGCTCGACGAGCTTGTTCCAAAGAGGGGTCATAACCTATGTTTTTGAGACAAAAAATGAAAAAATAATGAAAATTAATTGGCGTTTTTTGTGAATAGAGCTGGCCGGTTTTGGTCGTTACGTTGGGTAAAGGGTTAAACTGTGCTATCTGTCATTCAAAATAAAGCTATCGAGCTCCCAGCGATCAACCAGTTTATCATTTGACTGAAAACCTGCTTGGGTTTTTCTGACTTCCCCCACCTCAACCCATCATCTCCCCATAGAGATCACAAACTTCCCATCATTTGTTCCCGTTAGAGTCAAATCGTCCAGTCTCGGTCTTCTATTCTTTGCTATGTATTAGAACGAAGAATTACCTCAGCATGATCCTTTTATACAATATCACCAACCTCCTTGCTCCTTCTTCACATTAGTCTCCTCTATCAAAACCCGGACATCCCAGCTATTACAACGATAAGTGGAATAGGTGCCATCTTCAGCGCTTAAATAATGGTTTGAGGTTTTAACACAATTGTACGTAGCTCTCCATTCCACGCCTCACACTGGCATACGAAGGTTTTGAGCCTAAATGTCGGGGTCAACAGTGCGAATCGAGTACGAGAGTTCGGAAGTCCATTGGGGACAACTTGTGTAGCGGAGGGGGCGGAGGGGGGGGGGGGGTGGCGAGCATTGCGATTCACATTGAACATTGCGAATATTTGCATTTAACATTGCGAATATTTGCATTTAACATTACAAATATTCGCATTAGGCATTGCGAATAGTCGCATTCAACTTTGCGAATATTCGCATTCAATTGCGAATATTCGCAATGCATTGCAATTGAATGCGAATATTCGCAATGCTCGCACTACACATCATCCCCTGAGTTCCAATGTGTTCTATGTGCCAGTAGGCACATAGAACAGTTCAACACATTGGAACTCAGGGGACGACATGTTGGCCCTAATGGACTTCTGTAACACAGCCCTCCCGTGTGACAGAGTGTGTGAGTCTTCAAAGTTCAGCAATCTTACAATAGTTTGAGTTATTCTGTTTATCGTTTCTATTTGACGTGACGTGAACTATCTCCTCAGCCTCTACCGTCCCAATCGACTTCAAACTTGGCAGGTGTGTGCATTTCTACCCGATATAACTAAATCGACATATGACTAAAATGTTTGGTGACAAAATTTGAGTTATTTGACGAGAATCGCCACTGTGTCGCAAGAAAGGTGTTGGTAAAACACTGTGTGATTGAGGGCGTTCTACGGTATAAAGGAGGCAACTCGTAATAACACCTATTCAAAAGCCATGCGCAGCATGGGTCCATCCCTTGTCATATCTTCTTCATAATTTCTTCTGAAAGTACATGATTACAACGGAAACAGCGATTCGATATCTTAGCCCCAATCCACATGAGCATGGCCCAACTGGAGAAAAACATGTCGGTGTAATTGGGTGGGGTGTAATTGGGTGGGGTGGGGTGTCACACTCTCCTAGACCACCACCACCCCCCCCCCCCCCCCCTTATTCACGCCCCAGGCGAGATTTCTAATAACGATAAGAATATATTACGATAGAAGTCTATCCTGTTATTATAGGTCAAACTTGAAAGATCTTATCAGGCTTGGTTCACCATACCAAATGAAATGGGCAACATTTAATTGTTACCACATTCTAAACTCGATTGGGTTAAAAATTAACCCACATCAACTGGGTTGAGTGGATAAGAACCCAATTGGGTTTATATTCACTCATCCCAGCTGATTTTTAACCCAACCGATTTTAGAGTTCAGAGTGTAGTGTAGCGAACCTTTTCGGACTGCCGTCGGAGTTCGATCCAAAAACTAACGGTCCGGTACTCGGTTATGGTATGCGTTCCTGTTTTTTCCTCTTGTACAGGTCTGAGGCGGTCACCTATCGTGTTTTCATTTTTTTTGGTTAAATAGAGGGCATTTTGACGCTTTCCCAGGGGCGGCGGAAGCTCTAAAAAGTGTGTGTGGGGAGAGGGGCAACATTCTTTTTCTGGGTAACTGCAGGGGTGTACACATGCGCACGTTTTACCATAGTCCAAACTTGAACCCAAAGTCCGTAATGTAATTTTTTGATTTAAAGGACGTACCAAACCTAAAAATTACATTACGGACTTTGGGTCCAAGTTTGGACTAGTTTTACTATTACTCTACATGTAGTCTGTGCTTATTATGGCTAGTTGCGAACTTGCGATGTACAGTATCTCAGTATATAAAATGGACAGTGACACCGATAGTATTAAGTTGCTAATTTTGATAGAACTATATTACTATCTCCCACAGTCAATATGGCCATAGGGGTTGTGTACGTTATGTCAGAATATGTCCTGTTATAGGGTACCCATAATTGGTGAAAAAAGTGGGCGGGGGGGACGTACTCCCTGTGCCCCCCCCCCCCCGGCCCCACCGCCCCTGCGCTTTCCCTATATGTATTCGATGGTGGGGGTGACTGCAGGTTTTTAGCGAATATCAGACATGTTTGATAAATTGTCAGCAAAATGAAGAATTCTATATACTGGGTATTATGGATTTGCAACAATCGAATTTTATATCTTCTCATGCCGACATTGGGTGCAACAAGGCGCCACCTGCTAAAGCATGCAGATTGCGCCTTGTTTCACTTATTGGATGATATATTGTATTACTTGTGCCTTCACTCGTAATGGAAAGGCTGCAGCTATCTGGAACAACTTGGATCTTATAGACAGTAGGGGAAGCGTGTTTCCAGAACCAATCTCCTAGTTATGCCACTTGTAAAAGTTCAAGGTAAAGTCAAAAATGAGCTTTGTGGCACTAAGTAGCGATACTTTAACATATTACAATGCTGCTCTGGGCCGCCTTGGACTGCCCTGTACCGGTTCAGCACGTTTTGTATATCGGTTCAGCAGGGGTGATGCGGTCCGGACTGCGGTGTTTCTCTGGACCGTTAATTTGTGGTTCGATCCACAACCACAACACTAGAAATGTGTAGCAAGGTTAATTGAAGTGGGGATGGAGGAAAATATTTTTTCCACTTCCAATGGATTTGTAAAAATTTATCAGGCTTCGTCTGCCATAGAGTCTCTAGAGTCATAGGGTGTGACCAAATATTACTGCCTGTGATTTGTCTCTTCTGAGCCATTTAAAGTCGAGAAAACTGCATATTTTTAACAAATTTCCCCGTCGGTCGGAAACAATGTATTGGCCCGGTGGGAAAATTTTTGAAAAGTAAAGTTACAAACGTTCACTTTTCTCAAAACAGAAGTACGTATGCCCCAAACATAACTTTGCGTATTGTATTCCTACTTTGCCAGTATGGCACATGACTTAATAAGAGTAGTAACTAACATTTTTTCCCCCTTGGGGGGGGGGGGGGGGGGGGGGACGTCGCTGTTCAACGGCTCAGTCATATCGTCCAACTATTTGGAACATACCTGATTTCTTTTATTTTAAGACTTGTAACTACAAGTATACTTTCTAATAATTACATTGTTAATGTAGTTATACGTTTTGGGTTCAAATACTCAATTCCCATTGGTCAGCTGGATGAAAACGTCATGACCAAATGTAATTCATTTTCCAATTAATACATTTGGTCGAACTTTGACCCGCATTTACGGTAGAGCGCAGTTGACAGAATGTAATTCGGGCGGTGTTTGGGTGGGTTTTTAAATTAGCGCCTCTCGCAGTGATCAACTCCGCTACCGTCTCTTTGGTGACTCCCAACTGTGGCATAAAGCTCGTTACTAAAATACTCGTTTGCATTTCTAAAGTTGTGAAAATTAATGCTTATTTGCCTTTGGGATATCATTCAGACGGAACCGGTGCTCAACTCAGAGTTGTGCGCTTTGTCTTTTGTGTGAGGGTGGTTTTTCGCCTCGTTCGTTCGTACATGTTTTATTTCGTCTTTCTGCTTTGTTGTTTGGTAAAAAGTACTTTAAACAGTTACAGAATGTGATTATAAGAATTGAATGCAATTTTTATAATCTTTATTGGAGTATGAACGTGTGGGAATGGGGACAAATTATGTATGAATCCTTCGGGATTCATACATAATTTGTACCCATTCCCACTCGTTCATACTCCAATAAAGATTATAAAAATTGCATTCAATTCTTAATTGGTAGGGAACCGCTTAGAAGTGTATGGCAGTGATGTCAATTACTCAATAGTTTGGTAGAGGTGTCTGACCATCTCGTTGTTTTCAACAGGTCACGGCCATTTATTAGTTACTCTCTATGTGGAATTCTACCGATATATTTATGGCACTTTCTAATCTGTAATATTTTTGTGAGGCAAGTAAGAGATTTTGCTCAATAAGGTACTTCAAAGCGTGTGTATATTTTCGTCGGACAAGCAAGGTCGTCTGACCAACTTGTTATTTCATAATTTGATCTCTTGCTCAACATCTGCCATATACGAAACCCGTGGTCGGGTGATTTTATTGGTGGGGAGGGGTCACAACCCACCCTTCGCCCCCATCCCCACCCCCTGAAGTTACGCCCCTGACCCTATCAATTATATACCCGTGGCGGATGCCCTTTTATAACCGTGCTCCTCCAAATTGAAAATACTTCCTACTCTACTGGTTATAGATAATAAATAAAAATGGGAAAAATTTTTTTTTTAAAAATGTCAGATCAATAAAGAACGCGCTTCTTTCCGTTTTTGGACAAGATTTCTGACCATTGGCCATTTACCGGAGAGTATGCCAGCCCAGATTTTATTCTTTCTAGTGTGGTTGGATTTCAACCGAGGGTTGTCCAAGTACAGATAACACGGTACAAACCGTTTCCCTTGACGTTTTAAACAGCCAGAACTGGGCCCTTCACTTAGCAGGGGTAGTTTGAATACTAGAAACAATGCCACAAATCGGAGGGACGGAGCTTAGCACAGTCAATCGATTTAATCCTTTGGGCCCGAGGGACCGTTTTTCTAGTCCAGTAACATGATACTTCATAATTCCATTGAGTAGGATGGTTGCAAAATGAATGCGTGGGTCGGACCAATCGATGTTTTCAACGTGCAGCCTCAAAGCTGCACGTTGAAAATATTAATTGGTCTATCCCGAAATAACGAATCTTCCATTATTGCTGCCATTGAACTGACATGGAAGATACCACCAGGGTTCAAAGGAGAAATATATTCAAATTCACAATAAAAAGTATATTATTCTATCAACACTAAAACAAGTTTTGATATTATGTTTTATCTAACAATCAACTTAATTTGCAACCAAAAACTCGGAAAAAACGTTTATATCGGCCACCTTTTCCGATTCCGTATCAGACAGATTCAATTTCCGATAAACACCGCACTATCACCTTGTTATTACGCATTAAAATATGAAATTCAAAAGTTTGCCCCAATTTGGATTCCAACTCAATTTAAACTGAAAATGAGGGAAACGGGCTTTATATAACGGAATTGTAAGATAAGACCAAATGCATGTTCCTAATTTTTGTCAGATTTTCGGTCTTTTTTCAATCGGATCGTAACTCTCCCAAACGGGCTCGTTGCGATCTGATTGTAAACACGACCTCGAATCTGATACAAATTACAGGACATGCACATGGTCTTGATAATATATCTTCGGCTCGGATACCTCAGTGTTTCAGGACACCAAGGCGAAATAGCGCGGGAATCTCTCCCCCCCCCCCCCCTCCCCCAGTGATAGCCAACTTATCTGAGAGCTGTCTATAAGTGAAGAAGAATAACTCTGGGACAGTAAATGCGAATGGGATCTTGGGCGGCATTTTTTCACCAGTGGCGTAATCGGAAGGGAGGGGGTGTAGGGGGTAGGTCTGAGGGGGGGGGCGTGCCCCAATTCAGCCACCTCCCAGTGTTCACCCATGATTAGAACTTCAGGCAAGACAACGTGGCCTAATTATTGATGCCTTTCACAACTTATAAATTATGGAAATAAACGGACTCAAAATCAAGTAAAAGATGCCTTTCACAACTTGTTAGTCCACATTGTGGCCTTATCATTGATGTCTTTCACAACCTATAAATTCTGGACACAAACGGACTCAGAGTCAAGAATTGAGGGGGGTTTTTTTTATCTCGAATTTCATTCAAATTTGTTCCTAGGAAAGACCCCCGAACCCCCTCCAATGAGATGGGAACACCCCCTCCTGTGCTCGCCCACATTTTTCTGCTGCAGAGCTCGTATGATACAGCGAATTATATTCTGTACCCCCCCCCCCCCCTCAATGATATTACTCTTGCTCCCCCTCCCCTAACTTTGATATCCTGGCCACGTGCCTGTTTGTCACTGCAGACTTATAGAATTACAAAAAAATCGTTAACAGTAAACTGCACTTTAAATTCCAGTTATCATTTTTCATTGGAGAATAACTTCAACAGAGACCGTCGTCCGTATATTGACATATTTGATCGCAAATTCGCGATATCATCCAGAAACCAAACGGTCGAGCGAACATCTCAACTGTCCGAAGGTCGGATCAGGCTGGATTTTTCATATCAAAAGAGCTGGATAATGTAAACAAACACACACTCTTAACAGTTGGTTTAAAAAATTAACCCAAATCAACTGGCTTGTATGAATATGAACCCAATTTGGTTCATATTCACTCAGCCCTGATGAATGATTTTAGAATACACATTCACAATCTAATACAACATTCATCACACACAATTCTAAGGTGGTTGCAATTAACGAAAGTACAGATGTATCACCCACAACTCCCTAACAGCTAAGATGACCACTCCCACATACATACGACGATACTCAAGAAGTCCCTGCTAACAACCTCCAAGATGGCCTTTCCCATATACATATGGCGGCATCCATGGCGGTCACGGAGACAATTTGTGACCCGAAAGATGAGGCTATGATCTGCATTGTGTAGCGTTATGTCGCATGATGGCGCATGTGCAGAAAATAGGTCCCTGGGTGGATTTTGGCAATATGGGTGGTGATGAACTGACACATTCCAGACTAGAATCATGTTGCGAATCATCATTTTACGCGCGTAGGTGTGTCCCATTTTCTTCGTGGTTTACTGGCAACCACCACCCCAGCCATGTGGAAAATGGAAAGTCATGTGAGCATCCGGTAGCTTCTTTGCACAGAGTACTGCAGATAGAATATTCCTGCTATTTTATTTTGACTCATTCACGTTTTAAATGAAAGTGTCAATGACATTGTAGCTTAACTTGTCTGTGTGTTGTGTTTGATGAAAAGGATAATGTTCAATGTTTATGAAAGGATTATGAAATAAGACAAGAATATTGTGATAATTGGGAATATGTTAATTTCTGTTTCCTGTATGCTATGTTTTTAATAAAAATAATATGAAGTGTACACGGTACTAAAGAGCTGAGGGGTGGGTTAATATGACCTCACAGTTAATGTATGAGACCCTCACAGTTAACGTATGTCAATGAAGGTTAACAGGTTACAGTGAAATTATTCCAAAATGAGTCATCCTATCAAGTTACATTGAAATCCCTTCATAGATATGGCCGGTAGACTGTGCTAAAGGTTTTCGGGCTTCAGGTCTGTGTAGCCATGACGGTAGACCGATTGCAACTAAAAGGGAACGTCCTCATCTCGACATTATACTGAGTCATTCTACTAAGTTACAATGAAATCCCTTCACAAATACGACTTGTAGTCTGTACTAAAGTTTTTCGGGTTTGTGGCGTTGTCATCTGGACATAATCTGGAGTGATCCTACAAAGTTACGATCAAACCTCATCATATATATGATCCGTAGACTGTGCTCAAGGTTTTCGGGCTTCGGGCCCCTGAAGACATGACAGTTGACCAAACACGACCAAAAGGGGATGTCATCATCTAGGCATTGTACGGGGTAAACCTAACATGTTACGATGAAATCCTTCCATAAATACGACCTATAGACTATGCTAAAGGTTTTGGGCCCGGGCAGCCATCAAGGCTGAATGATCGAGACCAAAGGGGGACGTTATCATCTTGACATTATTTGGAGTCATCCTACCAAGCTACAATGAAACCCCTTTGTAATTGTGACCTGTAGACTGTTCTAAAGGTTTTTGGGCTTCAGGCCCCTGTGGCCGTCACAGTTGCTCAATTGTGTCCAAAAGGGGACGTTCTCATCTAGACATTATATGAAGTCAACCTACCATGTTACAATGAAATCACTTCATAAATATGACCTGTAGACTGTGCTAAAGGTTTTCGGGCTCGGGCAACCATCATGGTTGAATGATCGCAACCAAAAGGGGACATTCTCATCTGGTGTGATCCTACGAAGTTACAATGAAATCCCTTCATAAATATGACCTGTAAACTGTGCTCAAGGTTTTCGGGCTTCGGGCACCTGTAACTGTCACAGTTGACCAATCACGACCAAAAGGGGATGTTATCATCTAGGCCTTATATGGAGTCAACCTAACAAGTTACATTGAAATCCTTCCATAAATATGACCTTTTGACTATGCTAAAGGTTTTTGGGCTCGGGCAGCCATCAAGGCTGAATGATCGCGATCAGAATGGGACGTTCTCATCCAGACATTATTTTGAGTCATCCTACGAAGTTACAATGAAATCCTTTCATAAATATGGCCTGTGGACTGTTATAAAGGTTTTCGGGCCCCTGTAGCCGTCACAGTTGCCCAATCACGTCCAAAAGGGGACTTTCTCATCTAGTCATTATATAAAGTCAACCTACCAAGTTACAATGAAATCCCTTCATAAATATGACTTGTAGACTGTGCTAAAGGTTTTCGAGTTTTGGGCTCGGGAAGTCATCACGGTTGACAGATCACATCCAAATGGGGATATTCTCATCTAGACATCATACGGAGTCATCCTACCAAGTTACAATGAAATCCCTCCATATTAAACATGACCTACAGACTGTGCTAAAAGTTTTTGGGTTTCGGGCTTGGACAGTCATCACTGTTGACAGATCATGCCCAAAAGGGGAGACGTTCTCATCTAGGCATTATACAGAGGCATCCTACCAAGCTACAATGAAATCCCTTCCTAAATACGACCTGTAGGCTATTCTAGTGGTTTTCGGGTTTTGGGCTCGGGCAGCCATACCGGTTGACCGATCACGGCCAAAAGGGGACGTTCCCATCTAGACATGACATGAAACCTGCATATGAAATTTCGTGGCGATCAGCTAAAGGAAAATGTGAACAGACTCACAGACTAACAGATTCACAGACTAACAGACTTCCGCACGCGTGATGGCAATAGCTTATCTTGACTGTGTCAAGTTAAGAAAAAAGGGAATCCAAGAGGCACTTCAGTGTGGGTGGGTGTGTGGGTGTCAGATCCCGGGAAAGGGGCACTTACTCGCACTAACAACTCAGCCATTACATGGCGAAGCATGCATATCTCTAAGGCCAAAGGCCCGAGGCGAGGGAGTTTGAGAGAAGCCCCTCCCATCTGGAGGGGACACTTCCCCACCCCCCCCCCCCTCCCTAGAACAGATCCGGGGTGTATTTTAGCTTTACTTCGAGAATAAATCATTGAAAATAAAAATGAGCGATGAACCTGGGAAGGACATTGTCTGGCTCCACTAGCCCCGTGGTCCGAAGGCAAGGAGGGCAGCTGCTCCCCCATACTTCCAGCGTCTCTGGAGGTCAGTTTACAATGGCTCACAGGAGAGTCCCACGGGAGCTGCATATGTATGCGTGGGGACAGTATTATCTCCGATATGGTAATGGTTGTATATGTGTCATCGCAGAAAAAAATGCGTTCCTTAGCATGGGTTTTTGTGGAAAAAATGGAGTTGTGTGTGGGGGTGTGGCGCCAAATTGAACAAGTCCTACACAAAACGTGCGTGGGCTACTGTCCCAGAGCCGTAGCATGTTCGAATTAGCCTTAAAGTTATTGTGCATATCCGTCGCACTATGCGGGTCTACCAGCATACCAACCAGCGGGTCTACCAGCATACCAACGGAGATCCAAATCTGACAGGTGGCTTTGAAATTACAAACCAAAACGTTTGTGCGGATAGATGAACGGCAGTCTCCACTAGATACCCCCGAAACCTCTTTCGGAGGTCGGGGCATAATTCATTATGAGAGTGTTCAGCAAACTACTAAATTGAACACGGCCGCTTCGATCGCGATCCTTCATATTTTAACTCATCGAAACAATTAGAAACAAGGACCGATTTCTCTTTCTTTGTTGATGTTTAACACTTTCGACAGCATGAGTCACTTCGTGTCGGACAGTTTTACGGGTGGATGTCGTCGGAGTACCCGGAGAGAGCCACCGAGCAACTGTTCCCAGACTCCACATACTAAGCAGGGTTTGTATTTGTTGAAGACGGATGCACCAGCGGCATGCAGCAAGCCTCAGTACACAGCGCCACCGTCCCCTGGCGTGGACAATTGGGACTAAGTGTCTTGCCCAAGGACACGATTGAATTACCCCTGGTGGGAATCGATCCGCGAACCTATCGGTTTGAGGGCAAATGCCGTAACCCATGAGTAGACTACCTCACAAATGAAGCCGTTAAGATGATGGCGCAGTGGTAGACGTGTTTGCTTCGTGTGATGGAGTTTGGGAGCGGTACCAGTCTGCCGCAGTAAGCATTTTTTTCTTCAGCATTTTTCTGAAATGCTTACTGGGGCAGACTTCAGCGTGTTAACGCTATTTGGAAATGTTGCAACGAGAAGGAAAATATGTGATGCTATTTTGTCGGGAAAATGATCTTAGGAAAGTGTGTGTCAAGTTTTAACCTTTAAGGATGGTATCTCAGGTTTCAGTTCAATGACATCGGATGGAAGAGTCCATAATCATTATCTAGGGGTAGACTAATGAATATTTTCAACGTGCAGCCTTATCAAGTTGAAAATATTGATTAGTCCACCCCACACATTCACCCTTCAATCATCCTTCTTAATACAATTCGGAAGTTTTATGATCCTAATCGGAAAATCTGCTTTTCAAATTTATAGAGTTAATGTTCAGTTAAGTTACCAGCAGATAATTTTTTCACAATGATGATTGTGTAGATTCTTGGTCTGTTGGTATTTTCTTTGACTTGAGTGCAGAAGGTCGCGGGTTCAATTCCAGGCACCAGCGTGTGATAAAAAAGGGAAATGTGTGCCTTTTATAACTCCTGTCATAATTCACACTGCGAGGCGTATTTCGTAAATATTTGACCTGAGCAGTGTATTTCGAATATTCAAACTCGCGTTATCGACATAGAAATCGGGGGAGCTAACAAAAGTCACTTCCTCGTATCGTACTCTGAACAATGCCCATCAAGCTTCAACATTCAACAATATCTTCCCAAAATGATAAATGTTCTCTCTTTTGTGACCTTTTCTGACAGAACTCGAGAGAGTTGGGGCAAAACGTGTATTGCTTTGTTTGTAAAATACGCTGTGCAGGATGTAAAGTTTAGTACACAGTTTACAAGCAAGCATCGGAGTATTATTTATCACCTATTAGTTGAATGATTTCGTGGCCAAGAGGTTCAGTTGGTTGACTCCGACGAAGATGGACTTGAGTTCAAATCCCGACTGAGACGTTTAACAAAACGGCATAGGTTACTTGGCAAAATCTGAAACACAAATTTTGACGACGTGTTACATTCAAAAAAGTTTAAAAATTAAAATAAACAAAAACGAACTGGTTCAAATTGTACCAAGGATTTCGAATATTCAAACCAAATTACCAAAATATGTCTCACAGAAAAAAAGGAAAATGTTAAAATACTCAAGTTCTACACGTATAGTAACAAAGTATCAAAAAACGTGTCTATCAAGCCCTAAAATATCATATAATCTCATAATTTTATTTTATTTGTTTATTTTTGCACCTAAAATCAAACTCTTCCAATGGAATAGTTACTTTGGGCCAGTCCATTCCGAAAGAGGGTGTTCAGAGTATTTAGAACTACCGGAAGCATTACATCATTTTCAGCCTCGATTTGGTTAGTCGATTGCGCAATATTTTCCACGATTGTGCAATATTTCGAAAACTGGTCTTTCTTGAAAAAGTTGATTTCGGTTTAAAATAGACTCGCCAAAAAGGGTGGTCAGCTTAACTCTGTGCTTTCACACCTCTCTACCCCACTGGGTGAGTTTATAGCTGAAAAGACAAAAGACGTGAACTCGACCAACAGGGTGGACAGACCAGCAATTTCAGTTTTACCTGATCACCCTTTTGGGCGAGTCTATTTTAAAACGAAATGATATTTTTCTGAAAAGACACAATATTCGATTATTGCACAATCGTGGAAAATATTGCGCAATCCATTAACCAAATCGAGGCTGAAAATGATGTAATGCTTCCGGTATTGCTCAATACTCTGAACACCCTTTTTCGGAATGGACTGGCCCAACAGAATGAGTTTAATTTTAAACTTTAAGAATAACAAGAGTTTAGATGTATTTTATGGACACAAATCTCACAAAAGAGTTCACATTTGTCATTTGGGGGAGATATTAGGGAATGGTGAATCTTAATGGATACCATTTAGGTGTTTAACGTCTGTTCGGATACGAAGAAATTTACTTTTTAAGTTTTTCCGATCTGTGTCTCTTTTGGGCATATATATACATATTATGAGTTTGAATTTTCGAAATACGTCATTCAGTTGAAAACTTGAGGAATGACCTGTGACTTGGGTTTTAAATTAAAGTTTGAGGACTCATTTGTATTTCCTTTTTTTTAAATAGCAGAAGCGGGGATTGATCTCGGACCTTCGTCTTCTAAGTCGAACAACTTATCCTCCGGACCAATGATTCACGCATTCAAATGTGTCTAATAATTATCCGAAGATTATTAACGAGTGTCAAATACAAAACTTCACTTTATACCCTTCAAAGATCACCCAGCTGACAAAAATAGTGAAGGTTTTTGTCCATCATTCATTTTTTGAGTTCTTCCAAATTCCTTCTCATTCATTGTAATGCATTTTCCGTCGAGTGAGAACCATAAGGTTCTATCTTCCAGTGGAAGATAGAACCTTAATATAGTCATCACACGACGAGATTGAATATTGGAAATACACGTTTCAATTCTATTTATGTTCTTTATTGTGAACTCGCCTAATGGGGTGGGCAAATCTGCAAATCACAATTTCAGAAATGGGTTTGAAAACGTGAATTTTATCAGCGAGAATTTTTTTCACGTGTCGGTACCGGGAATTGAACACAATACCTTCGTGTCTAAGTCGAGCGCTCTACCCAACAGACTAACGATTGATAGTAAGCAATGTGTGTGAAATAAAGGTCTAATGATTAGTTTACTTGTGTTGAAACATGAAACTTGACGTTGCACCGGGAAAGATTATTGACCAAAGAAATTTAGTTTTAAAGGTACTTGTTTTCCATCCAGCTGACATTCCCAGGGAGAATAAGCTTTTAAAACACGGTGATGATCAAAATGGATAAACCGATACAACGAAGCGATCGTTTTACTACTGAATTAACGACAAGGTTCACAGCGTAATCGGCCCTTCTACCCGTCTCTGTCACCGCAGTGATTTGAATTCTCTCTTTCCCCACTCTCCCCCTTTTTTCAATTCCCCGTTCATGAGTTCAAAGGTACCGTGTTATTCTTCTCTCTCTCTATATATCTCTGTCTCTCTCTCCTGAGCATGAGTTTAAAGGTCATATTTTGTTCTGTTATTGACTTGTGAACAGGTGGGAGACCTTTAATTTGTTTGGAATTACCCCCCCCCCCCCCCCCCCCCCCCCCCCCCACTCTCGCTCTATATATCTCTCTCAGCACAGAGAAGGAATCATAACTAGCGTTGGCCTGAACAGTTTCAGTTCCTTTGCTGAACTGTCTCATCTTCTGGGATGCCGGACGCATCCAAGAGAAATGAGATAAGGGTATCAAAAAGGACACCTAACTCCGACTGTGAGTTAAAACCAAAGGCTTACGACGTATCATACATTATAATGTAACACTTAAAAGTTTTGATACTAACATATTTAAGTGTACCAATCGGTTGGGTGGACATTATATCCTAACGTATTTTTAATGTGCCAAAGGACGTGGGGTGGACACTATATGCACTAACGTATTTAAGTATACCAGTGAGGTGGACACTTTTGACTAACGCATTTTAAGTATGCCAATGGATTGGGGCGTATACACACAGAACGACAGACGCGTGTGAAGAAGTTAATCGATATGGCACGAGTGCCAGTGTGGAAGGATAGAGCGAGAGGCGGCAAGCCTCGGGTTTTATCATTCCGCGATGGTACAAGTGCCATGTCGATTAACTTATGCACACGCTCGTGTCGTTCTGTGTTTATTACATTCCTTTACGTCTGTAAAAATGAATCTTCGAAGGACACTCAGCAATTCATTTGACAACTATCACCAAAAAGAACACATTTTATCGCCAAACAAATTTACGAGGGGAACCCGTATTACTACTGGCACAAAGAACGCATTGGAACTCGGTGGACGATTTTAAGTTATCGCTTTGCGATTCAAATGGTAATTGTGATGCCTGATTTGAAGAAAATTCCTGTGACATTTCGCTTCTTTGTAAAAAATAGTCGAGCAACGATTTCTGTTCCGCACATAACCTATGTGCGGAGAAGATTTTCATTTTCCGCACAGTTAGGTGTTGTCGTAAATGAGGATATCATAGAACAAGCGTGTAATAAAAGGTGTAATGAAGGAGAGTGGTCAGTAAATAGGCTGTGCAATCGGCGGAGGGCAAGCCAGAAAATATGCCGACTGTCATCTGTAAAATGAGGTCCCCAGAGGGTGAATTTAGTGATGCTACCCTGCTGAGCAGGGTAGCATCACTAAATTTACCCACTGTGAACCGCAGTCTGAATCAAGGTCCCAAAGAGAAACAGAAAGAGGTACCCAGAGGATAAATGGCCCACTGTATAGGATAGCATCATCAAATTCACCCTCTGGGGACCTCATTCTGCAAATATCAGACTGCTTATTTTTAGGTCTGTGTGGGGAGTTTTCAAAATTTTTAAGCTTCTTTGTTGGTGACTATCGGGGGCCAGCCTCTGCCGCTGTGTACCTGATCCCCCCCCCCCCCCCCCACACACACACACACACGCACACACAGCATTTGGCACGAATGATGTGTCTTGTTTGAGTTTTTTCAGTTCAATTTCCACAGCTCAGATATATTGTTTTAGTTTGCTGTCAGTTCTATTTGTTCAGCACTAATTAGCCTTGAGGTCATACCACACTGGTTTTCAACTTATATGGTTATAGTTTCCCGTCATTGTATATGTGATTAATAATAATGCATTCATTTTTGGTATGATACTATTGTTTACATGTGAACATAATAAGGGAGGATTGAACAAAAAAATCCCGGGGAAAAAAGACAGTCTATCTTGAGTCTCTACAGACAAACCAACTTTGAAACTTTGGATATTTTATTGTGTTTCGTTTGTTGACTCAGTTATCTCTGATCATTATTCAGAATTCATTGGTGTACATTTTTGTTTGCACGAATACATTGAATGTATGGTAAACGGTGTTGTGTTTGGAAGTTATATGGAATTTACGGGGTCATTCAATTAAGAAATATCCAATTGAGGGGACCCCACTGCAGGCTTACAGCCGGAGCTGATAACCTCTAGATTCACTTTCAGTACCCAGGGCACCGCGAAGATGTAAAGCTGATTTGCTCCAACTGTGATGGCTCAAGTCCCAATTGACTAAGATTCCACCTACATCAGGAAGGCATGCCTTGACGATGTAGTTGGAATATTACTAATTAATCAGTCGGGATTACAGTTAAGAAACCCAAGGCTTCTTGGAAATGTATCAGTGGAGAAATAAAATACACATTTTGTTGTCGTGACGCAACTTCTTATTTAAATTTACAAGTACCTTATCGGTACACCCAATTAACTATGTCAGACCCCCAACAACCTGAATCAGGTATTGCAGATGTCTGTGTGTGGGATAAAAGTGGGGGTATCCAATCTAAGCTTTTAACCCTTTACCTTATCTGAAAAGCAGACGACACTTGCAAACAAAATTCTTGAATAACTAATTTTATTCATTTTTTTGGGGGGTCTCAAAACATAGATTATGACCCCTCTTTGGAACGAGCTCGGCGAGCTCGTTCCAAAGAGGGGTCATAACCTATGTTGTGAGATAAAAAATGAAAAAAATAATGAAAATTAATTGGTGATTTTTGTGAATAGCTATGGCTGGTTTTGGCCATTACGTAGGGTATTAAAGGGTTAAGAAACTACACGATTACTAACAAGGGAGAAATGACATCTTAAACGCCAGTCCTGAGGTAAATGTCACGAATGGAAAATTATTGGGGGAGGGTTGCAGAGGGAGGGGTTCCTTAGTTTTGCCCAATGAAATTTAAGTATTTGAATACTCCCTGTAACTGTTCATCTGATGCTTTTCATAAACGTGACTTGAACACCACCACAATTTTAGCAACTTCATTATGCCAAAAGTAAATTTGGAACTTGGCATGTATATCCACTGTGGTTTTAAGATCCGTCTGTCGATCATCTAATCATGGATTAAAATTTTAAAGGAAAACTAATATTGAGGATGAATTTCGATTCTTGTAAAATATTTATTTGATTTTTGTCATCGATTCTAAAAGCCCTGCAAATTTCTACTTATTTATTAACCCCCTCATAATGAGGTAACAATTTGCCTTATCAGTGGGGTCTAGTAAAGTTCATACATGTGGCCGAGACTTCACTAGATACCACTGTCAAAGTTACTGTAGCTTCTACCAAAAAGACCACCAAAAACCTGTATGTTGAAAGTAATGTATTTGGATGGAGTAAGGGTGGGATGCATAAAATGTAAATTGTTGATGTGCAGGCTGCACGCACAAATCTTTGACAAGTACTGTATGTGGAGAGTGGATTGTAATGAAATCGCCCATTGAGTGGAGCTGTCACCCAAAGTATCACTTTCAAATTTTGTACATATGGACAAAAACACAAGCATTGTTTCAGCCAATGGATCTCCAGGTTTAACCCAGAGGTCCATTGGCTGGAACATTGCTTCTGCTTGTTTTCCTTTGCAAAAAATTGCAATTATTGCTTGGGTGGAATCTCCACTCTATGAGTGATTTAGTGATAATACACTCTCAACGTACTGTTAAGATGGGCAATATACCAAAAAACAGAACTGAAACTGATAACATTGGTATACCGAAAAACAGTACCGAACCAATCATTGAATACGAAAACCTTCAATATTTTCAAATTGTCCTACATTCACTGTTTATAAGGCCATGTTGAGGCTTGACAGCAGGTGAAGGGTTCATTTTCATGATGGAAGTGACTGATTTTTGCTCCCATTTGGTTAATCCTTAAGGGCCTGAGTAATTAGTATGAAATCTGACTAGATGACAACCTGTCCAGTGATTTCTAGTCAAGTCTTAAGCACCTGTTAAGGCAGTCCAGACTTCACTAGAAATAACTGCACAGGGGGTTTGTCTATAATCAGTAGGACCTCCAAATGATGGCATGGTCTCAGATTGGAAAAGCCTGAGATAGGCCTTTAAAGGTTAAGATGTGTTTGGAATAATTCACAAAATTACTGTAGATATGATTTATGTTAGTAAATAAATGCTAATGTTGAGCAGGCTGGAAAATAAGCTGTCTGACATTTGCAGAATGAGGTCCCCAGAGGGTGAATTTCATGATGATATCCCATACAGTGGGCCATTTATCCTCTGGGTACCTCTTTCTGTTTCGCTTTGAGACATTGATTCAGATTGAGGTTCACAGAGGGTAAATTTAGTGATGCTACCCTGCTATGCAGGGTAGCATCACTGAATTCACCCACTGGGGACCTCATTTTGCAGATGTCAGTCTGCATATTTCTGGCTTGATGTTGAGCACATTGACAGTAGCATTTGTGGCACTGTGATAGAATGGTACAAGAACGTATTCTACATTTTTCTTTGGATCTATCACTAAATTTTGGTCAAATCAGATACCGAATACAGAACTGATACTGCAGTATACCACCATTAAAATACTGAAACTGTTACCAAGCTCCAAATTCCAATACCGCCAATCTCTACTGACAAGCATGGAAATCTCCCTGGCAGCTCACCAAAATCTCATTAACCGGTCTGGTTGAAACATGTGTTCTATAAGTACAGTGAAACCCTGTTAATTGAATAGCCACTTTGCCATTAAAAATTATTCAGTTAAAAGGAGTATGCAATTAACAGGGATTGTGTCACTTTCATGTATTCTAGAGATAAATTTAGCATTTATTCTATTATATCTTATTTGACAGAGTTCCATGAGCTCTGTAAAAAAACAAGATATAATAGATTTATATTTATTTATTTATTGGTGTTTAAGGTCACATACTTATGCACAATGGGTAATCATGACAGGGTTACAGCAGTTGTAGACATGTGCACTATCAATGTGCAGTACGCCTTAGTACACGGCATCATCATGCCTCCATGTAGGCAACTGGGATAAAGTGCCTTGCCCAAGGACACAACATGGGTTGTCCCGGGTGGGGATATAATAGATTAAATGCCTGTATTGGATAAACTGAGGACAAAAAGGTCTATAAACAAAGGAAAGCATAATTTCTCAACAGTTTACAAGGTTTCTTATTCAATTAACACAAGTTTACTCTATAACCTATATTCAATTAACAGGTCAAATTTTTACTGGAGGTATGGTAAATGGCTTGTGTTGGGAAATGATATTCAATTAACAGAGTTATTCAGTTAAGAGATATCCAATTAAGTGGGATCCACTGTACAGGTAAAAAAAAACCTCACGAACATTGGAATTATACTTACTTTAGGGTAAGTTCTAGCAAATATTGAAATATGAGCTTTTTTTACTATGGAGTATGCATTAGTTGCACTTTCGAGGATCAAACAGTACATGTACTCTCAAATTTTGAATAATTCATGAACTGAAAATTGATTCTCACTGCAGACGTTCACGAGAATCAAACTTGATTGCCATGAGTAGAGGTCAATTTTAAGGCCTGGGGCCAATACTATAAAACTTTTATTACAATTACATTTTCTAGAATTGTATTTTCAAGTTGTGACCTTAAATAGGTTCAAATGAACCATTAGCATTTTCAAAGATTTGGCAATTTGCCAGTTGGCAAATTGCCATATCTTTCAAAATGGTAATGATTTATTTTAGCCAGTCATATTAATTAATAGGTAGAAAATACAATTGTATTGGCACCTGGGCATATTTGCTTCTGTACCGTTCTCACCCCAAACCTTCAACTCATCCATACAGTCTCCCTCCCCCACACCCTCCACACACAATGCTTGTTTTTTGTTTTTTGAATCTTTCAAGGCATCTTCAAACAGTCATGGACAATTTTATGGTTATTATTCCTATCAAACTGTTGATAAGCTCCATCAATAACCAATAACACTGTCTTTAAAAAAAAATAACAATATTACATTTGTCTTCAGACAAAAGGTGGATGTCTCCAGGATTCGAACCTGGTAGCAAATGTCATATCCCACAGAGGACACATTTGCTAATTCCAGACAGACATCTGGATTAGCCAATTTGACAAATTACCCAAAGTATTAGAACCGCTGATGACTGAGTGTAAAAACTTCAAAAGTTTGGCTGAAGTGGGAAATTACACATTTTTCAAGTTTTTATCCAACAAAACTGCAGCAAAATTATTGATTTCCATCATTCAAATACTGGTTTACATTTTAGTTCCCATGAATGTGCAATAACTACAAGGATTTAGTGAGAAAAGCACCTCACTATACAACACATCTTCTTCACATATTCATGGGCAAATGTGTCCTTGAAAGTTAAATAAGTTGTCATGCTGTACATCAGTGTGGTGAGGCGTAGGTCCGTGAACAGGGCTTAATTGGTAGAGTGCTAAATTCAAGCACATAGCCAGGATATCAAAGTTAGGGGTGTGGGTGGGGGGGCAAGAGTAATATGTAGGGGGACTAGTTTAGTGATCTGAACGTAGTGGCTACCCCCTACGAGGGGGGTAGACACAACATTCAGATCATGAACTATTAGGGGGGAGAAGATGGGCATACAGAATAGGACAGAATCATCTGAGCCATGTAACTGTGAGATGGGGACACCCCCTATCGCTGAAGGGGTAAGGGGGGTTCCTTGGGAAAAACTGTGAAATTTGGGACAAAAAAATAAATTTCCTTGACTCGGAGCCTGTTTGTGTGCATAGTTTATAAGTTGTGAAGGGCATCAAAAATTAGGCCACATCACCTGGGGTGCCTGACTGAAATTTGGGAGTGGGGTGCCCCCTCCCAACACCACTGGCTAAATTATTTTTAGACATCAAAATTTGTTCACAGCTCTGTGTCTTGTTACAATTTATAGGAGAGTGCCTACAGGTAAATCCATACAGACTAAATAATTTCACTGCAAAGATATGAAACACATCAGCAGAATACGAATCACTTCACAGTAGAGCCCAAATATGGGCTTCCATCATTCTACCAGTTAAAATTCATGCAAGAACTAGAACTGATTTTTGCAAGGATAACAATCAGAATCAACTTTGGTTCTTAAAACTTATTCATTTCATTCTTATCATAGATTCTAAAACTTGTCTTTTATTCTTGGAGAATTCTACTTATGTTTTTTGGCTTCCTCATAACAAGGTAATGCTATGGCAACACTTTCCTTGGCAGTTGGGTCTAGTAAAGTCTCGGCTGCCAATACTGGCAGCCAATACTTCACTTGATACCACTGTCAACATGCAATAAGTTACATTATCAAGACCACCAAAAAAACTGTATATTGGATCATGTGTTGCACATGTGGTTGTGAGAAAAAGAGAATCACCAAAATGGGAACTATATTCAATTTGGGGTTAAAATATAATAATTATATAAATATGACAGCTGTTTATTACTACTGAAGATGTGCTGATCAATTCAGGGCTTATATTTCGATGAGAATCCGAGAATTAAGTCGTACAAAGATTCACACAACAAAACCAGCAAGATTCCATATTGATTCTTACTGGACCCTCTTTTAGGATTTGCGTGAAAACAATTGAGTCTATTTATTTATTTATTTATTGAAATTTAATGACACTTTCATCAGCCATGGTCACCTCATGTCAGACAGTTTTACAAGCAGTGGAAGCCAGAGTATTTGGAGAGAACCACTGAGCAGTGGCGAGCAACTGTCAGACTCCCTAACATTCTATCTCCACACAAGCAGGGTTAACATTGGTTGAAGGCAAGTGCACCATCGATGTGCAGTACACCTGAGTACACAATGTCAGCATTCCCCCACATGGGCAATTGGAATTAAGTGTCTTGCCCAAGGACACAACCCGGTTGCCACAGGTGAGATTCGAACCGAGGACCTCTCGGCTTGCTGCCTGCATCTCTCCCTACTGAGCCACTCCCCACCCCCACTGAGTCTATTAACCCTTTTGCAAACACAAATGCAGCAAATTAACCAATACAAGGCTAACATGATCTGAATTATCCTAGTATTTTGTCAATAAATATGTACAAATATGGCTGTCATTAGAAATGGCTTAATGAGCTGGTTCCAATGACACCCATATGTGTAAAGTTTTATTGGTAAATATTGTTTATTTTAAAAAAAAATCCAATTGATGTTTTAAAAATTAAAAAGCTGTGTTGCGTACATGGTTGACATGTTATCAGTATACAACAGGGGTTCAACTATGGTGGCCTCATGGGATCTTGGGGTACTCATAGCAGATATGGATTCTGGATTCTTGCAACAATTTTTATGAGAATCCAAATGGATTCTCCCAAATTTAGATGAAATATAAGTATGGCAATTTCACTCTCGAGCGTATAACAGTACACTCAAATTCTAAACTATTCAAGAATTGAAAATTGATTCTTGCAACAGGAGTTCGTGAGAATCAAAACTAATTCTCAGTAATCGGGATGAATTTCAGGGTCTACTGGCAGAATAGGAATAAAATATATAGCATCAGCATTAACATTTATTAATTTTGATTAATTAATTAATTACTAACATGTTTGAGGTTGTTTTTTTAGTTCTAATTGTACAGGTCTAGTTTACTGTGAGTTCATACCACACACTGTTTTTCTGTTTGTATGGTTGTAGTATTATGCTTTTTTAAATGTGATTGATAATAATGCATTCCTTTGGTATGATACTGTTGCCTACATGTCAGCAGCACAATGAAGATTGGACAAAGAATTCAGAGAAAAAGGACAGTGTAACTTGAATTTCAACAGACAAACCAGCCGTAAGTTATACTTTGGAGATTTTGTTGTGTTGCATTTGTTGACTCAGCATCTCTCATCATTATTCATAGATTTAAATTTCTATTTGCATAAATGCATTAACCCTTTACCCAACGAATCGCCCACATAATATGCAAATTCTGCAGCTGAAAAAATATTGTTTTAAAAATTTCAACAAAACCATATCATGTGACCCCTCTTTGGAACGAGCTTGTTAAGCTCGTTCCAAAGAGGGGTCACATGATATGGTTTTGTTGAAATTTTTTTAAAAAATTTAAAAAATGATATTTAAAATAATAAATTTTGAAATCGTCTGTGTTGGGTAAAGGGTTAACCTTTACCTATCATGAAAAGCAGATGACACTTGGAAATAAAATTATTGAATAACTAATTTTTACCATTTTTCGCTCAAATACATAGCTTCTAACCCCTCAATGGAACAAGCTCATTGAGCTCATTCCAATGAGGGTTCATAAGCAATGTTTTTGAGACAGAAAATGAACATATAAAATTGAATGGTAATTCTTGTGAATAGCGCTGGCTAGTTTTGGCCCTTAAGGTAATTAAAGAGTTAAAGGTGTAGTAAATTGTATGGTGTTTGAAAGTTATATGCCATTTACACAGTTATTCATGCAATTAAGAAATACCCAATTAAGTGAGTACCACTGAGCTTATATACAATTAAATGCATATTCAAAGCAGGCTATCTAAATTCTCTTTTTGTATCAATGAATTCTATAGAACTGAATACTATCTGTTCATCTGATGCCAGTTGTGTTTATACAGGCAATTTAAGCACCGCCATAATTTTTAAAAGTTCTTCATGCCTGAATTTGGAATATGGAGTGCCCATACTATGGGTTTGTGATCCATCTGTCAGTCAACAATTCATGGTCAACACCAGGGTTTAAAATTCATGTGAGAATCAGAATCAGTTCTCGCAAGAGAGATAATGAGAATAAACTTTGATTCATACAGAATGTTCTTTTGATTCTTGTCATACATTGTAAAAGTTCCTTGAAAGTCTAGAGAATTCTACTTATTTTTTTTGACTCCCCCAAAAAGGTAACAATTTGACTTGGCAGTGATGTTTAATCAAGTCATGGCTGCCGGTACAGGCAGCCAAGACTTCACAAGATACCCCTACCAAGATACTGTAACTTCTATCCTCAAGACCCCCAAAAGCCAGTATATTGGAATAGGTGTTTTTAATTTGTATTTAAGACAAGAAACTGGGATCACGGTGGCTCAGTGTTTATGGCATTGGACTTCAAACCGAGAGGTCCATGGTTCGATCCCCGCCAAGTGTAACTGCAGTGTGTCTTTGGGCAAGGCACTTAATCCCAATTGCCATATGGAGGTGGAGCTGTGTACAAAGGTGTAATTTACATCGATATCGATGATGCACCTGTCTTCAACCAGGAGTCTGACAGTTGCTTGCCATTCCTCAGTGGTTCTCTCTGCACACTCTGGCTTCCTTCACCCATAGAGTTGTCCAACTTGTGGTGACCTGGCTGTCAAAAAAGCTGTTAAATAAATAAATTATTCATCTATTTATTGGTGTTTAAGGTCACATACTTATGCACAATGGCTAATCGTGACCATGACAGTTTTACGGGTGGAGGAAGCCGGAGTACCCAGAGACAACCACCGAGCATCGACGAGCAACTGTCAGCTCCTCAACATTCTAACTCTGTTCAAGCAGGGTTAAAGTGGTTGAAGACATGTGCAACATCCATGTGCAGTGCGCCTTAGTACACAGCGTCATTGTGCCCCCATGCAGGCAACCAGGATGAAGTGCCTTGCCAATGACACAACATGGGGATCGAACTCGGGACCTCTAGCATAGAAGTCCAACAGTCTACCACTGAGCCACCACACCCCAAATAAATAAATAAATAAATAAATAAATAAATAAATAAATAAATAAATAAATAAATAAGTAAATCACCAAAATTGGAATTGGGAACTTTGGAATTAAAATCCATCAAATATATATGAGGTTTGTTTGTTATGAAATACATGCTGGTTGCACTCTTGAGGGTACAACAGTACACCCCAATCCAGAATCATCCAAGAACTGAATACTGATTCTTGCAGCAGAAGTTCACAATAATCAAAATGGATTCTTGTAAGTAGAGACTGAGTTTAGGGCCTTCACACTTTTGTTCACTTTTGTATTATTCTTTCCCAAAAACCCCAGCCCTTTCACAAACACTGCTTGTTTTTTTCTTTTTCTCTGTCTCTTATAACAGTCATAGGAAGCACGGTGGCTCAGTGGTAGACTGTTGGACTCCTCTGCTAGAGGCCTTGAGTTCGATCTCCATATGGAACGACCCGTGTTGTGTCCTTGGGCGAGGCACTTTATCACGGTTGCCTACATGGGGGCAGGATGATGCCATGCCATGCACGTCGCTGCTGCACATGTCTTCAACTGCTATAACCCTACTTGAGCGGAGCTTGAACAGAGTTAGAATGTTGAGGAGCTGACACTTGCTCGTCAATACTCAGTGGTTCTCTCTGGGTACTCCAGCTTCCTCCACCTGTAAAACTGTCACGGTCATTATTGATTATAAAAAAGATTGCACTGTGAGGTTATTAGTAGGTGATAATAGAAAAGTGAAGGCATTGTATATTATTAACAATGGAGGGGAAATATTCTGCAAGGATAAAATTTGTGACAGTGGGGACAAACTATGTGAAAAATGTGGCTTTAGTGGATTGGCTTGTTCATATGACCCCTTTGTCAATTTTGGAATAAATAATTCATGGCTTAATTCAGCTGATAGTGTTGAATCAATTGAATCAACATTTTCAGTGAAGTCTGACAGTATGGATACTTAACATGAATCCACAGTTGATGAAATCACATTTGGTGATGTTTTAGAAAGTATCAATGTATCACAATCTGGTGGGGATGAGTTTGCAGTTTCAGTGCCTGAATCTGGATGTATTTTGAATAAGACTAGGGCTGCATGGTTTATCGCTAAACCGATATATACCAGATTCAAACCAATATCGTTTGAATACCGTTGTAATTACAAAAATATCGGTTTTTCGTCATTATTTTTTAACCCACAATTTAATTTTCAAGATGTCTTTAGTTTTTAACTGTAGCCCTGAATGAATAATATTATCCCTTTATCCAAGGAATCGCCTGCTTGTGCCATCGTAAATACAAATTCAGCAGTTGAAAAAATAATTTAAAAAACTTTCAACAAAACTATATCATGTGACCCCTCATTGGAACGAGCTCGTTCCAATGAAGGGTCACATGATATAGTCTTGTTGAAATCTTTGGGAAAAATCTGATAAACTAATTTTGAAAATAATAAATTTTGATATCGTCTGCGTTGGATAAAGGTTTTTCGAACCGCATCATCAAGGCATGCTAATTCGTTCCGACTGTGATGCCTCAAGTGTCGATTGTGGTACTTGTGTTCATATATCTGAACAGTTTTCAATATACCGGTATACCGAGGTATTTTTCTGAATACCGGTACCGGTATTCAGTTTTGAATATCGTGCAGCCCTAAATAAGACTCAGATAACTGTCAGTGAATCCGAAAGTAAAGGAAGTGAAAATATTGTATCAGGTGCTGAACCTGTTAACTCATCCTCTACTCCCATACCTATGAATGTTGATCCTGCTATACTGAAAAGGAAAAATGAGTCCCCAAAAGCAACTGAAGATAAATCTTCTAAAATAAAGAAGGCCGATGTTCATTCATAATCATGATTATGTCATCTATGCATTGTTTCTTCCTTTTTGTAACAATGGCACTTTTGGCAACTCATAATACTAATGGTCTCACTGATATAAATAAATTTCGAAAATTATGTACAATTTTCAACTCTCGTCATGTTGAAATTGCAGCACTCTAAGAAACATTTTGGATTAATGACCCTGATAAATCTTTCTTGAATTGCTGGAATGGTTCAATTGTTTATAGTAATTATACGAACTCTTCTAATTTCCAGAAAGTATGCTAATAATATTATCAATACTTGGAAAAACCCAGATGGCAGATTTGTGTGTGTTCAGCTGTGAATAGAAATATAAGGTATCATATTATGAGTGTTTATGCACCTAATGCATAAAAGTTGAATTTTTCTCTGAATTGAATAAATTAATTACTGGTAAGGAAATGCAATTATACTTGGGGATTTCAATACTGCATTATCTCCATTAGAGAGACCACTTGGTAAATTTGTGATAGAAAAAAGTGTAAAATCATTAGGCAGCCTTATACAAAATAATAACTTGACCGATCAAGGGAGATATAAATATCCGGACAAAACTGAATTTACCTGGCATAGATTCGGTGGAAAAGTGCTTCAACAAAGTCGAATTGATTTAATTCTTAACCCTTTACCCAATGCAGATGATATCAAAATTTATTATTTTAAATACCATTTTTTCAAAAACTTTCAACAAAACCATATCATGTGACCCCTCGTTGGAACGAGCTCGGTGAGCTCGTTCCAAAGAGGGGTCACATGATATGGTTTTGTTGAAATTTGTTTAAAAATAATATTTTTTCAACTGCTGAATTTGCATATTACGTGGGTGGATGCGGCCGATACGTTGGGTAAAGGGTTAATTCTTCCAACTTAAATTCAATCTTTGATTACTATTTTATATCTCATTCTTCTCTTAGTGATCATTCAATTATTTACACAAAATGTAATTTTGAGATGATTGATAGAGGGCCTGGAGTGTGGATTTTAAATAATACAGTGGAGCCCACTTAAGTGGATATCTCTTAATTGTATATCCCTGTTAATTGAATATAATTTTCAAACACAAAACCACTTAGCATACCTTCAGTACAAATTTGATCTGTTAATTGCATATGGGTTGTAATTGTTATTCAATTAACAGGAGTATACAATTAACAGGGATTTGGTCAGTTTCCTGTGTTCTGGAGGTAAACTGAGCATTTATTCAATTATATCTTGTTTGACAGAGCTCATACAGCTCTGTCAAACAAGATATAATAGAATAAATGCCTGTATTGGATGTAGTGAGGCCAAAAAGGTTGATAAATAAGGGGAATTTGGTGCGTGTCACGGTAATTTTTTTGACATATTACAAAAATTTATATACAATTAACAGGAGTTTACTCTACAACCCATATGCAATTAACAGATCAAATTTGTACTGAAGGTATGGTAAATGGTTTTGTATTTGAAAATTATATTCAATTAACAGGGATATACAATTAAGAGATATCCAATTAAGTGGGTTCCCTTGTACTGTGAAAATTTCTATGAAACATTATATAAATCTGAAGACATAGACCCACTATCCGAAGCTTTACTTTTAGAAAGCTTGGAAAGAAATTTAAGTCAAGATGACGTTGAGTTTTGTGATATTGAAATAACTTCCGAAGAGTTATCAAATGCTCTTTCTAACATGGCATCTAAAAAGTCTCCTGGCTCAGATGTTTTAATATCTGAATTTTATAAACATTTCTGTAGTGGGTTGAAATCAGTTCTCTTTGAAGTGTTCAACAAAATTTTTGAACAAAAAGAGCTTTGTCGACAAGCCAGAAAATAAGCAGACTGTCAACTGCAAAATGAGGTCCCTAGAAGGTGAATTTAGTGATGCTACCCTGCACAGCAGGGTAGCATCCCTAAATTTAACCTCTGTGAACCCCAGTCTGAATAAGGATCTCAAAACTAAACAGACAGAGGTACTCAGAGGATAAATTGGCCCACTGTATGGGATAGCATCATCAAATTCACCCTCTGGGAACCTCATTTTGCAAATGTCAGATGGCTTATTTTCAGGCCTGTTTGTCGATCTATGAAAACAAGCATCATTGTTGTAATTTATAAAAAGAAAGGTGATAAAAGAGACCTAAAAAACTGGAGACCCATTAGTCTTTTAAATACTGATTACAAGATTCTGTCAAAAGTACTCGCAAACCGTTTAAAAAATGTCATATGTTCTTTGGTCTCTCCGACTCGAACTTGTGTACCAGGTAGGGATATTAGTGAGAACATTGCCAGCATTTGAGATATCATTAAATACATAGAAGATGAAAATCAAGAAGGTATTCTCATCAAATTAGACCAAATGAAAGCATTTGATCGAGTGAATCAGGGCTTAAAATTCGTCTGGCATCACGCGAATCTAACATAATTCTCGCGAAATATTTTCACGCGAATCCATTTAAACCATGATATGAAATCCCCCGTGGGAACCCGGGAAGTAAAGCCAATGATTGAGGTGGAAATCCTCTAAAATGTGCTACATGGGGTATAAATGATTGAAAACCCTTGACTTTATATCCATGTTGCGGTCATGATTAGCCATTGTGCATAATTATGTGACCTTAAACACCCTTAAATAAATAAATAATGATATGAAATTCTGCAAAAACTAGCTGAATGTTGCTGGTGAGATCACGAAATAAGTTGTCAAAATTTCCACCCATGATTTACCATATGCTTCACATTTTTTTGAGTTTGGTATCAAATCAAGTCATGGCTGCTACAGCAGCCATGACTTGATTTGATACCAAACTCAAGAAATATCAATGGACAGTTTTTCAAAATTATATATTTCATGATAACCCAGGTCGGAACTTCATCATGAATCAACGACATCATACATAAAGTGAATCCAAGCAGTAAATTGACGCGAATCCACTTGGATTCGCGCCAGTGTAGTTTGCCAGAATCATTACGAGAATCGATTCGCGGATTCGCGTGTAATTTTAAGCCCTGTGAATCATGTCTATTTGTTTCATGTTCTTGAAAAATTTGAATTCGGCCAAAATTTCATACAGTGGGTTAAAATATTATACCATGAGGTTAAAAGTTGTATTAAAGTAAATCAGCATACATCGTCTTATTTCAGAATTGAAAGATCGGTTCGACAAGGTTGTCCATTGTCGGCAGTGCTGTATGTATTAACAGCAGAACCTTTAATATGTTTAATTAAAAATAGAGATGATATTCATGGAATACAACTCCCAGATGGAAGTGTGTGTAAGTCTTTTCATCATGCCGATGATACTGAACTGTTATTAAATAATAAAGTTTCATGTGAAAATACACTCAGTGTTTTAGACATTTACTCAAAAGGTTCAGGGGCAAAAATTAACATGGACAAATCTTGAGTACATGCCTTTAGGTATTTCAAAATTTTCTGATTTTTCTAACTTCCCCCTGAAAGATTGCAAAGAAACTATATTAATTTTAGGAATATTTCTAGGTCCCAATGAAAATAAGTGTAATATGTTTAACTGGAATGTACGAATTAATAAGATGAAGAAGATTCTCTTTTTGTGGAAAAGAAGGAATTTATCACTAAAAGGCAGAGCCTTGATTTTGAATACTCTGCTTTTGTTGACGATTTGGTATACACTTCATGTCATAAGTATCCCTCAAAATTATTTGCAAGAAATAAAGAAAATTTGCTTAGAATTCCTGTGGTTTGGTAAAAAACATTTAGTTAAATATAGTACTATAGTTGCTAAATTTAATGAAGGGGGTCTAAATTTTGTTGACATTGAAACAAAAATGTATGCCATGAGATGTAAATGAATTAAAAAATTATTTGGGAGTGAGTTTCCATGGACAAAATTTTTTTATTACCATATAGGCAAATATAAAATGTTAAATTTATCTCAAAATATATTCAGTATCAGCTTAGTCAAAAAAATTTTGAAATCTTCATCAAATTTTTATTTTCAAATACTTGAAGCATGGAGACTATTAACTGATAAGAATAAATATCAAAATCTGAACACATCTAATATTCTAGACCAATGTATTTTTGATAATCCACAAATTATTGATGAATTGTCAAAACACTTCTCTGTTTTATAGTTAACCTATCTTGTTTAATCGTTTTTTATAATCCTTCTGGGAGAAAATAAATTATTTTTTATTAGTTTAGAATTATTACACAATATTTATTTAATTATTTTTGCCATTTGTGTTTTTTTTTGTAACCAACTACTTAACCATTTACCAAACTTGAAAAGCAGATGACACTTGCAAACAAAAGTCTTGAATACCTAATTTTTTTCATTGTTTGTCTCAAAAACATAGGTTATGACCCCTCATTTGAACGAGCTCAACGAGCTCGTTCCAAATAGGAGAGGGGTCATAACCTATGTTTTTGAGACAAAAGATGAAAAAATAATAAAAATTTATTGACGATTTTTGTGAATAGCGCTGACCGGTTTTGGCCATTATGTTGGTTAAAGGGTTAATAGAGCCAAGTAATACTAAATTAAAATATCACACTTTCAGTGTAACAAGGTGCCATTTGCAATGCTATAGCATTGCAGATGGCGCCTTGTGGCAGACAAAGGACGATACATGGTTAATTTGTCCTCATTTACATTTTTATTCTATTTGGCACTAAAATATTTCATTTTGCACCAAAAAATTCATTACCGAAAAAAATTCTGTTTAGCACCTAACAATTTGGGCCAGCGTGAACATTGGTGTTGATAATGCACCTTCTTACAGAGGCGGCTATATGGTTCATTGGGAAACTTCATGGAGGAAGCCCCCACCCCCCCATTGGGTTCCCAAAATTGATGCAGCCCAACACGTGTTGGTGCATGGAATTTTGTGAAAATGGTCAACAAGTGAAATGAATGTTTGCATAGACTGACAGGCATACCGAAATGCTCTCTTGGCAGTCCAGAGACATTTCGATATACCAGCAGTTTAGTCTGCAGTTGATCGCTCAGATGCAAGGAAACAGTGTTCTGTCAGTTTAAAAAATCAAAATGTTCTTCCATTGGGTCGCACTATGGTCTGGCTTGATAGGTTCCTTACCCCCCCCCCCCCCCCCCCCCCTCCCCCTCCAATGAATATGCCATTGAAATGTCCTCTGTGGGACTGCAATTGATCGCTCAGATGCGGGGAAGCAGCGTTCTTTCAGTTCGAAAAATCAAAATTTTCTCCCCCACCCCGGTGCATTTCCTGGTAACGTTTCTTAGTCCAGTCCACTCATGTTTTCTTAAACAACCGAAAATTGAATTAGCAAGAATGCTTCGCGTTGGCCTTGCGCCAACATGCATTCATTTGAGATGGATGAAGTCATGGGGAGGAGAAAAAGGAGCATTTCATTTTAACTCATATGATTTATTTTCACAGTGCTTATTGAAATGGTGCGTAATAAAATCATTGGGCTTTTTTGACAATATAAGACCGGGCGGTGTGGGGGTGGAGGTGGGGGGGGGGGGGGGGGGGGGGTTGGTCTCTGCAGTTGATCTAATGGTAATCTAGCATCTGCTACAATGCTTTTAACCATCCAGAATTTCAACTTTCATGTAAAATATCCACTTTTTAACACTTTACCTACGCATCCGTGAAATACACCAGTCCCATACACAAAACACCATTAAAATTTTATGGTTTTTTTTCAATTTTCCCACAAAATCATAGCCTCTAACCTCTCGATGGAACAAACTTGTTCCAATGAAGGGTGAAAAGATATGCTTTGGAAGTAACAGTTGACATTTTATCTTTTATTAGCTCAACTTTGGCGAAGCCAAATTTGAGGTATTGTCATGGTCCGTCTGTCCGCCGCGCGATACACACGGCTTCAGGCTAGAGGCCGTATTTATGAACCGATCTTTATGAAACTTCTTTGGTACCTTTGTTATCACTGTGAGATGAGAACGAGTGTTTTTGGATCCAGTCCAAAATTCAAGATGGCCACTGGCAGCCATTTTGTACAAAATTATGTGCGCAGAAATTCCATATGAAACCTCTGATTTGAATAATTTTTTGTATGAATGTTTAGTACCATGGGATACATCACATATAATACTGGGTTTTTTCTCATGCGTAAATTATGCAAATTAGAGTAACTTTGATTTATTTAGTGTTACTTTCAGCACTGGAAGTGCAAATGCCAATATGGCTCGGGCTAGTGGCCGTATTGATGAAACGATCTTTACGAAACTTCTTGGGTACCTGTGCTATCACCATGAGAACAAGTGTTTTTGGGTCTGGTCTGAAATTCAAGATGGCCACTGGCAGCCATTTTGTATAAAATTAGGTGCAATCAGATGTTTGCACAGAACTTCTATATGAAAGCGCTGATTTGAATAATTTTTTGTGTGAATGTTTAGTACCATGGGATACATCTCATATAATACAGGTTTTTTCTCATGCATAAATTATTCCAATTAGACTAACTTTGATCTGTTTAATGTTACTTTCAGCACTGTAACTGCAAATGACAATATGGCTCAGGCTAGAGGCTGTATTTATGAACCGATCTTTACGAAACTTCTTGGGTACCTTTGTTATCACCATGGGATGAGAACGAGTGGTTTTGGGTGCGGTCCGAAATTCAAGATGGCCACCAGCAGCCATTTTGTACTTTACTTAGTGCAATCAGTTTTTTGAAGAGAACTTCTGTATGAAAGTTCTGATTTGAATAAATGTTTGTATCGATGTTTATTAACATGGAATACATCACATATAATACAGGTTTTTTTCTCATGCAAAAATTATGCAAATTAGATGAACTTTGATTTATTCAGTGCTACTTATACACAGTAAGTGCACATGTCAATACGGCTCGGGCTAGAGTCTGTATTTATGAACCGGTCTTCACGAAACTTCTTGGGTAACTTTGTTATCACCTTGGGACAAGAACGAGTGTTTCTGGGTGCGGTCCAAAATTCGAGATGGCTGCCAGTGGCCATTTTGTACCGAAATTAGGTCCAATCAGTTTTTTGTACACAACTTCTATACGGCTCAGGCTAGAGGCTGTATTTCTGAACCGATCTTTACAAAACTTCTTGGGTACCTTTGTTATCACCGTGGGACGAGAACGAATGTTTTTGGGTGCAGTCCAAAATTCAAGTTGGCCACCAGCAGCCATTTTGTACCAAAATTAGTGCAATCAGTTTTTTGTACAGAACTTCTGTATGAAAGCTCTAATTTGAATAAATTTTTGTTTGAATGTTTAGTAACATGGTATACATCACATATAATACAGGTTTTTTTCTCGTGCAGAAATGATGCAAATTAGATGAACTTTGATTTATTCAGTACTACTTATACACTGTAAGTGCACATGTCAATACGGCTTGGGCTGGAGGCTGTATTTATGAACCGTTCTTCACAAAACTTCTTGGGTACCTTTGTTATCACCATGGGACGAGAACGAGTGTTTTTGGGTGCAGTCCGAAATTCAAGATGGCTGCCGGTGGCCATTTTGTACCAAAATTAGTGCAATCAGTTTTTTGTACAGAACTTCTGTATTAAAGTTCTGATTTGAATAAATTTCTGTATGAATGTTTAGTAACATGGAATACATAACATACAATACGAGTTTTTTTCTCAAGCAGAAATTATGCAAATTAGATGAACTTTGATTTTGTCAGTGCTATTTATACACAGTAAGTGCATGTGTCAATACGGCTCGGGCTAGAGGATGTATTTATGAACCGATCTTCACAAAACTTCTTGGGTACCTTTGTTATCACCTTGGGATGAGAACAAGTATTTCTGGGCCCGGTCCAAAATTCAAGATGGCTGCCAGTGGCCATTTTGTACCGAAATTAGGTCCAATCAGTTTTTTTGTACACAACTTCTATACGGCTTAGGCTAGAGGCTGTATTTATGAACCGATCTTTACAAAACTTCTTGGGTACCCTTGTTATCACCGTGGGACGAGAACAAATGTTTTTGGGTGCAGTCCAAAGTTCAAGATGGCCACCAGCTGCCATTTTGTACTAAAATTAGTGCAATCAGTTTTTTGTACAGAACTTCTGTATGAAAGTTCTGATTTGAATAAATTTTTGTATGAATGTTTAGTAACATGGAATACATCACTTATAATACGGGTTTATTCTCGTGCAGAAATTATGCAAATTAGATGAACTTTGATTTATTCAGTTCTACTTATACACAGTAAGTGCACATGTCAATTCGGCTAGGGCTGGAGGCTGTATTTATGAACCATTCTTCACGAAACTTCTTGGGTACCTTTGTTATTACCTTGGGATGAGAACGAGTGTTTTTGGGTGCAGTCCGAAATTCAAGATGGCTGCCTGTGGCCATTTTGTACCAAAATTAGTGCAATCAGTTTTTTGTACAGAACTTCTGTATGAAAGTTCTGATTTGAATAAATTTTTGTACGAATGTTTAGTAACATGGAATACATCACATATAATATGATTTTTTTTCTCGAGCAGAAATTATGCAAATTAGATGAACTTCGATTTGTTCAGTGCTACTTATACACAGTAAGTGCACATGTCAATACGGCTCGGGCTAGAGTCTGTATTTATGAACTGATCTTCACGAAACTTCTTGGGGTACTTTTGTTTTCACCTTGTGACAGGAACAAGTGTTTTTGGGTGTCTTTGTTATCACTGTGCTATGAGAACAAATATTTTTGGGTTCAGTCAGACCCACTCTGGGACTCAAAAATTTCTTTTCTAGTTTAGCATCTAACTGTCACCCCACTTTTACAATACTTTACCTATATATTTGTTACAGGCTACAGTCAGCATTTATGTACAGACCGTTACAATACTTTACATGTACCTTTGTTATCAGGTCATTACCTAGATGTTTGTCATTTCTGTGTCACATACTATACATGTATATGTGTTAAACAAGTTGAGCTACAGTGTCACTGACACTTTCATTTTTGTGGGGGCGCGGTGGCGGCGTGTACTAATAAATAAATAAATAAAGTTTAAATTCGTGAAAATATAAGCACATTCAGGCGAGATAATGCTACTGAAAGTCTTTCTGGGTGGCGGATATTGTGAGCCATGAGCCATGCCTCATGTCAGAGCAACACACACACGAGATATTCGTGTCATAAAAATATGACAAACAAACAAAAATATTGATCACAACAATTTATTCGACAATAATTAAACTATGGATAAAATACAAATATATCAAAATCCAATTAACTCTTTACCCAACGAATCGGCCACATCCGCCCGTGTAAAATGCAAATTCAGCAGTTCAAAAAATATTATTTTTGAAAAAATTTCAACAAAAACATATCATGTGACCCCTCTTTGGAATGGGCTCGTCGAGCACGTTCCAAAGAGGGGTCACGTGATATGGTTTTGTTGAAATTTTTTGGAAAGTTTGAAAAAATGATATTTAAAATAATCAATTTTGATATCGTCTGCGTTGGGTAAAGGGTTAACTATAAAACACACATGACTGAAAATAAAAGAGTTGTAATTTATTAATTATTTATTTATATGTGTTCAAGGTCACTTTCAGCAACTATGGCTACATCATGACCGCAGGTTTACCAGGTTTAGCCAATTGATTATACCTATGCTGCTCACTTTTGAGGACTTCCACCCTGGCGTTGGTTATTGGGTCCTATTTTACCAGTGAAACAGAACTTGTTTACCACAGTGAACAAGCACTGCTCCACATTCAGGGGCTCCTATGAAGGAGGGATGTTGTTATCATTACAGCTGTAGTGAGGTCATTACACTAGTTTCAATAGCTGCTAATACACCCCACAGAATGTTTTAAGCTGCAGCACCCAACTTGTTGTATTATATGTGCCAAAAGAATCAGAACCCCAATAAATAATCACAAAACAACTTGCAGAGAAGACTTTTAACCTGGATAAAAACTGTTATTATTAGATATAACTTTTCCCCCACAATTGCCCATTATCGAGCTCGGCTGATATGACTTCAAACTTGCCTGATATGAGGCTGAACTAGGGGTAGGAGAAGGGAAGAAACTTCAGACTTTGTGAAAAGAATAAGAAGCAATAACACTGACAGGAAACTGTAGCAGATCCAAGTTCGCAGATCTGAAAATTTGTGTAATTACTTGTTTTGGTTTAATAAATAAAGAGGTTATTAAGTTGTTAGTTTCATATCAGATCAGCCGAGATATCAGTCCAAAGAAATTTTACACCAGCCTTTGACCTGCGGGCTCAGGCTGATGTTGAGTTACCTCGGCCGATATGAAACTAAAAATGTAATAACCTCCAAGTCCCAAAGGGTAAAATAGAAAAAGTACAAGCAGCTTCTCAACCATAAAACTACTGGGTTCAACCCAAAGATAGGCGGACTGAATTGTTACAGGTGTTTCTTGTATATGAAGCAGTAGAGAGCGTGAATTTTCATGAAAACACATGTCGCGTGTGGTTTTCATCCTCTTGATAGGCATAAAAGCTCATGAAAAAAAAAACGCAAGAAACATGACAATTGACAATTTAGCCAATTGCACTAAACATTTTGATTTGGTATCCAAAAATCCTCGTTGTCTAAAATTTTGGCTCCAAAAGAGTTTCTCTCACTTGTGAAGGAAAGCCGGCAGCGATTACTTCTTTTGCCACTAAGGTGATGGAAATTGTGTTTGGACAAACTTTCAATGGCAATTGTCAGTGAGTGGTTATGAGGTATTATGTTCTGTTGAATTTTTCCGTGATCAATTGTCTGTTCACTCTTGAAATAATGGTCAGTTCACTATTCAAAACTCGATCAATTTATTTGGATCAGACAGCGATGGACGAAACCTCCTCCTCCTCCCCCCCCCCCCTCCCCCAGTGTTTTGGGACAAAAATATCCAGAGTGGCTAAATGTGGCACAGACAGTTTCAGCCCAGCTTGAACACGAAAATTTGAAACATCCACCTGATTAAACCTTGGGAGGAGAATCAGTGATAATTTATTCCTACAGTCCAATTATAGAACCTCCTTCAAATGCAACATAGATTCACCCATTGTGCCCCATACTGTGGTGTATAAGACTATTTCATTCAGAGCATCAATGTTGAAAGAGTTATTTTGTCATATCATATGGATCCTTGTTCAGTACATATACTTTTTGTGAAGCCTTTCTTCTTTCACTTGAAGCATGACTTGCTATTCGTGGCAGTCACCACTCTGAAAGCAAAATATCAGCCATGCCTACTTCCACCTTAGGTGCCACATCCAGGTGATTTTGTTAGCACATTGAGAAGGTACCAGAGACTCACTCATGTCACTGTCTCCTCTCATCAATGGGCACGCGGGGCAAAATATCGAGCTTTCAAGCCATCAGTCACATTCTGTAAGGAATTCGATGGTGTTATGGCTGGAACCAGTCTAGCCCTTAAATAGTCCACCGCCCATGTTTAGATTCACTCGGCTGTAATATTTAAAATGGTCCGAAAAGTCAACATATTGGTCGCTTTTCCAAACAACTGAAATATTCCAAACGATTGAATCACAAACAATACCTTCATTAATAACTTTACCAATACCATTAGGCGTGTTTGGTGTAACGGTACAATAACGTTGTATACCACGATATTTGGGGGAGAATACTATGCTTTTTGGGCAATTCAAGTGAGAGAAAGAGAAAGAGGGATACAGTTAAACTATTTGTTTCTGAATGCTATGGGAAAGATAGACAGCGGCGAGTTTTGCCTCACCATTACGTGTACAGTACACCCGGTTTCCATCACCCCTGATTTCTAGTGCTAAACTAGGGGTGACAAACCCAGTTTGTGTTACTATCTATAGCACTGGAAAAATACCAAGTGTAACCAATTGACCATGCTATCAGTATGGCCCGATAAACAAATCACACCTCGCGAACTGAATGTCAAACAGGCAAGATTTGAATCAATCAAAAGAAAACTATTTTGTTCGAAAATGCATAACCATAAGAAAATTATTAATTTGACAGTTTCAGTCGAAAACCTTCCTATCAAAAAACCCAAATGTTATTGTCATTAAGGGCTATTATATTCTTAATGTCTGTCAAAGATACAGATTTGAAATAGATAGGAACATTATGTAGTTGCTTCAATCAATGAAAATATTCAAACTTTCTTCTATTAAAAATATATCCAAGTTTACTAAAAAATAATACAAACAATGCATGTATAATTACAGTAGCTAAAACTCTTTAGGCCAAACAAAGTTGACCTCAATCTTTAACTCTTCAACTAACACGAAAAGCAGACGACACTTGCAAATAAAATTCATGAATAACTCATTTTTTGGACTTTTTGCGTCAAAACCATAGCTTATGACCCCTCATTGGAATGAGCTCAATGAGCTCATTCCAATGAGGGGTCATAAGCTATGGTTTTGAGGCAAAAAATGAAAAAAATAATGAAAATTTAATGGTGATTTTGTGAATAGTGCTGGCCGGTTTTGGCCGTTATGTTGGGTAAAGGGTTAAAATCTGTCCTGCTTTGCGAAAATCAAAACAGTGAGAATCAGTTTTCAGTTCTTAACAAATTAAAAATTTGACAGTACTGTTATATCCTTACGAGTGCATCCATTACATAGTCCATATATAGCCCAAGATAGTTTCAGTAACAAATTCAAGAGCACATCCCCCAAAAACTATGTCAACCGGTACACAAGTAACTGTCAGTGTGTAGCTTTACATATTATGAACATATATAAAAAGGGGCATCATCTATTCAAATTTGATGAGAATCAGATGAACCATTAAAAAGATAATCTCTGGAAACCATTTGTAAGTCCCAAATTAGAGTGCACTTATAGTTGAAGTGACCTTGACTTTAATAGGGTTCTTTTTTTTCCTAAGGGGCATTATCTATTCAAGTTAGGTTAGGTGAAAATTGAATGAACCATTGAAACGATAATCTCTGGAAACCATTTGAAGTCCCAAATTAAAGTCCATTTATAGCCGTCATGACCCTGACCTTTGACTTAAAACCCACCAAATTAATAGGGTTCTTCTTCTTCCTGAGGAGCATTATCTATTCAAGTTTGATAAGAATCGGATGGACTGTTGAAAAGATAATCTCCAGAAACCATTTTAAGTTCCAAATTAGAGTACACTTATAACTACTGAGATCTTGACCTTTGAGCAGTTGACCCCAAAATCAATGGGGTTCTTCTTATTCCTAAGGGGCATTCATTATCTATTCAAGTTTGTTGAGAATCAGAGGAACCATTGAAAGATAATCTCCAGAAACAATTTCAATTCTCAAATTGGAGTGCACTTATCGCTGTTGTGACCTTGTCTTTGACCAACTGAACCCAAAGTTAACAGGGTTCTTCTTCTTCCTGAGGGGCATTATCAATTCAAGTTTCGTGAGAATCAGATGAACCATTGAAAAGTATGATCTTAACCTTTGAACTACAAATCACTAAATCAACAGGGATCTTCCCCTTCCTAAGGATATTAGCAATTCAAGTTTGATGAGAATTGGATGAACTGTTGAAAGGGACAGAAACCTTTTCAAGTCCCAAATTGGAGTCCATTTATAGTGACTGTGACCTTGACCTTTGATCTACTGACCCCAAAATCAATAAGGTTCTTCCGCTACCCTAAGGACATCATCTGTCTAAGCTTGATGACAATCGAATATATGGTAAAAAAAAAATAATGATCAGAAACCAAACCATGACAGATGGACAGTCAGCCAGACTGACAGAATGACAGACACAGAGAAAACCAATAGTCCCCTTGACTTTGCTGAAGGGGACTAAAAAACCCTCATATTTACATATTTACTACATTGGAGTTGAAACCTTTCTGGTCTTGTTCGAAATTTGGTGAATTTCCTTGCCTTACATGTAGAATAAGTTCATGCAGACATTCAGTGGTCTTGCTGATGGAAGTTAAAGTACCTTGGCAGTCATTTATGGTGAAACCTTGACTACTTGCAAGCCAGAAAATAAGCAGACTGTCATCTGCAAAATGAGATCCCCCAGAGGGTGAATTTAGTGATGCTACCCTGCACAGCAGGGTGGCATCACTACATTTACCCTCTGTGAACCTCAATCTGAATCAGGGTCTCAAAACTAAACAGAAAGAGGATAAATTCGTTCACTGTATGGGATAGCATAATCAAATTCATCCTCCGGGGACCTCATTCTGCAAATGTCAGATTGCTTATTTTCATGCCTGCCTACCTGTACTATGAGGGAGCAAAATATAAGTAGAATTCTCTAGGCCTTTAAGGACACTTTAAGAATCTATGACAATAATCAAATGAACATTTTGCAAGAAGCAAAGTTCATTCCCACTGTTTTTTGCAATTCATTCTGATTCTCGCATAACTGTTAAGCCCTGAGATCTGTTTCTGTAGCCATTTTCCCAAATTATAAGAAGGTGAACATTTTTTTATTTATTTAATTTTTTTAATCATTAATTTTGTTCAGAGGTTCATATGCTAAGTTTCTTTGATGTTTCTAGACCTCATAATAATGACAAATATTATTTTGGGTAGCATGAACCACTTAAGTTCTTGACTGCTGAAAGCCCATATTTGGGCTTTGGTGAAAAGCCTAAAAGATTTCATATTTAATGAGAAGTGAAAATATTTAATTTATATGGATTTGTCTTGTTATAATTCATTGGAGAGTGCCCATAGACACTCTCCAATAAATTGAAACAAAACAAGTGCATAGGAACATACTTTTATTATAAAAGGTAATCTAACACATTACCGATGGGCGTGGTGGCTCAGTGGTTATGGCAGAGAACTTCAAACTGAAAGGTTCTTCATTCAATCCCTGCCAGGGGTAACTACACTGCATCCTTCGACAAGGCACTTAATCCCAATTGCCCACATGGGGGCATGGTGGTGCTGTGTACTAAGGTATACTGCACATCAATGGTGCACTTGTCTTCAGCTCATTCTAACCCTGCTTGTGTGGAGTTAGTATGTTTGGGAGTCTGACAGTTTCTTGCCAATGCTTGGTGGTTCTCTCTGGGAACTCTGGCTTCTCCCATCCATAACACTGTCTGGTTCAAGGTGACCCTCAATAAATAAATAAATAAATAAATAAATAAATAAATAAATAAATAAATACCGGTTAATTATTTTCTTGAAAAAGGTCCAGACCTAATGATCAGATAGTCTGTAAAACAAATATTGACCATGCAAATGGCCCTGAGAAACTGAGCTTCTTTTTATGGTGCTTACATAAACATTCAAATCAAGGTTCGAAAAAAACAAGAGTCCCCAGGGGGCCTGAGGGCACTCACCTGACATGGTAGTCTAAATATGAACCCAGGGAATTGATTTGAACAAGTTGCATCTGCCCCTTCTAAGAAAAGCTAAAAACAAATATCAAAAGATTCTTACCAGTGGATCTGAAAAAAAAATGAATTTTAAAGAATATTCCTCATATTGAACTAAGTTATAATTCAGGCTCCCACAGGAAGCCCAAATATGAGAACCCAGGGACTTGGCTTGAACAAACTTGAATCTCACCCCTAAAGATGCTGCATACCAAATATCAAAAGATTCTGACTACTGGATCTGAAGAAAATATTTTTAAAGAATATTCCTCATATTGAACTAAGCTATAATTCAGGCTCCCACAGGGTGCCCAAATATGAACCCAGGGACTTGGCTTGAACAAACTTGAATCTCACCCCCTAAGGATGCTGCATACCAAATATCAAAAGATTCTGATTGGTGAATCGAAAGGAGATTTTTAAAGAATATTCCTCATATTGCACTAATCTGAACATTTGGGCTCCCATAGAGAGCCCATATATGGACCCAGGGATTTGATTTCAACAAACATGTGAATGAATCTTCCAAAGATGTTATATGTGAAATATGAAAGTCTTTGGAGTAGTGGTATGGGAGAAGAAGATTCTTTAATGTTTTTCCCATTGCTCACAGTGTTAAAAAATGATGACTCAGACTTTTTTCAAAGTCCTGGAAAAGTAGCCTTTGATAAAACTGATGGCAAATTTGTTTTGAACCATTCCTTTCCGCTGGTCCAAAGGAAGCTTCACACAAAATAAAGACTCTCAGTGCCATATAGTTTTGGAGATATGGGCGTTTTAAATTTTTTCTATTTTCAGCTCTTTCGGTTCCCATGGGGCAACAGGAAAAATGTTTTGGGCATAAATTAGGTACTTATGACCCAATAAGCCCTCATATCAAATTTGGTTCAAATCGGCCTCTCAGTTCGAAAAATATAAATTTTGGTACAATTCGGGCTCAAACAGGAAGACCAAACATGAACTCAGGGACTTGGCTTCAACAAACTTATATCTCACCTCCCAAAGGATACTGTATACCAAATATCAAAAGATTCTGACTGATGGATGTGAAGAAGAAGATTTTTGAATAATATTCCTCATATTGAACTAAGTTATAATTTGGGCTTCCACAGGAAGCCCAAATATGAACCCAGGGACTTTACTTTAATAAACTTATATCTCACCCCCCTAAGGATACTGTATACCAAATATCAAAATATTCTGACTGGTGGATGTGAAGAAGAAGATTTTTTAAGAATATTCCTCATATTGAACTAAGTTATAATTTGGGCTCCCAAAGGGAGCCCTAATATAAACCCAGGGACATCCCTAAGGATGCTGCATACCAAATATCAAAAGATTCTGATTGGTGGATCTGAAGAAGATTTTTAAATAATATTCCTAATTGCAGTAATTTGAATATTTGGGCTCCCATAGAAAGCCCAGATATGGACCCAGGGAATTGATTTCAACAAATATGAAATATGAAAGTTTTTGGAGCAGTGGTTTGGGAGAACAAGATTCTTTAATGTTTTTCCTATTACCCAGTGTTAAAAAATGATGACTCAGCACTTTTTCAAAGTCCTGGAAAAGTACCCTATGATGAAACCAATGGCAATTTTTTTTACCATTCCTTTCTGCTGGTCCTAAGGAAGGTTCACACCAAATAAAAATTCTCAGTGCCATGTAGTTTTGGAGATATGGACATTTCAAATTTTTTTTATATTTTTAGCTCCTGTGGTTCCCATGGGGCGACGGGAGACATTTTTTTGGCATAAATTAAGTACTTGTGACCCAATAAGCTCTCATATCAAATTTGGTTCAAATCAGCCTCTTGGTTTGGAAAATAGAAATTTTGGGACGGGGCCAAAATTCTTGCCCCTCCCATAATGACATCAAATATTGCCCCTCAAACTTCTCTTGAACAAATCTGAGTCTACACCCCAAAAGGAAGCTGCACACCAAATATCAAGTCTCTGCTACTGCTGGTTCATTAGAAGAAGATTTTTTAAGATTTAGGCACACCTTTTGGGTGTGGCCCTACCCAGGTTTGGGGCAACTTGATTTCAACAAAATCAAAATGCGATGTCAGAACAAACAAGTGTCTCAAATTTCACTCAAATCGAGTCAGCAGTTTTGGAGGAGAAGTCACAAAGACCATGTTCATGGATGACGGACGATGGACGAAGAGTGATCACTGAAGCTCATCCTGACTTTCAGTCAGGTGAGCTAAAAATTGTGAACCATTACTTAGCACTTACAATTTAAAACACAATATCTGGTAAATGGATTACCACAAAAGCATCCGAAGAGAGGAGTTCCACCTCGCCAATTCTCTAAATTCTTTAAACCATCATAGGAAGCAAAAGACAAGTTTCAGCTAATGGACCTCTGGGTAACTTACTTTTGCTTCTAAATTGGTAGCGTGCTAAATTATTTTTCAAAACTGAATTGCAACATGGGTATTTCTTAGTTTAGCAAGATTTTGTTCATAGATAATTATATCAAGTTATTGGAGAGTGTCTGTTGAAACTCTCCAATAAATTGTTACAAAACAAATTTTACATAAATCTTTTTTTCTTTTCTGAGAAAAACAACAGGCTAATGCACACAATGAAAAACTTTTAAAATGGCTTTCTGCGCTTTTTGCTTAGTATTTTTTATGCAATTTGAGACTTAATGGGTGGGTGGAAACTCTCCTCTGTGGGTATTTTACTGGTAATTCAATCCACAATTACAGTTCCAGATTATCTGCCCCTACGATGTATCTTTTTTTGTAAAATACCATGAATGAATATCTGGCATTTTGTGAGAGTTTTAACTGAGACAAAAACCAAAACTTGGTTGGAGGGAATTCAAAATTATTATGAAGAGACAGTGGATGTGGCATCAATCTCTCATGTATGAACTAGGAATGGGAATGTTTTTAGCCCCTGATGATAAAGCAACATAGGTTACTATCAATAATATTTGAAAATAGGAAACAAATTAGCTTAGGGCCCCACAAAGTAGATCTTCTGTTTCTCAGGCCATTTTTTTGCAAAATTGCACGTGGGAGGCAGTTTTTTATAATATTTTTTATTTTTGTACTTATATCTTTGCCATTAAAACTTCATGTTCTTGGTTTATTTTATGTTTCAGGCCTCATAATCTACAGAATAGCATGGGTGGTCGTGAATTTCATCCCTTGAGTGCAAGAGGGCTTAGCAATGCTAAAGCATTGCAAAGCCTTGTTGCACTCAAGGGACAAATTTATCAATTTTATTAACTTTGATAAATATCAGACATAAACCATTTAATTATTATTTTTTTAAGGCTGCTTGGTTGTAAAAAGAGAGCATGCAGCAGCTAAAAGGACCATACCAGAGGGCCTGAGAAACAGATTTTTAATTATTTTATTCCTAATTGATTGTTATTCTACTTGTCATCTTCAATAGCAAAGAACTTACAATTGAGTCAGCAATTATCTGATCTGAGTTGCAGTCTGCAGCGGTTAAGTGTAAATGAAATGACTTCTTCTTCACTTCCAACTGCCATGGTCATATCGTGTCCGATAGTTTTAGTGGTGGAAGAAGCTGGATACCCAAAGAACTACTGTGCATTGGCAAATAACTGTCAGACACTTCAATATGGTGACATGACTCATGAAGGCTTAGCATTAGTTGAAGCATAGATGTACAGTATGCCATAACAAACTCTAACACCATGCTTCAACTTGGGCAAGAGAGATCAAGTGTCTTGCCCAAGGACACCACACAGATTATGCAGGTCAGAATCGGACCTGTGACGTTTCTATCTTAAGTCCAATGCACTAATCATTGAGCTCCTTTCTTCTTAATAAAGTATGACTCCTAACTGTGGAACTCTGGAGATGATAAATATTTCAAATAAATATGAACATTAACTTATATACATGTAGAAAAGGTTAATAACTTTTACAACACCAAACAAATAAAAATATAATTAATATATAAATGGGTTCAAGTCAAAACTCATTCCAATTCAATTATTTCCCAGAAATAATTTCATGCTTGAATGGAATGTTCTTATTTAAGACCATTGTATTGAATTGTATTGAATTGTAATGTATGTTCGGGGCACCCTGAGTGATTCATAGTGGGGACAGAAATAAAGTGACCATTGTATTGTATTGAAATAATAAAGAGACCATCGTATTGTATCTCTTTACCTTACACTACAGCCATATCCAGGGTGTAAAATTCATGTGAGAATCAAAATAGATTCTTGCAAATTATTCAAACAAGGAAAACAGTGACAATCAACTCTGATTTGTGCAAAATGATCATTTGATTCTTGTCATAGATTCTGAAAGTGTCCTTAACCCTTTACCTAACATGACAGGCTTGCAAATACAATTCTTGAATAGTTAATTTTTTAAATTTTTTGAGTCAAAAACACAGCTTATGACCTTCATTGGAATGTGCTTGTTCCAATCATGTTCATATGCTATGTTTTTAAGACAAAAAATGAAAAAAATAATGAAAATTGAATGCTGATTTTTGTGAATAGTACTGGCCGGTTTTGGTTGCGTTGGGTAATGGGTTAAAGGCCTGGAGGATTCTACTTATTTTTGGCTCCCTCATAATATGGTAACAATTAGCAGTGGTTTCTAGTGAAGTCTTGGCTGCCTATACAGGCAGCCAAAACTTCACTAGAAACCACTGCCAAGGTATTGTAGCTTCCAGTAGCATTTATTTATTCATTTAGTTATTTATTGGGGAGCGTGGTGGCTCAGTAGGTAGAGATGAGGGGTGCAAGCCAAGAGGTCCCCGGTTCGAATCTCACCTGTGGCAACCATGTTGTGTCCTTGGGCCCACATGGGGGCACAGTGATGTTGTGTACTAAGGCGTACTACACGTCAATGGTGCACTTGTCTTTAACCAATGTTAACCCTGCTTGTGTTGAGTTAGTATGCTGGGGAGTCTGACAGTTGCTCACCATATCTCGGTGGTTCTCTCCAAGTACTCTGGCTTTCACCACCCATAAAACTGTGCAACACGAGGTGACCCTGCTGTTGAAAGTGTCATTAAACCCCAATAAATAAATATTTATTTATTGGTATGTAACGTCATTTTCAGCATCTTTGGCTATATCAAGACCATGACATAGGTATGAAGTCATGTTTAGCTAATCGTTTATACCAATGCTGCCCACTTCAGAGGACTTCCACCCCAGGCGATGATTCCAGGTCATATGTTACTAGTAAAGCAGAAATTGTATGCCACAGTAAACAAGCACTGCTACACTTACCATGGTTCCCACAGAGCAGCTTCCAGTTGCAAGGCCACAAAATTTCTGTATGTTTGAACAAGTGTTTTACAAGGACACGAAAGACAATAAACTAACCAGGTTGGAACTAGGTTTTCAAGTGTTAAACTCTTGGAAATAGATAAATATATGGTCTGTTTTACTATGGATTATGAACTGGCTGCTGTCATAAGGGTATTACACCACACTCAAATTCTATTTTTTTAAGAACTGAAAGAGGTTTGGGCAAAGAGGAGTTCGAGAGAATCAAAAACGAATCATGCAAACAAATCAAGACATATTTTAAGGCCAGATATCCGGTCAGTGCTATTAACAGGAATGACCTTTCATTTTTTCTTTTATTTTTCACCTCCAAAACATAGCTTATGTTGCCTCATTGGAATTAACTTGTTTACCTTGTTTCAATGTGGGTCATAAGCTATGTTTGTTTTTGAGTAGGGCTGGTGAAGCACGATGTTTCTCTTGAATCAAAACTCAATTTTGAATTGAGCAAAAAGGTTTGAAACTGGATTGAATCTCAAAGCAAATCCACTTTTCAATTGTTACGATACTACGGCCTGCTGGTGTCATGAACCCAATACTAATAGGCATACAAGAAAATTGACAGGTGTCACAAAGGTAGTCAAATAAAAAGCCATTTATCATCCTCTGAGTGCACCAAGGTGCCATCTGCAATGCCAAGGCATTGCAGATGGCACCTTGGTGCACTGAATGTATGATATATTGTACAAACTATACTGTACTCCACTATCACTATATTTATTTATTGGTGTTTAAGGTCACATACTTATGCACAATGGCTAATCGTGACCATGACAGTTTTATGGGTGGAGGAAGCCTGAGTACCCGGAGAGAACCACCGAGCATCGATGAGCAACTGTCAGCTCCTGAATATTCTAAATGTGTTCAAGCTCCGCTCAAGCAGGGTTACTGCAGTTGAAGACATGTGCACCATCGACATGCAGTACGCCTTAGTATACGGTGTCATCGTGCCCCCAAGTAGGAAACCAGGATAAAGTGCCTTGCCCAAGGACACAATGCAGGTTGTCCCGGACGGTTGTCCCGGACGGGGATTGAACTCGGGACCTCTAGCATAGGAGTCCAACAGTCTACCACCGAGCCACCGTGCACCCTCCACTTTCACTACCACTTCAAATGTCATTTTATGAATTTTCTGACTGAATTTATGCTACCTAGTTAGACTGGATACATTCAATCTCATTCATCACAACACTGCAGGGTGAGTTGTTATCTTAGAATGTCCACAATAAAGAAGTGAAATGAAATGCAAATCTCTCCAGGATTCGATTTTATCAACTAAGCCTTTAAATTCCAAAAATTCACAACAGTAACAGCTAGATGCCACTCAATTTATTTATTTATTGGAGTTTAACGACACTTTTGACAGCCAGGGTCACCTCATGTCAGACAGTTTTATGGGTGGAGAAAGCCAGAGGAGAACACAGAGAGAATCACCGAGCAAAGGCGAGCAACTGCCAGACTCCCCAACATACTAACTCCACACAAGCAGGGTTAGCATTGGTTGAAGGCAAGTGCACCATCAACGTGCAGTATGCCTTAGTACACAGCACCACCATGTCCCCACGTGGGCAATCGAGATGAAGTGCCTTGCTCAAGGACACAATGCGGTTACCCCTGGTGGGTAGCAAACCGTAGACCTTACAGTTTGAAGTCCAATATCATACCCAATCAGCCATCACACTCCCATCCCACTAAATTACAGGAGTGTTCCCAAATTACAAAAATGTTAACAAAATAATAGGCAAATAGATAGGGTTTTTTTAGTGCTTTGTTATCCACATTCTTTAGATGTGATTTAACCCTCAAATGGGGGGGGGGGGGGGGGGGGAGGGGGGGGCAGTGGCATTGCGGTAACCGGTTCTCGTCAGATCACTGAAGTTAAGCAACATCAAGCCTGGTTAATCAATGGATGGGTGACTGTCTGAGCAATCAATTCAGACTCCCGCATTGTGTCCTTGGGCAAAGCACTTAACCCCGATTGTCCACATGGGGAAGGATGGCACCATGTACTAAAGTGTGCTGCACGTTGATGGTGCACATGTCTTCAACCAGTCTAACCCTGCCTGTGCTGCAGTGTGGGAGTTACAATGTTGGGGAGCTGACAGCTGCTCGACATTGCTCGGTGGTTCTCTCTGGGTACTCGGGCTTCCTCCACCCGTAAAACTGTCACGGTCATGATTAGCCATTGTGCATAAGTATATGACCTTAAACACCAATAAATAAATATAACCCTCAAAGGTCTGGATATGTATATACATTTTTGCTACATTTTAACTACATCCTGTGGCTTTGCAGTTGTTTCTAGGTAAGACTTGGCTGCATATGTAGGCAGCCAAGACTTGCCTAGAAACAACTGCAAAGGTACTTATAAAATAATATAACACCGAGTTTATCCAGAGAATCCATGTTGGGGCACCTGTTCTGTTGCAGTAAAAAGTTTGAAATAAGCCCCTAACTTAAGGTTAATAAACATTTTGAGATGTTTATTAACCCGCCTTGCTCGAGGCCAGGAGGACAGTGCATTCTCTTTTTTGCCAGAAGTGCACTAGTGGCGAAAAGACTTTAAGGAACTGTAACTGAAAAACTCTTGAGTTTTTCCTTTCCAACGTATTTTATTTGTGCCAATGCCAGTGGGGGAGGGGGGTGCGGTGGAAGGGGGAGTATCAGGTATAATGATGGAGGCTGGTTGATTATCACCAAAGATGTATACAATTGGCAGGGTGAGTTCTAAAGTTTTATATTTATATAATGCCAATACTATTGAGTATCATATCACAATTTTAGATATGTTGTAAACTCCCAGTCTAAGCTATACCCAGAGTAAAGTGTCCTCTTTGATACCCCCTGCCCCGCTTGCCCACGGATACTACTGGCACCTCTGCTTCTTAAGTGAATATTACAAACAGTTTCCTCAGTGGGGCTGAAAAGCAAATGACTTTGCGAGTTTGTGATGTCCTCAAATTAAAGCAATCAAAAGGGCTGTTGTATTAATATATATTTATTGGTGTTTAAGGTCACTTTCAGCATTTATGGCTATATCATGGCTGCAACATAGATATGTCATCAATTGTTAAAACCTCTGCTGCCCACTTAAGAGAACATCCACCCCAGGCATTGGCTACCTGGTCCTATTTTACCAGTAAAAAAGAACTTTTTTTACTACTTTAACCCTTTACCCAACGTAACGGCCAAAATCGGCCAGCGCTGTTCACAAAAATCACCAATTTTTATTATTTTTTCATTTTTTGTCTCAAAAATACAGGTTATGACCCCTCTTTGGAACGAGCTCGCTGAGCTCGTTCCAAAGAGGGGTCATAACCTATATTTTTGAGACAAAAAATGAAAAAAATTAGTTATTCAAACATTTTATTTGCAAGTGTCGTCTGCTTTTCATGTTGGGTAAAGGGTCAAACAAGCACTGCTTCATATCCCTCAGAGATGCACATTTTTTATTTTTGATTATGAATGCGTTATTTGAAAAGCAAAACAATTATTCAAATGTGTTTTTAATAAAACATAAATACATTTTTAACATCTAACACTTTATGTGGAGCTCTTGCAAAGTCAATTTCAAAATGGTCTTCATAAAATTACTTTTGAAATGAAATACATTAATATGAGCCTCTATTCTTCTGAACATGTTTTGGTTTCACTCCCATAAATGAATTTTTTTATCTTCACTGAAGTGATTTAAGAACAATTTTAACATGCCTTTGCTTAGAAAATTTCAGATGAAACTAGAGGTACTGTGAGCAAGCTCACAAAGTGATACCCCCTGAATGTATAAGTTAGATTATCTCCACTTGGAAATGTTAGAACGGAATTATATTGCTTCATGCACATCTTCATATGGAGTTCTTCCATTGTGTAAAGTTTCATGACAATTCTTCAAACGGTTTAGGAGGAGTTGCGCTTATAAGGATGGACAGGCGGACAGATGGACGGACAGACAGGGTGATTCCTATATACCCCCCCAAACCTTGTTTGCGGGGGGTATAATAAATGAAAGTGTCAATGACACTGTAGCTCAACTTGTCAAGACAAAGACATGTACATGTATAGTATGTGACACAGCAATGACAAACATCTAGGTAATGACCTGATAACAAAGGTACATATAAAGTATTGTAACGGTCTGTACATAAATACTGAGCATTGCCTGTAACAAATGTATAGGTAAAGTATTGTAAAGGTGGGTGACAGTCAGATGCTAAACTAGAAAAAAATCTTTCAGTCCCAGAGTGGGTCTGACTGAACCCCAAAATATTTGTTCTCATAGCACAGTGATAACAAAGGCACCCCAAAACACACTCATTCCTGTCCCAAGGTGAAAACAAAGGTTCCCAAGAAGTTTCGTGAAGATCAGTTCACAAATATGAGCTGTGTAGAAGTTGTGACAAAAAACTGATTGGACCTGATTTCGGTACAAAATGGCCACTGGCAGCCATCTTGAATTTTGGACCACGCCCAGAAACACTCGTTCTCGTCCCAAGGTGATAACAAAGGTGCCCAAGAAGTTTTGTGAAGATCGGTTCATAAATACAGCCTCTAGCCTGAGCCGTATTGACATGTGCACTTACAGAGTATAAGTAGCACTGAATAAATCAAAGTTCATCTAATTTGCATAATTTCTGCACGAGAAAAAAACCCGTACTATATGTGATGTATTCCATGTTACTAAACATTCATCCAAAAATTTATTCAAATCAGAACTTTCATACAGAAGTTCTGTACAAAAGACTGATTGCACTAATTTTGGTACAAAATGGCTGCTGGTGGCTATCTTGAAATTCGGACCACACCCAAAAACACTCGTTCTCATCCCACGGTAATAACAAAGGTACCCATGAAGTTTCGTAAAGATCGGTTCATAAATACGACATCTAGCCTGAGCCATATAGAAGTTGTGTACAAAAAACTGATTAGACCTAATTTCGATACAAAATGGCCACTGGCAGCCATCTTGAATTTTGGACCGCACCCAGAAACACTCGTTCTCGTCCCAAGGTGATAACAAAGGTACCCAAGACGTTTCGTGAAGATCGGTTCATAAATACAGACTCTAGCCCGAGCCGTATTGACATGTGTACTTACTGTGTGTATGCAGCACTGAAAAAATCAAAGTTCATCTAATTTGCATAATTTCTGCACGAGAAAAAAACCCGTATTATATGTGATGTATCCCATGGTACTAAACATTCACACACAAAATTATTCAAATCAGCGCTTTCATATGGAAGTTCTGTGCAAAAATCTGATTGCACCAAATTTCGTACAAAATGGCTGCCATCGGCCATCTTGAATTTCGGACCGGACCCCAAAACACTCGTTCTCGTCCCACGGTGATAACAAAGGTACCCAAGAAGTTTCGTAAAGATCGGTTCATAAATACGGCCTCTAGCCCGAGCCGTATTGGCATTTGCACTTACAGTGCTGAAAGTAACACCAAAAAACATCAAAGTTAGTCTAATTTGCATAATTTACGCACGAGAAAAAACCCCGTATTATATGTGATGTATCCCATGGTACTAAACATTCATACAAAAAATTATTCAAATCAGAGCTTTCATATGGAAGTTCTGTACAAAAAACAGATTTCTGCATCGTCGGTACAAAAAGGCAGCTGGCAGCCATCTTGAATTTCGGACCGCACCCAAAAACACTCGTTCTCGTCCCACAGTCATACCAAAGGTACCCAAGAAGTTTCGTAAAGATCGGTTCATAAATACGGCCTCTAGCCCGAGCCATAGCAGCTTGGCACTTACAGCTCTGAAAGTAACACTAAATAAATCAAAGTCAGTCTAATTTGCATAATTTACTCACGAGAAAAAAATCCGTATTATATGTGATGTATCCCATGGTACTAAACATTTATACAAAACTTTATTCAAATCAGAACTTTCATACAGAAGTTCTGTACAAAAAACTGATTTTTGCATCATCGGTACAAAATGGCCGCTGGCAGCCATCTTGAATTTCGGACCACACCTAAAAACACTCGTTCCCGTCCCAGGGTCACAACAAAGGTACACAAGAAGTTTCGTAAATATCGGTTCATAAATACGACCTCTAGCCCGAGCCATAGCCAATTGTTGACGTACGGACAGACGGACAACGGGCCATGACAATAGCTCAAATTTGACTTCGTCAAAGTTGAGCTAAAAATATTGTTTGTCTTTATTACATATACAAACAATATCACAAACATGGATATTTTTCAGAAATATTGCAGAATATTATCTTTGCCAACCCAGGCCTTACAGTTTGTCCCGATTCATGAACCCATGCTGAGAGAATCAGTTTTCAATTTCCCTTTACTTAACGAATCACCCGCATCCGCCCGTGTAATATGCAAATTCAGCAGTTTAAAAAATATTATTTTTAAAAACATTTCAACAAAACCATATCATGTGACCCCTCGTTGGAACGAGCTCATTCCAACGAGGGGTCACATGATATGGTTTTGTTGAAATTTTTGAAAAATTAAAAAAAAAGATATTTAAAATAATAAATTTTAATATCGTCTGCATTGGGTAAAGGGTTAAGTAATATAGAATTTGAGAGTACTGCTGTATCATTGTGAGTGTAACCAGTACATATGACACAGTTAAAAAACAAACCTCACATATATATGTTCACAAGAGTTTAACCCTTACAGGCCTAGTTCCAATTTCGGTGAGTTTTCTTGTCTTATATAAACAACACCTGTTCCAACATGCAGGCTTTTGGTCAACGTGCTGACTTAAGTTTCAGTATCTAATTGGCAGTGGTATCTAGTGAAGTTTTCATTAGACACCACTGCTAGGTCATAGAGTGACTTTATTATAAAAGAGCAAATAAGTAAGTAAAATTCTCCAGTCCTTTAACTCTTTGCCCAGCACAGGGTTTCTCTTGTCATTGAAATCAATATAAATAGGGCACATTTAATTAAATTACCCCCCACCCCAGTAAATTGAATGGATTTTTTTTCATCATTGATTTCTTGTGTCATATTTAGATTAATTTTTCATCAAATCTAGTCATGGCTGCTTCATAGCAGCTATGACTAGATTTGATGAAAAATATTCTGAAAATACTCAGCGGGTTAAGAGTTATGGACAATTTCAAAGTCAAAGAATCAAACTAACATTCTGTGAGAATGAAGGTTGATTCTTATTATTTTCCTTGCAAAAGTCATTTATGACAACAGATTCAGATTCTCGCATGAATTTTGAGCCCTGCAACCCATCATTGCTATCTGATTAGGAATTAACTGTAAGTGGGTGCCCAGACCCTTTACTCTTGAAATGTGACTTAACATTTCCCCCATTTGATTTGTCTCTACTATGGCCATTAAAGTCAAGAAAAATGCACATTTCTGGATCCATGTTTAACAAGGGCTGTGCAAAGTGAGGGTCACTGCCCCCGACCAGTAAACATGTTTGAAGTAGCCTTAAAGATATTGTGGGACAGAAAAATTTTTGAAGTTAAAAGAGTGAAAATAGAAAATTTTTCCAAAGTCCAAAAAGTGAAAAAGGGCCATAACTGTGGGAAAACTTATTGGACGGAACCTGTTCCTTGTGCATATAAGTTCCCCCAGGCAGGTCTATCAGCATACCAAAGGAGATCCAAATCTGACCAATGGCTTTCAAATTACAATGCAAAACATTTGTACAGACAGATGGACAGAGGGCTTCACTAGATACCCCCAAATCCTCCTTTGGTATGTCAGGGGCATAAATTTCCCCATGGTGCCCAATGGGGAAATAAGTTGAGTATAGAGCAAAAAATGAACATATTCTTCATATTAAAGAGCGTAAGACCCACATATGCTTTGTATTCCTACAATGCCACTAAAGCACATGGGCCAATGTATATATATTATTAGTTACACAGTTTGTTGGTGGCCTAATATGGTATATATGGTGTCAGTTAATTTCATATTGGACAAGAGCGAAGCTTGAGTCAAACAAGGAATTAACTGACACCATATATACCATATTAGGCCACCAACAAACTGTGTAACAAATATATCTTATCGACTGCTGCATCGATGCACAGAACTAATAACAACAGCAATCAAAATTAAATGAGAGAATTCTCACAATGTGTTCACGTATTTTTGCCTTGTTCCAATATGGGAGAGTACCTACAGGCACTCTCCCATAAATTGTAACAAGGCAAATTCATTCATACCAAACAGTTTCATTTCGAAGGTAACATGACACACATCCACAGAATATGAAGCTTTTTAAGTTGCCTAACCTGCACTTCAGACCAAATATGGGCTTCCAGCACTCAATCTTTCAACTTGAAGCATTTATCGGCTGCTGCCATTTTGAATAATCAATGAACAAAGGGGAGATTACCCATAGCAGTCAGCGTATATTGATGTTGACAGGCAGCATATGGTTTTATATGCAGTCTGCATGTGACCAATGAAATTCCCCGATACTTGTAGGAGGTAAGCTATATCAGTAAGTGGGTGACTTGTTTGACCGTGTCCCCTCTCAAATCCAAAATGCTTCCTACATCCCTGATCATGTAGCTCATGCGAAACAGATGCATCTCAATCTGATGTCTCAGCTGGAAACACATATCACAGCCAACAGAAGGTGGGTGTTTACACTTTACCTAACATGAAAGGCAGACGACACATGCAAACAAAATTTTTAATAACTCAATTTTTTTCATTTTTTGTGCCAAAAACATGGCTTAGGCCCCCTAACTGAAATGACCTCATTCCAATGAGGTGGTCATAAGCTATGTTTTTGAGACAACCCCTCATTGGAATAAGCTCATTCCACTGAGGGAGTCATAAGCTGTGTCTTTGAAACAAAATTTAAAAAAAAAATAATGAAAACTGAAAGGTGATTTTTTTCAAATGGCGCAGGGCAGTTTTTTGCCATTATGTTGGGTAAAGGGTTGATACAAACCATCCATGCCAATTCTCAAATAAGTTACATTTCTAAAATAGTTAAAACTAATCACTACTCTAAGAACAAAGGAACAATTATTTTTCCTGTTCTTTTGTTTGTCCATCAATACTGCCATATTCCTTATTAACGTCTGATACACCAAATGCAACTGATCTAGTGAAATCTGTTTGTCAATTTGTTTCCTCATCAAAGCTGCTATTTTCATTCTTAATGCTTTGGCACATTAAATGTAGCAGACACATCAGGGGCCGAGTCTACATCACCAACATCAAACATTGTGAAGGTAAACTGGGGTTTGATTGGTTCCGTTACTTCTACAGTTCCTTCTTCTAAATTGGTCTCAACATTCGCTACATTCATTTTAGACAAATGCTGGCGAGCTGCATGTTCATGTAGCTTATCTTTGCGGTAAAAATGTTTACCACAAAACCGACATTCAAACTCAGGTGGTCGGTGGTATCTCATGTGACGGTTAACAGAAGACTTGCTGCTGAAGCTCTTATTACAGATACTACAAAGGAATACAACCTGAAAAGATAAAGATGACAGTGAATAAAATGATACAAGATTAATCAAAACAAACAGAGTATTTGCCTATATAGACCAGGAGCCAATACTATTACAATTGTATTTTCTAGAATTGTATTTTCTACCTATTAATATAACTGACTAAAATGAATCATTAGCATTTTCAAAGATATGGCAATTTGCCAACTGGCAAATTGCCAGATCTTTGAAAATGCTAATGGTTCATTTTAACCCATTTAAAATCATAACTAGAAAATACAATTCTAGAAAATACAATTGTAAAAGTTTTATAGTTTTGACCCCTGATGAAGGAAGAAGAATCCAAGGAGGTCTTGAGTCCGAAACTTCCTACCTAGTGTAAGTTCTTGAACTCTCAGTCTATCGAAAGGTACCTGGAGCCAATACTATAAAATATATACAATTGTATTTTCTAGAATTGTATTTTCTACCTATTAATATAACTTATGGAAATGAGTCATTAGCATTTGAAAAGATATAGTAATTTGCCAACTGGCAAATTGCCACATTTTGAAAATGCTAATGATTCATTTCAACCCATTTAAAGTAAAAACTAGAAAATACAATTCTAGAAAATACAACTGTAAAAGTTTTTTAGTATTGGCCCCTGGACCTGTACACCCTCAAGTTGAACAAATACAGATTTTTCGAGTAGCTTTCTGGGACATTTTCTGGTACTTTCCAAGACATTTGTCTGAAAATATTTTGATCAGCTCTCATGTTTGCAATATTTGGATACATACCAGCTAACAGGCCTTAAAATTTGTATCACAAGAATCAATTTTGATTCTCACAAACACCTGGTGTGAGAATCATTTTTCAGTCCTTATGTAATTTAGAATTTACGAGTACTGTTGTTCCCTAATGAGTGTAACCAGTATATATTACATAGTAAAAACAACAAATTTAATATTTCTGTATTTATTAGAGTTTAACCTTTCAGGCCTAGTTCCAATTTGGGTGAGTTTTTTGTCTTGCATGCAGAACACATATGTTCCAAGATACAGACCTGTGGTTGACTTACCAATGGAAGTTGTTTGTTTGACAGTATCTTTTTACCAAACATATATATAAAAATACAAATAGAGATTTCACTAACTGAATGTAAATTAGGATGTGGAAAACGGATCCAGCAGTAAGCCAAAGCTTATGTAAGCTGTCTCCATATCAGGAGAAGAATGTTCAAGTTAAAGGGAGGGTATCACGATATTTCAGTTGCTCGACACCAGAAACGAATGACTTGAATAGGCCAGCCTCTCTTTGTAATTGATACAGCACTATGGTGATGGAAGTTGAAGTACCTTGTAGTGGTTTCTAGTGAAGTCTTATTTTCCTGGTAGGCAATGTGTTACCTGATTATGAAGGAGCATAAAATTAGTGGAATTCTTCAGTCCTTCAATTAGTATTTTTTCGTCATCAAAATTTATTCAGATGTCTGTCTGCATCTGTATGGATACTTAGAGTCCCTGCTGGGTTAAAACAGTAGGGGCTTGTAACAATTTATGGGAAAGTGCCTTGATGTACTCTCCCAAAAATTGTAACAAAGCAAATCCATATATACTATTAAAAAAAAGTAGGGGATTTCCAAACTGATGTTCATATTTTTGGAAAATGGTATTGGATACGTGTGATTTGACACATCAATATGTTACCAAGTTTTGTGTGGATCATGAATGTCACCGGCCCATGAAAACTTTGTGCAGGTTTTTTGCATGTGTGCCGCGTTAATGTCTGTGGAGTGCGTTTTGAAATTTTCATTTGTACTGGACAGACTTTTTCAGAGGTCTCATCATTCTTTTCCTGATATAAACTCATTCAATAGTTTCTGGTCGAAACTAACTTTTGAGGTATGCGAAGACTGACACATGACGAACGTTTACGTTGGCATATTGGAAGTTGGCAACAGACAGAGTGCAGTGGCTCAAATTCTCAACGTTACACAATCGGTGATTAGCAGATTGTGGTCACGCTACTGTCAGACAGGCAATGTTGATGACAGACATCGGTCAGGTCGTCCAAGGGCGACAACTGCTAACCAGGATCGTTTCATCTGAACCACAGCATTATGTAACCGCCATGAAAGTGCCTCAGAAATTGGACAGCAGCTGCACCGAGCAAAAGATGTGTGAGTCAGTGGTCTGACTATCCGAAATCGCCTATACAGCTGGAATTTGTATGCTCGATGATCTCGAATAATTCCACGTTTGACTGAACGTCACATCGCAGCAAGGCATAATTGGTGTGGAGCATGACAGCGCTGGGACAATTGTTGGTGGAGCAACGTCATGATGTAACCGTTAGGCAACATGATCGTTTTTGTGGTGGATCGGTTATGGTGTTGGAAGGCATAACCATGACAAGCAGAACAGCATTACATGTCATCCAAGGGCGTGCCACAGGGCAGTACTACCGTAACAACATATTAGCAGCTCATGTAGTGCCATTTGTGCAACGTCATGGCCATTGATTCATTTTCCAAGATGACAATGCAAGAGCAGACAGGGCCCGTGTCACTACAGAGTTCCTCCAGGAGCAGAACATCACTACACTGACTTGGTCAGCACTAAGTCCAGACCTTTCCTCAATCGAGCACGTCTTGGATATGCTTGGCAGGTGCCTTGACAATGCCAACAACCCCCACCAATGTCCAGGAACTCGCCGCTGCAGTGCAGGAAGAATGGAATAACATCAGTCAAGCTGATATTGGACATTTGGTGAGGAGTATGCCACAACGGATCTGCGCTTGTCTTGCGAACCGAGGAGGATTTACAAGGTATTGATCTTGGACTGAATGTGGTAAATTCTCTGATTGACCGTCCATGTTTTCTACAGCTCAGTGCGTGGAATGTGTGCTTGTCAGACACCCAACTATCGCTGAAATCATTCACCAGATGTCATGCTTGACATGCTCATTCCATAGAGGGGTCATAACCTATGTTTTTGAGACAAAAAATGAAAAAAATAATGAAAATTGAATTTCGATTTTTTTTAACAGCGCTTACCGGTTTCGGCCATTATGTTGGGTAAAGGGTTAAAACCCAAATTCTGCAGTAATTGGACAGTGCATTACCACCAAGAAAACACTTGACTGTAGCATGCCCCCACACAGCACATGGACACATGAGGATGAAGAGCAAACCATGATTTATTACTCGTACATCAGCTGTGTCTGTAAGACACTTATGATGCCCCCGCTCAATGAGTTCTGTCAAACAAGATTGATTTTATTAAATTCCTACTTGCATTTTGGGAAAATTTTGCTATTTGAAATGTCTTTAGTTTGACATCAGTGTGCAGGGACTTAAGTAAATGGTAAAGATCTGGTAAAGACCCCTTTGAAATGTGAAAAACTCATGATATCTCATGTGACACGCACAAGGACAAAAAATAATGATTTCCATGTCATGACAAGAGAAATTAACTGGTAAAATTATTTTTCAAAGGTGATTTGTAAGGTTTAAAAAGACATGTATGTTTCTTAAGCAATCCCGCTCTGAAACTGAACCCTCTCATCAGACGTTTTTATTGACTTGGAGTGTCTTTCAATATTACAGTGGAGCCCACTTAATTGGATATCTCTTAATTGTATATCCCTGTTAATTGAACAAAATTTTCAAACACAAAACCATTTACCATACCTTCAGTACAAATTTGATCTGTTAATTGCATATGGGTGTAGAGTAAACTCCTGTTAATTGTATATAAATTTTTGTAATATGTCGAAAAAATTACTGTGACACGCACCAAATTCCCCTTATTTATCAACCTTTTTGGCCTCACTACATCCAATACAGGCATTTATTCTATTATATCTTGTTGGACAGAGCTCTATGAGCTCTGTCAAACAAGATATAATAGAATAAATGCTCAGTTTACTTCCAGAACACAGGAAACTGACCAAATCCCTGTTAACTGTATACTCCTGTTAATTGAATAATTTTCACTGGCAAAATGGATATTCAATTAACCCTTTACCCAACGCAGACGATATCAAAATTTATTATTTTAAATATAATTTTTGGAATTTTTTCCAAAAATTTCAACAAAACCATATCATGTGATCCCTCGTTGGAACGAGCTCATCAAGCACGTACCAACGAGGGGTCACATGATATGGTTTTGTTGAAATTTTTCAAAAAATAATATTTTTTCAGCTGCTGAATCAGCATATTACGCGGGCGGATGCGGCCGATTCATTCGGTAAAGGGTTAAGAGTTAAGTTGTATAACTAAAGATACAAAACAGTTTTACTTTTTAAATCATGAGATGATTTGTATAATTATGCACTTTCTATATTTTCTGTGTGTAAAAAGACAGTGGAAGACTTCTCAATTCATGCTCACCATATGCAAGAAAAAAATAATGAAAGTGTCAATGACACTGTAGCTTAACTTGTCTGTGTGTTATGTTTGATGAAAAGGATAATGTTCAATGTTTACGAAAGGATTATGAAATAAGACAAGAATTGTGATAATTGGGAATATGTTAATTTCTGTTCCCTGTATTCGATGTTTTCAATAAAAATAATATGAGGTGTAGACTGTACTAAAGAATTGAGGGGTGGGTTAATGTGGCCCTCACAGTTAATGTGTATCAATGAAAGTTACCAATTTACAGTGAAAATATTCCAAAACAAATCATCCTATCAAGTTACAATGAAATACCTTCATAAATACGGCCTGTAAGCTGTGCTAAAGGTTTTTGGGCTTCAGGCCTGTGTAGCATCACGTTTGACCGATGGCAACCAAAAGGGGACGTCCTCATCTAGACATTATACTGAGTCATCTTACCAAGTTACAATGAAATCCCTTCATAAATATGACCTGTAGTCTGTGCTAAAGGTTTTTGGATTTTGGGCTCAGGCAGCTGTCACAGCTGAATGATCGCAACCAAAAGGCGATGTTCTCATCTAGACAGTATCTGGAGTCATCCTACCAAGTTACATTGAAATCCCTTCATGAATATGACCTATAGACTGTGATAAAGGTTTTCGGGGCCCCTATAGCCATCACATTTGACCAATCGTGACCAAAAGGGGACGTTCTCATCTAGACATTATATGGAGTCAACCTACCAAGTTACAATGAAATCCCTCCATAAATACGACCTGTAGACTGTGCTAAAGGTTTTCAGGTTTTGGGCTCGGGCAGTCGTCACGGTTGACAGATCACGACCAAATGGGGAAGTTCTCATCTAGACATCATACGGAGTCATCCTACAAAGTTAAAATACAATCCCTCCATATTAAATATGACCTGTAGACTGTGCTAAAAGTTTTGGGGTTTTGGGCTTGGGCAGCTGTCACGGTTGACAGATCATGACCAAAAGGGGACATTCTCATCTAGATATTATACAGAGGCATACTGCCAAGTTACAATGAAATCCCTTCATAAATACGACCTGTAGACTGTGCTAATGGTTTTCAGGTTTTGGGCTCGGGCAGCCATCACGGTTGACCGATAGCAACCAAAAGTTGACATGCTCATTTAGACATGATCTCAAACCTTCATATGAAATTTTGTGATGATCGGACAAACATTACAAGGTGTAGCTTGTGCTAAAGGAAAATGTGAACAGACTCACAGACTAACAGACTTCCGCACGCGTGATGGCAATAGCCTATCTTGACTTTGTCAAGTTAAGCTAAAAATTACAAATAAAACCCTCCCTCCCTCACTAATTTGAAAAAAAGATGCCTGAGAATCAATTAATTTATTGTGTGTGGCCTAACATTGATATTTTGTTTTCAAAGTTACCATGTCACCAGCAAGGAGAGTCTTATGCAATAATTTGTTTACAAATATCTGTTTTCTTACAATTTATTATAATCCTGACAGCCCACGTGGGGACATGGTGGCACTGTGTACTAAGGCATACTGCACGTCAATGGTGCACTTGTCTTCAACCAATGCTAACCCTGCTTTTGTGGATTTAGTATGTTTCAGAGTCTGATAGTTGCTCGCCATTGCTAAGTGGTTCTCTCCAGGTACTTTGGCTTCCTTCATTCATAAAACTGTCTGACATGAATTGACCCTGGCTGTCAAAGGTGTCATTAAACCCCAATAAACAAATAAATAAATAACATGTCTTGTAACACTTTTCAGTAGAGATACAATAGTTGCTTCTAACATTAAACCATTTAATAAGTCCAGCATTTATCTGGGGGGGGGGGGGGGGGGGGTGGAACTTGGAAGAGCTGATGTTCAATACTCGTGCTGATGTTAAAGATATTTTCAGTATCTTTGACTAAATCATAACCCAAACACAAATATAAAGACAAGTTTAGTGAATTGTTTGCAGCAATACTGCCTATTTTGTAGGACCCTCACCCCAGGTGTGGGAAAGACTGCAAACATAATTTTTTTTATTGGTCCCTGTCATTTTAACAGGTACTAGAGATGGGAGCCAGTTTTGATTTTTCTGATTCAGTTTCCGTTTTGGTTCAATTGTAGGAAAAAACCTTGGTTTGGGTTCAGTTTTTCTGTATGTTAAGAACTGACAGTAAATAACACCTCTGGCTCCTTAACTTGGAAAAAATCCCCAATAATTTTTTCAATACCAGTCAACACAAAAAACCTTGTCTTGTCCACTGGGTTCAGCCTAACTTCCCTTTGATAATTCTTAGGGGTCCTGGATAGGGCCTATTCCCAACAAAAATGATCGGAATTCACATAATCATTAGGGTAAGGGACTTATACACCAAATTTGGTTTTGATTCAATGACGCAAACTTTAGTTATCACTCCGGACGTGGGATGGACCTACACACACATGGACAGATGCAACTGATTACAATAGTCCTCCGACAAAATGTCTTTGTCAGGGGACAATAATCTGCAGTTGAGGCTGCAGTACACTTTAGTAGACAGTATCACTGTGCCCCCACATGGACAATTGGGATCAGGTGTCTTACCAAAGGACACAATGCAGTTACCACTGGTCAGTATCAAATCATTGACCCTTTGGATTAAAGTCTTATGCTCTAACTAAGCCTGGAAATAAGCAGACTGTCATCTGCAGAATGAGGTCCCCAGAGGGTAAATTTGGTGATGCTACTCTGCACAGCAGGGTAGCATCATAAAATTTACCCTATGTGAGCCTCAATCTGAATTAAGGTCTCCAGCCTAAACAAAAAGAGGTACCAGACCATAAATTAGCCCACTGTTTGGGATATCATCTCCAAATTCACCCTTTGGGGGACCTCATTCTGCAAATGACAGATTGCTTATTTTCAGGCTTGGATCATCTAACCACTGAGCCATCATACTTCCTTATGTTGCTGTGTAGATGTATAAAGCAGCATTAATCTCTTGGGCAGTACCCTGTATTTATTCAAGCCTTGATATATTTTTAGGGTCTATCATCACTTCAAGTGGGAAAGTATAGTTTATGTTAGTCAAATTCAACTCACTTTCACTTCCAAAATTCCAATGCAGAATACCAAAACAAGTTAAGTTTATATTAATATGCATGTTAGTTGCTCTTTAAAATCACTTTCAGCACGTAAAGCTATATTTTGACTGCAACACATATTTAACTCTTAAAGGCTTATTTCTGACTTTTACGTCCTGATTTTGTCCTATTTCTGACTTTTAACCTGTAATCATGAGGAGATCTTGCTGAAAATAGACATACTATCTTGGCAGTGGTTTCTAGTCAAGTCTTGGCTGCCTAAATGGGCAGCCAAGACTTGACTAGAAGTCACTGCTTAGTTCAGAGAATTGTTCACAGCAACACTGCTCATTTTAGAGGACCCTCACAAAGGTGTTGGAAAGACTGCAAACAATATTTTTATTGATGCCTGTCATTGTGACAGGCACCAAATGATTTTTTCCGGTCATCCCAAACCTGGTACCTTCCACAGGGATTGGGACCCAGTAGAGACACCATTATTATGATGAGTGTATGAGATATCAAGGGTTTTCACATTTCAAAGGGGTGTAACCCTTTTCTTTTTGTTCATTACTCTTGGTGGTAAAGAACAAGCCCCAATGAAACTTCATGGCAGCCCTAAATATAGCCATAGAGGCTTGATTTGAACAAACTTGTAAATCAAACATGGAAGCATTTGGAACAGCGGTTTGAAAGGAGAAGATTTTTTAAAGGTTTTCCCATTACCAATGGTTTTAAAATCTGGGAGCCCTATATGATGCCCCTAAATATAAGGAAATCTTTAAACTGTTTTCCCCATTACCCACAGTATTGAAGGGTAAGGTCCCAATTACATGCTCGACCCTTTGGACCGTAATAGTATATTCCATGCCAGTTTAGAACCACCAACTTGTGGAGTCTATATTCATTACATGGGGAGAGACCCGTCAATATTTTCAACATGCAGCCTTATAGGCATTCAATATATGAAATTATAGTTTTTGTATGAAAAAGGAAACTAAAAGTTATTGCTTAGAAACTGAAAATCTATTTATAGTAATAATGAAACTGGCCATCAAACTATTGGCCCTAAACACAATCTCACTCATCGTCACTTAACATGCAATCTGTGTATGATGTTATAGCTTAATGTACAAACAGAAAATAAAGTTATTGTGTGGGAACCAGAAATATATTTATATGATTTTTGACCTTGACCTTAGACCTAGAGACCACAAACACAATCCCATGCGTCATCACCTTATATGCAATTTGTGTATGAAGTTATATTTTTGTGTACAAAAAGAAAACTGGTGATGTGACTGTCCCAGATGGGCCTGTCATACCCCCGCCGCCATGATTATTCTAAGATGAAAAGAGGCATAACTCTGGCAAAAAAAAGTCTGATTGAAACTAGAATCGCAGGTGCACAGGTTACCATGGTAGTGAACATCCATACCAAATTTCAAAGAAATCGACCCATAACATCTGAGAAAATCTCCAGACAAAATTCAGGCATAGACAGCTGCTATTTCAAGTTGAAAAGGGGCATAATTCTGGCAAAAATAATCCAACCAGAACTATAATTGCAGGTGCACAGGTTCCCATGGTGGTGAACATTCCTACATTTTTCGAGCAGATTGGTCCATAAATGGCTGAGAAAATCTCTGGACAAAATCATGTCTACGAATGGATCGACGGATGGCTGGATGGACAATATGATTCCAGTTTACCCACCCCAACTCATTGAGGGGGGGGGGGGGGGGGGGGGGTATAATAAAGTTACTGCATGGAAACCAGAAAACCTTAGACACACTGGTCCCGAACATGACCCCAATCATCAACACCTTATCGGTGCATGAAGTTATACTTTCATACAAGTTATTGCATGGAAACACAAAATCTGTTTCTATATTTTTTAAAGTTTGCATTGGTTATAAAAAGAGGGTATGCGGGAGCCAAATGGACCATGTTGGAGGGTCTAAAAAACATATTTTTAACTTTTTCGGGCCTTATGGTAATGGTGACTTTGACCTATAGACACCAAAACATAATTTCAATCTTCGACACCTCAAGTTATAGGCAATTTGTGTATGAACTAATAGTTTCGCATCCAAAAGAAAGCTGTAGCTATTGCACGGAAATTTACTACTGGAAGGAAATGCAATCCCACTCATGGACATCTTATATTTGATATATGTACAAAGCAAAAGTTTTGTATGCAAAAGGAAAATAATGATATTGCATGGAAACCAAAAATCTATTTATAGTAACACTGACCCTGACTGTTGACCTGCTAGCCCCAAACACAATCCCAATCTCGAACCCTTACAAATCTATGTATGAAGGCAGTTTCATATGCGATAGGAAACAACAGTTATTGCATAACAAAAATAAATCTATTTATAATGACAATGACCTTGATGATAGGTCATAAGAGCAATCCCAAACATCATCCAATTACGGGCAATCTATGTAGGCTATGGAATATGAGCATTGAGTGTGTTATCTAGGGTACAGCAGTTATTGTCTAGAAATTGTCCAGTTCAGAGCCATCACTTGGTAGAGTCTATATTTGTTACTTGGGGAAGACCAGTCAATATTTTCAAAGTGCAGCTTAATGGACAATCAGTATATGAAGTTATAGTTTCGTATGCATAGGGAAACTAAAAGTTATTGCTTTGAAACTGAAAATCTATTGATAGTAGCAATGAAATTGACCTTCAAACTATTGACCCTAAACACAATCCCACTCATTGTCATCTTATATGCAATCTGTGTATGAGGTTATAGCTTTATGCACAAAAAGAAAATAAAGTTATTGTGTGGGAACCAGAAATCTGTATCATCACTGATCTTGACCTTAGACCTACACAAGCCAGAAAATAAGCAGACTGTCATCTACAAAATGAGGTCCCCAGAAGGTGAATTTAGTGATGCTACCCTGCACAGCAGGGTAGCATCACTAAATTTACCCTCTGTGAACCTCAATCTGAATCAGGGTCTCAAAACTAAACAGAAAGAGGTACCCAGAGGATAAAATGGCCCACAGTATGGGATAGCATAATCAAATTCACCCTCTGGGGACCTCATTCTGCAAATGTCAAACTGCTTATTTTCAGGCCTGGACCTACAGACCACAAACACAATCCCACCCATTGTGTATGAAGTTATAGTTTTGTGTACCAAAAGAAAACTAGAGGTGTGACTGTCCCAGATGGACCTGTCCATACACCCCGGCACCATGATTATTCTAAGATGAAAAGGGGCATAACACTAGCAAAGAAATGTCTGATCAAAACTATAATCACAGGTGCCCAGGTTCCTATGGTAGTGAACATTCATACCAAATTTCAAAGGAATCAACCCATAAACAGTTGAGAACATCTCCAGACAAAATTCATGCCTTCGTGGCTTACTATTTCAAGTCAAAAACAGGCATAATTCTGGCAAAAATAATCTAACCAGAACTATAATCATAGCTACACAGGTTTCCACGGTGGTGAACATTCTTACCAAGTTTCGAGCAGATTGGTCCATAAATGTCTGCGAAAATCTTCAGACAAAATCATGTCTACGAACAGATGGACAGACAGATGGATGGACAAGATGATTCCCATATATGCACCCCCCCCCCCCACCACCCAACTCACTGCGGGGGTATAATAAAGTTATTGTGTGGAAACCAGAAATCTATCTGTACTAACATTGTCCTTAACCTTAGACACACTGGTCCCGAACATAACCCCAATTATCAACACCTTACCGTTGCAAGATGTTATACTTTCATACACGTTATTGCATGGAAACACAACAGTAGTAGCAGTGACCTTGACCTGAAACCCATTGACTCCCAAAAATAAACTCAAACATTGATATCCCGTAGGCAATATGTGCATGAAGTTATAGTCTGTATGCAAAAGGAAACTACAGTTATCGCACAGAAATAAAAATGTATTTAGGCCCCACAGAGTAGATCATCTGTTTCTCAGACCATTTTTTTGCAAAATTGCATGTGGGCGGGTGTTTTTTTATTTCATTTTTTATTTTTGTAATTATTTCTTTGAAATCAAAAGTTCACGTTCTTGGTTTGTTTTTATGTTTTAGGCCTCATAATCTACAGAATAGCATGGGTGGTGGGATATTTCACCCCTTGAGTGCAAGAAGGCTTTGCGATGCTAAAGCATTGCAAAGCCTTGTTGCACTCAAGGGACAAATTTATCAATTTTATTAACATGGTAAAATATCAGCCATAAACCATTTAATATTTTTTTTATGTTTGTTTTGGTTATAAAAAGAGGGCATGCAGCAGACAAAAGGACCATGTCGGAGGGCCTGAGAAACAGGTTTTCAACTTTTTTAGGCCTTATAGTAATGGTGCCTTTGACCTCTTGACACCAAAACATAATTTCAATCTTTGATACCTCAAGTTATAGGCAATTTGTGTATGAACTAATAGTTTTGCATCCAAAAGAAAACTGAAGCTATTGCACAGAAACTGAAAATCTAAATATAGTAAGTGACCTTGACCTTCTGGAGGCAAATGCAATCCCACTCATAGACATCTTATATTCAATATGTGTACGAAGCAAGAGTTTTGTATGCAAAAAGAAAATAATGATATTGCATGGAAACCAAAAATCTATTTATAGTAACACCGACCCTGACCATTGACCTCTTAGCCCCAAACACAACCCCAATCTCGACACCTTACAGACAATCTGTATATGAAGGTGTAATTTCATATACAAAAGGAAACAACAGTTATTGCATAACAACAATAATCTATTTATAGTGACAATAAGTTTGATGATAGGTCATAAATGCAATCCCAAACATCGTCCAATTATGGGCAATCTACGTAGCCTACAGAATTTGAGCATTGAGTGTGTTGTCTAGGGTACAAATGTTATTGTCTAGAGAGATGGGCAAAACAGATGTATAAATGAACAAACAAATGAAGAAAAAGGTGAATCGACAAGGAGATTACAGTATAACTCTGTTTGAAACAAGAGGCAGCAGGGTCCTGAGGGCCCTCACCTGACATGGTAGCCTAAACATCAACCCAGGGAATTGATTTGAACAAGTTACATCTGCCCCTTCTAAGAAAAGCTAATACCAAATATCAAAAGATTCTGACCGGTGGATCTGAAAAAAAATTTTTTTTAAAGAATATTCCTCATATTGAACTAAGTTATAATTTGGGCTCCGACAGGGAGCCCAAATATGAACCCAGGGAATTGGCTTGAACAAACTTGTATCTCACCTCCCTAAGGATGCTGTGTACCAAATATCAAAAGATTCTGATGACTGGATCTGAAGAAAAATATTTTTAAAGAATATTCCTCATATTGAACTAACTTATAATTAGTTCCACAAGGAGCCCAAATATGAACCCAGGGTCTTGGCTTGAACAAACTTGAATCATCCCCCCCCCCCCCCCCCCCCCCCCCCCCCACCTACAAAATATCAAAAGATTCTGATTGGTGGACCGGAAGAAGAAAGAATATTCCTAATATTGCACAAATCTGAAGATGTGGGCTCCCATAGAGAGCCCAAATACAGACCCAGGGGTTTGATTTCAACAAACGTGTGAATGAATCTTCCAGAGATGTTATATGTGAAATATGAAAGCCTTTGGAGCAGTGGTATGGGAGAAGAAGATTCTTTAAAGATTTGACCATTACTCACAGTGTTAAAAAATGATGACTCAGCATTTTTTCAAAAGTCCTGGAAAAGTACCCTATGATAAAATCGATGGCAATTTGTTTTGGACCATTCTTTTCTGCTGTTACTAAGGAAGCTTCACACAAAATAAAAATTCTCAGTGCTGTGAAGTTTTGGAGATATGGATATTTTAAATTTTTTTTATTTTCAGCTTCTGCGATTCCCATGGGGCAACGAGAAAAATATTTTTGCATAAATTAGGTATTTATGACCCAATAAGCCCTCATGTCAAATTTGGTTCAAATCGGCCTTTCAGTTCGGAAAATAGAAATTTTGTAACAATTCGGGCTCCCACAGGAAGCCCAAATATGAACCCAGGAACTTGGCTTTAACAAACTTATATCTCACCTCCTTACGAATACTGTATACCAAATATCAAAAGATTCTGACTGGTGGATGTGAAGAAGAAGATTTTTGAAGAATATTCCTCATATTGAACTAAGATATAATTCGGGCTCCCACAGGGAGCCCAAATATGAACCCAGGGACTTGGCTGGAAGAAACTTTAATCTCACCCCACTAAGGAGGCTGCATACCAAATATCAATAGATTCTGCTTGGTGGATCTGAAGAAGAAGATTTTTAAAGAATATTCCTCATATTGCTCTAATTTGAAAATTTGGGCTCCCATAGACAGCCAAATATGGACTCAGGGAATTGATTTCAACAAATATGTGAATCAATCTTCCAAAGATGTTATATGTGAAATATGAAGGCTTTTGGAGCAGACGTTTGGGAAAAGAAGATTCTTTAATATACTCGCCCAAAAAAGAAAGTGTGCATTGCAGAAATTGATCAAACTCCAAAAAAATAATTTCGTAGGTGCAAAGAGTGTTAACCTGTTCATGAACAAGTTATATTGAACACAAAAACAGCTTTCCCCGTTAAAATTGCATTAACATTAAATGACGTGCTGCACGTTTGTGAAAAAGGCATGTTTTGCAAGTGGAGAGTCTGAAAATTCATGCAGCAGTGTGAATCCTTGGGTATTTAAACACTAAAGTAAGGCATTCCTATCGTTCACATTCAAACTTGCGCTGCTGTTAAAACGACTCCACATTAGCATGCCAAGATTGACAATGAATCAACGTCTCCTTGCCCTGGGTATGATTAGAGCTGGCAGAACACACAGAGAGGTTGCCCAGCATTTGAACTGCCACCGTAACACTGTAGACAGGCTAGTCCATCGACATGCACAACATGATGACGTTCGAGACCGACCCCGCTCCAGGAGACCCTGAGTTACCACCCCTGCACAAGATCGGTATATCTGTGTCGTCCATCTCTGGAACCGGCAACAAACGGCAACGACGACAGCCAGGAACATCCCTAACCTGAGACAGATACATCCTCAAACAGTAATCAACCGGCTGAGAGAATACGGCTTACGTCCTCGAAGACCTGCAATTCGTCCGATTTTGACGTTACGTCATCGTTGTGCTCGACTGCAGTGGTGTAGACAACATCTCAGGCATCCCTTACACTGGCGACGTGTTTTATTCACAGATGAATGTCGTTTCCATCTTTCATCATCAGATGGCCGCCAGAGAGTGTACAGACGTCGAAACGAACGCTACGCAGATCCATGTGTCGTGGAGCGAAACCGTTATGGGGGAGGGTCTCTCATGGTGTAGGGTGGCATCACTGCCTGTAACAGAACTGAGCTGGTCATTATTGATGGCAATCTCAATGCAGCCAGATATCGTGATGAAGTGCTTACACCTGTTGTCCCATTTCTGCAACGTCACGGCTCCGGCGTCATTCTACAGTAGGACAACTCCCCGACCCCACGCAGCTCGTGTTGTTCAACAGTATCTGCAGCAACAACAAGTGGATGTTCTTCCCTGGCTCGCAAATTCGCCCGATATCTCACCGAGCACGTATGGGACGAAATGAAACGTCCGCTACGCCGGCTTTCCCATGCACCATCAACGCTTGTGGAACTCCAAAGACAGCTTATCAGAATATGGAACAACATCCCACAACACTTCCATGCTAACTTGTTCGCTTCCATGAGGTGTAGATGCACAGCAGTAGTCGATGCAGACAGAGGTCATACCAGATATTGAGTGTGTGACTTTTGTGTTTGACCCTTAGTGTCTTAGGCTCTCCATGGCACCAAGAGTATTCGTCGTAGCATAATGAAATTTCTCGAGTTGATCACGAATTGATTCATCTGTGATTGAATAAAATTTCCATGAATGAAAATGATATATATCCTTTTTTAGTGTTATTTTTTAGCATGCACACTTTCTTTTTTGGGAGAGTATATTTTTCCCATTTCCCACAGTGTTAAAAAATGATGACTCAGCACTTTTTCCAAGTCCCGGAAAAGTACCCTATGATAAAAACGATGGCAATTTGTTTAGACCATTCCTTTCTGCTGGTCCTAAGGAAGCTTTACACCAAATAAAAATTCTCAGTGACGTGTAGTTTTGGAGATATGGACATTTTAAATTTTTTCTATTTTTAGCTCCGGCGGTTCCCATGGGGCGACGAGAACAATTTTTTGACATAAATTAAGTACTTATGACCCAATAAGCCCTCATATCAAATTTGGTTCAAATAAGCCTCTCGTTTTGGAAAATAGAAAATACTTGCCGCTCCTCTAACGATGGCAAATATAGCCCCTCAAACTTCTCTTGAACAAATCTGAGTCTACACCTCAAAAGGAAGCTGCACACCAAATATCAAGTCTCTGCTACTGCTAGTTCATGAGAAGATTTTTAAAAATTTAGGCACATTTTTGGGGTGTAGCCCTACCCAGGGGCGGGCAGCTTGATTTGAACAAAATCAAAATGCGATGTCATAACAAACAATCATCTCAAATTACACTTAAATCAGTTCATCAGTTTTGGAGAAGTCACAAACACCATGTTCACAGATGACGGATGAAGAGTGATCACTAAAGCTCACCTTGACTTTCAGTCAGCTGAGCTAAAAAACAGTGGGGTGTATATAAGGGTAAATTGTTCCACTAGTTTGAAAACAACTGGTTGTTTGAAACAGATTTTTTTCTGGCAGGCACCAAAGAAAAACACAGATTTTCACAGGATCTGACGAAGAATATTTTGAAAGAAAATTCCTCATATTGCACCAACTTAGACGTCCGGCTCCTACAGAGGGCCCAAAAATAAACCCATGGACTTGGTTTGAATACACTTGAATCTGGAACTCTAAAGGATGTTGTACGCCAACTGTCAAAAGAGACTGATCGGTGGTTCTTGTATTTGTTTTAGGAGATTTCTGTAATGCAAAGTTCACGATGGCCGGTCGACAGGTGGAAAGCTCCCCCTTTGTGTTCAAACACTTTTGATGTTTGAACACAATGGCTGTTTCAAACAGATTTTACCTGTCGGAAACCAGAGAAGAACAGAAATTTTACAAGTTTTTGTAATAATTCAAGGGACATAACTTTAAAGGTACATTGGGAAAAAATCGAACTTGACCTGTATTCCATCAAACCCAAAATGTTTCAGATGTTTGATTTTATTTGATGGATGCTAAAAAAACACTGATTTTATAATAATTTTTTAATTCAAGGGGCATAACTCCTAAACTACAATTGACATGAAAGTGGATATCAAACTCGTCCTGTATTCCATCAAATTCAAAAACATTTCAGAATATCAATCTGTTGTTTGAGACAGATTTTATCCAGCGGAAACCAACAAAACCTATAATTTTGTCATTTATTTCTAATTAAAGGGGCATAACTCCTAAACTACGACAAATTCAACTGAAGTAATAAAACTTAACCCTTGGGTCACAAGACAGCAACAAACTGCCCTTTTCATATTGCATTGAAAACATTATCCCAAATGTATTCTTCCTTAAGAACTTTACTGGTAGGCTGCATTTATTTTGACAGTGTTTTAACATTTTTGCAGAAAAACTGTTAAGTAATCTGAAGCTGTGTACATGAAAACACGGTATTTATTATCGTAAAATTAATCCGAGGATTTAAGGATTAACCTGTATTTCATAGAAGGTAAGGCATTCCCGAGCTTTGAAAACAAACTTGTTATCGCACGAAAACCCAAAATCTGAAATCTTGCTATAAAAACGCTGAACGAATGCAGACCAAGACCAATAACTCTGAAAACATGTGAACTGAATAAAGTCATGTGGGGTGCAAAATGGTGTCGACAAAGTGTGCTTTGCCCAAATTTTACCAAGCTGACTCTGATAGTTCCTCAGATATGGCTCGGGGAGGGGGGGGGTCAGGAAGGGAGGGAGGGATTGAGTGATGAAGGGAGTTACAGAAAGCCGGATGGTATAGTACACCTTTTCCACAAAAGGCGAGGCCCCCAAAAATATCAGGCGTAAGTAAGAAAAAAAGAAGCCCTTTTGACTATGTCCAATCCTGGTGATTACATTCCCTATCCTGTAAGTGAGGGTGGAAAATTAGGGAAGATTGCTTGTGTTACCCAGCATGCATATTAATACCATACCTGTTTTTTAGACTTCCCTGTTACGCTTGTCTCTGCCTGCAAAGAGAGAAGAAACACCACGATAAATAAATATATAATTGGGGAAGTCAAGTCATAGTGGACACAAAATGTTTTTGTTTTCACATAACTCACGCCGAGTAAAAGCTCTCACATATGTACATGTACAAAGGTGTCACTTTTCAGAAAGTTTTGTTTTTCTGCCAGAAAATCTGACTCCATCAGTACAAATGTGTGTTCAACTCAACAGAAGTTCGATGCACATCTGGCTCTGTAAAATCCACCCCCCCCCCCCCCCCCAATACATTGGCCAAATGCATGTTTTACATAACATTGAGCCCAAAAAGTCTCCAATAGAGGGGTACATACGCTACAATGATTTCCCAATCTCCTTCCATGATGCACCTATAATAAGGTCCAAGGTGGTCAGAGGCGTTCTCCTGAAAGGAATTTTGGGACAATGAACATGGTAAGAAACCTTTTTCATAGATTGTCATATACTGCAAAGAAAATAATCCTATTGCTACCTGCAGGCATGTTCAGGTTTTCGCCGGGGTACATAAAACCATGTGACTTTCTACGCAGTCAGACGAGATAAATCACACTTGAAAACTGAACCGAGATGATGGTTATGACCAAAAATAAAGTTACGTATGTTTAAAATATGGACAGATATTCGAATCACACATACCAAAATTAGAGAGAACTAACACAAAGAATAATATACTGTCGAAAACAAGTTTAGCACTCCCCCCCTCCCTATAATATCTGTGGGTATATGAATAGCTCATATTGTGACATTCTGCATTCCTCTATCAGATCGGGAAAACATCCTAAAAACAGGTGAATATTTGCTGGCTATTGACCACTTCACTGCCGTGCGCTTATAGAGAAATGAAACAACATCACAGTGAGAGAAATTTGGAAGGTCATGGACAGCATGCCACGCCAATTAACCCTTTACCCAACGTAACAGCCAAAACCGGCCAGCGCTATTCTAAAAAATCGCCAATTAATTTTAATTTTTTGTCTCAAAAACATAGGTTTTGACCCCTCGTTGGAATGAGCTTGTCGAGCTTGTTCCAACGAGGGGTCATAACCTATGTTTTGGAGACAAAAAATGAAAAAAATAGTTATTCAAGAATTTTGTTTGCTAGTGTCGTCTGCTTTTCATGTTAGGTAAAGGGTTAAGGTGTGTTAGATATGCTCAAGGCTATTCCAAGAGGTACTGAACAACGTGACATTTTTTAACGTTGTGATGACGTCGGCGGGGCCTAATATTCATTCAATAAAAAACAAAAGCTCTAGAAACCCTTGCTTCACTAATAAGGCATATTCCCCCTACTGCAAATAGCAGGTTTTCTCAGGAGAATTTACCCATTTACTGTATACCCACTGCTATTATTACCACTTTACCGGGTGTTCCCTAGTGGATTAACAATGTTTTCACCGGCGATCAAAAGCCGTAATGCTCAGTAGATCATGTGACGTACTGGGCCAGCGGGCGCTAATGGATTTCGATTTCATTAGCGCCCGGTGGCCCAGTAGGACGTTGATGGATGGAACGAGAATTAAATCCAACATATTTCACATCAGAAACAACCCCTGTTTGTCAGATTGGCGAGTACATAATTTATTTACTCCTCCCTACAGTCACTAAAACAATCAACACTTCACTTCAGTGATATTCACTTTATTGACAATGACATGTCGAAAATAGTCACATGACACGAATTATGTCCCATGTTTTGCTGGCGCCTCGTTTCAACTGAAACGTTCGGGTCAACGAAGGGCAAAATTATTCTTCATAAATTTGAGGACAAAAAAAGGTTTTGGTGCACAAATCTATTGATATCCCATTGATCGGTCTGTGTGGAGGTGAGTACTATCCTCAAACATTTTAATCTTATTTCTTGTTTCGTCTCTGATGCTGGGCTTACAACTTACAAGTGTTTATATTTTGCGCTTTCGATGTAAACATTGGTTTGAGTCACATGACGATAATTCCCACGTGTTGTTTGTTTGTCAACAGACGACACATCTGCTTTCGAGTACGGTTTCAAAATGTCTCAATCCAGCGATAATAGCGAATTAAATGAAAACCAATAAAAGTTGGTTTTGGTAGGAAATCACAGATGGTGGCAATAATAGTAATAACATGATTTGAAGGGCGTTATGGTTCATTAGCGGCCCTCCAGAAATGATTAACAGCCCTCTGTCCCATTAGCAGCCCTCGACTACATCTCGGGCTGCTAATAGGACCTCTGGCTGTTAATCATTTCTGTTGGGCCATTAATGAACCATAACGCCCTTAAAAATCATGTTATTGTTATATTATAGGGAGGAGGTGGGGAAGGGGGCTTACCTTTTTTTGGACAGTATATAACTCAACACATGAAACTTTTCGTGAATAGGCCTATTCGAGTTACAAAAATGCCCGACTCCATGTTTGAACGTTATTCAACAGAAAGACATGACAAATAGGCCAACTTCATTATTTTTGATCGGATGCAAGGTTTGTTAGGAATTTGATGTGTTGTTATGTGCTATTTGTTCACCAATTTTTCATGGGGATAGCAAGCAGACTACCGTTGCTGTAATATTATGTCACTCACAAAGATATACAGATATTCTTTCATGCTCTAGATATAGATATTCCAATCAATATGTATTTAATTCACCTTCCAAACATGAAGATGTAAACAGAACCACACAGCATAATCATAAAACTACAGCTATAGCGAGTCTTCACTCAATCGGATTGAAATATTCTGTTGGTTGGAAAAGCGACCCACAGACTCGCTTTTCCGACCAACTGAAATGTTCCAGAGCATTGAATATAAACATACAGGATGGACAATGTAAGAGTTAGCCCGGGTTAAGACATAACAGTACTGAATTTCTTACATAATTTGACTGGTGGCTTGAGAGCTTTGGGAATTTCTTTGAGAGAGGATAAAGGATAGGTGCTTTATTACGCACCTGTTCTATGAAATCACCATCAAAAGCAACACTAAACATGCAGATTTTGAAAATCCCTTGTGCACAAATGTGCCGAATTGGAACGTTGACGGACTATTTTTAAATAGAAGCAAAATTATTACTGGAATTTTCTACAAATCGTGCACCGCAATTACAATTTGAATCGCCAGCGATAGCTAAACAGAGTTACACAGGTTCCTCTCACAAATTTGGTTGGCGATAAAATGTGTTGATAGTTCGTCCCCAGAGTTCCAATGTGATCTATGTGCCTACTGGAACACAGAACACATTGGAACATAGGGGACGAGTTGTCAAATTAATTGCTGAGTGTCCTTCTGATAAATGCTTTTATAGACGTGAAGGCGTGTGATAAACACAGAACGACACACGCGTTTGAATGGAGTAATCGATATGGCATGAACTCGTGCCAGCATAGAAGGATAAAATGAGAGGACGGCCTGTAGCCTCTCGTTTTATCCTTCCACGCTGGCACTGTGGCCTCTCGTTTTATCCTTCCGTGATGGCATGCGTGCCATATCGATTAACCCATTCACACACGTGTGTCATTCTGTGTACATAGGGGATTCTGAGGGATTTCAACGTCAATGTGATGACAACCATTTCTTTCTATCCACCTCAGGCAATCCCAAAACCTCACATCTAGATGTTATTGCCATCGAGCATACGAATTTATAAAATGAGCGATCGAAGAATGTGGGCTTTTGTGTATGCAAAGATTTTAACACTGAAATTCGCGATTCGATTGTCATCCCTTGCTTATATCGTCATGAAAATCGACTTTCATAACATTATCTCCCTTGAAATTATTAGATGAGCGAGGAAGGTCCAATTAAGAAGGGAATAATTCCCATGACATCAGCAGAAAATAAAGCCAAGTTTTCTTTCGTTACTTTAAATAAACAAAAACAACAGACAGCTCCGGAGCTGTCTGTTGTTATCGTCTATTAAAAGTAACAAAGGAAACTTGGCTTTTTATGGCCTTTTTATAGTAATTTGCAAGTTTTAATTCTTCCCAGGAAAAAATTACTAAATTTCATCTCATAAACTTTTATATTAATAGAAAGGACAGTGTCTGTATTATATGTCACGATGCACACACTGTTGATATAATGGACAGAAAAAAGTTACAAAATATCAAAAGATGGTAAAAATGTTTAAATGGGTTTCGACTGAGAATAATAGACAAACGATGAGACTGATTGGGCACAAATTTTAAAATGTCAGCTTCTGTATTTTTATACGGTTCTACGGGAAAGTGCATGAACTTTGTGAAATGATGTGCACATCGATGATACAAATTCGATAACATTTAGAAATTAAAATTTTTATATTAATTTCCCATACCGTGAGTGTTCAATTTACTGGCGGCTTTGGGAAATTTAGGGGAGTTATTTTTCCAGTAAATCACTTCCAATGACGAAAATTGTCAGCTATGATGGTGTGTCAAGTTTGCACTGAATAGCAGAGTGAATGCCTGCCACGGTGACCATCTTGAATTCTATCTGCTATCAGTAGATGGTCATGGCAGCCCTTTCCTTTAAAACCAACAAAACTCATTGCCATCTATCTCGATGTTGCCCCGAACAAATAAGTTAAATTCGAAGGCGATCAACCGAGGGATATGGGTAGTGGATGAGCCGTAAGATCGAACGGGGAAAACCAAGGCATCAGGGTCGTTTCCCCAATCCAAAAACTTTGTCATGGTGGCACTCGTGATTGGTCATGTTGAGATATGTTTACCGTCAAGGGCGCATCCCAGGCCAAGCTGGGCAGGGGTATCAAAAGGGCACTCGACTCTTGGAATGAGTTAAGATTATGAGTTTACAAGGTATCATAAACTGTAATGTGATACTTATTAGTATTGATATTATTTAACCCTTTACCCAATGCAGACAATATCAAAATTTATTATTTTAAATGTCATTTTTTTTTAAAATTTCAACAAAACCATATCATGTGACCCCTCAATGGAACAAGCTCAATGAGCTTGTTCCAATGAGGGGTCACATGATATAGTTTTGATGAAATATGTTGAAAAATTTAATTTTTCCAACTGCTCAATTTGCTTATTATGTGGGCTGATGCAGGTGATTCGTTAGGTAATGGGTTGAATAAAGCTTTACAACTCACCCTGCCGCTTGTTTAGGGGAGAGTGGGGCACGGTGGATCACCAATCTTTTCAGACATCATATCTTGAGTTGTACAGGATCCCAGGAAAAGGTTTAATGTGCAAATTATAGCTGAGTGCTTACTCTAATATACAATTTAACCATTTGGACTAGGCTCTTTACAAATTCGAGTTTGAGAGGTCTGAACAATATTTTTTTCTTGATCCACTCTGCCCCGATATTGGGGCAGAGTGGAACAGTGCCTGGGGTTAAATGGATCAATCTATGGAAATCATTATATTAGATACAATGGAACTGAAAAAACAATTTAATAACGGAAATGATACAATTGTATCAAATTTAAATGGAAACATCTGTCCATGGATCTCAAATACTTAACACGTTACCCAACGCAAAAAGAAGACAACAGTTGGAAAACAGTTTCAATTTTGGTCTCAAAAACATTGCTTATGACCCCTGATTGGAACAAGCTCAATGAGCTCGTCCCAATGAGGGGTCATAAGCTATGTTTTTAAGACATGTTTTTTTGTTTGGAAATTATATTCAACTAGCAGGGTTACATTGCATGGGAAAATGTAGGGGTCATATGAAAAGTAACCCCCCCCCCCCCCAAAAAAAAATAGGGGCTGTGTATCTTTCGACCCAGCCCACCCTACGGGGGGCACACTCGGACACTGCCCTCTGGGTGGGGCCTTCAATCCCGCCACTTTTTAAACCCCCACCATTAGATTCCTGGTAAAAAGTTACCCCTAGTAGACCCCTTTGAGGACTTATATCAGTGAAATCCAACAATTTTGCTCCTCCCCACCCCCACTCCCGCCACTTTTTTAAACACCACCATTAGATTGCTGATAAAAAGTTACCCCAAGTAGACCCCTTTGAAGACCTATATTGGTCATAACTTTTGGTGCCCCTCGCTGCCCCCACCCCCACCCCACACACTTTTTTAAACCTGACGAGGACCTCCACCATAAAAAGTACCCCTAGTAGACCCATTTTGGGCACTCTAGATGGCCCCATATCATTTCTATAGCCGACAGACAGACAGACAGACAGACAGACATTCTAAAATGTAGTATAGAAAGATATACATATACATATATAAAGATTTCTAAAGACCTAAATTTATTATTTCCCCTTGTAAGGGATAACAGATAAGAAACAAAATAATAGTTCAAATTTGGGTAATCTGCTGGGGGACTGGTCTTGATTGAAGGTGATTCGGTTCAAATTACTGTCTAATAATCCATGTTTGCCTCCTCCTATATAAACAATGTAGATGCATTTGGCATTCGTATAATAAGAAAAATGTCCTATATTAGACTTAAAATACAAAGATAAAGCATGTGGGGTACAGTGGATCACTACTCACGTTGATCCACTGTGCCCCTATCCACTCTGCCCCAACATACCCCCTGCACACAAATGGGTCATCCCCACAGAATGGTTATATATTAGTAGCAAGACATGCATCTAAAAACTTTGTCAATATTGCCTCTTAACAACAGTATGTGTTGAAAAAGTTTGCACAAGTTTAGTTATTCAACAGAACAAAAGTTCTGGTGTCATAAAAATTTACTTTTGGTATCTTAAAACACACTTTACCTTGTAAAATCTGTAAAAGCCTTGGAACTTGAATTGTTGATCAAAATTTACATTTGGTGTTTCTGTGCACTTATACTGATGACATCACATGGGTGTTCCCTCCAAGCTGTTTCTAAAAAAAGTCAATGATCCACTGTGCCCCGTGATCCACCGTGCCCCACTCTCCCCTATCAACCTAGCCTCTGATATTATACCTGACAACCTCCACCCCATTGGTACTGAATGCGTAAAATTCCTCAGTCTAAACACTATTTTATTTCAGTTTAGAATTGATACATTAAATAACAGAAAAAAAAATATATACATTTGTCGCGCAATACAAAGTATGAAATTGGATTCAGCAGCAAGCATAATGCTTATGTAAGCTGTCTCCGTACCTTAAAAATTAATACTCAAGAGTTTCTTAGTTACAGTTCTCCGAAACTAAAATCTTTTCCACTGATGCACTTCCAGCAAAGAAAGGGCGTGTGGTGCCCCCATTGCCCCTTAGACTCAGGCAAGGGGGGCAGTTGCCATCTACTTCCGCCGCCCTTGCTTACCCTGGTGATTGGTCTGTTCATACGCATGTGCATCAAGTATAATGATGACACGTGTTTTTGCAGTCCTTTTTTGTTCAAAGGGGACCGAAATATTGGTTTCTAAGGTGGCACATTGAAGCTATGGAGAAGGGTGGCTTTGCACCAGTTTGAGGTGTCTGCTGCTGGTATGATCAATTCAACTCGAGTCCGTGGGCCTCAAATTTGCAATCCCAGATCAAAATCCTCAGTTTCCACACCCCGGCACTATTTCCACATGTTATTGGTCTTTTAGGTGATTCCCTTCCAGTGTACGAGTTTCTACTATATAAGAGTTATAAAGGATGCATTCGCTTTGGAAAATTGCTGTGGTAGCAGAGTCTGGATGGTTGTATCCCCTTTTGGTAAGTTTTGATGATTTCCAGGCCCGTTTTCCCGATCATGTTTTATTCTATACTGTATATCAGTTGTATATCAGTCTAGCCTCTGGTATTATACCTGACAACCCCCACTCCATTGATATTGAATGCGTTTTCGGGTGGGTGATTGAGAAAGCGAGTGAGTATGTGAGTGGATAGGTGGGTTAGGGTGGGGTTGGTGGATGAGCAAGCGGGTAAGCGAGTAAGTTAACTGGTAGAGTGCTGAATTATTTTTTGTCATCAAAATTTGTTCACATATCTTTGCCTTGCTACAATTTATGGGAGAGTGCCAAAAGGCACTCTCCCATAAATTGTAACAAGGCAAATCCTAACAGACTAAATAATTTCACTTCAAAGGTGATATGTAGAACATCCACAGAATATGAAGTCTTTAAGATGTGGCACCGACACTTCAGAATAAAGCCCAAATATGGGCTTCCAGCACTCTACCAGTTAAGGAGCATGCACTTTTGGTACTCAATTTTATTTGAGGTGACATATAGGCCTGAATGGCCGGGTGCTTTTGTACATTTGATTTAGATAATGTATTTTATTGTCAGTCATGCACATGTCACTTAAATAAAGATACACTACTACTACTACTCTATTCCATTTTCTACGTGTTACCTGGGTGGAGCGGTAGTCAAGGGTGTAGACCTGGCACTTTGACTAGGAGCAGGGGTGCCATTACTATTTCAGAACCTTAGACCTAATTCGTTGATTTCCAGGTCTGTTACATCTCCTCCTATAACCTTGTCACCACTACTATCGACTTACAGATTTAATTCCCTTGACTGCGACATTTTCCGTGTGAGTTTTACCAGTCATAGAAGCATTACAGTCGTTCGGGGAATTACTCGATTTGAGTCTTTATTTCTTTATTAGTGTTTAAGGTCACATGTTTCTGCACAATGGCAGGAGCATGGTGGCTCAGTAGGTAGAGGTGCAGGCTGCAAGCCGAGAGGTACTCAGTTTGAATCCCACCTGCGGCAACTGCGTTGTGTTCTTGGGCAAGACACTTCATCTCCATTGCCCACGTGGGGGCATGATGATGGTATACTAAGGCGTACTGCACGTCAATGGTACGCGTGTCTTCAACCAATCTAACCCTGCCTGTGCTGCAGTGCGGAGTTACGGTGTTGGGGAGCTGGCAGCTGCTTGTCGTTGCTCGGTGGTTCTCTCTGGGTACTCCGGCTTCCTCCACCTGTAAAACTGTCACGGTCATGATTAGCCATTGTGCATAAATATGTGACCTTAAACATCAATAAATAAATAAATAAATAATTCTGCACAATGGCCAGTCATGACCGAAACATGGATATAAAGCCAAGTCCAGCCAATGTTTTATACCCATGTGGCCCATTTAAGAGAACTTCCACCCCAGCCATTGGTGACCGGCTTCTATTTCACCAGCAAAACAGAGCTTGTTCACCACAGTAAACAAGTACGACTGAACTTCTCAGGGTTCCCACGGGTAACTTGATTCGAGTGACTTCTCCTATCCTCAGATGGTCGGTTCAAATAGGAAACTGCAAAGTCATTCGGTGACACTATCATACCTCTCTTCGACTCATGTAGGTACTGGATGATCACATCAATAGTATTTCACTAGTGGACGCCAGCCCCAAGCCACAAGGTTGAAAATGAGAGTCAATAGTAGTGGTTTAGTGGCACCCCTGACTTATCTTGCCAAGAAAATCGACTTTCGATAATGTCATCCCCCTGAAATTATTAGATAAGCGAGTGTCCTTTTGTTACTTCTAATAAACGAAAAAACAACAGACAGCTCTCAAAGCTGTCTGTTGTTTTCGTTTATTAGAAGTAGCAATTAATTACGTTTCCAATAATGCAACTATATAATTAACCAAATCAATTTTGATTGACAGAGCTCGACTAGCTCTATCAAATGAGACTGAATTAGTCAGATTCCCAGTTGCATTATGGTTAAGTTTTGCTGCTTCTAATTTCGGTTTGTCGACATCAGTGTTTAGAAGGTTAATTAATGAACTGTGATGCCTAAAATATTGACAAAGTAGCACGTGGTGACCAAACATATGGATATATTTCACAGCGATCCATTACAAGCCAGTCCATGTGAGTGACATGACCAATTAACATTTACTGGATTCATATTATATAAGACCCACACTAGGGTAGTAATCGTGGAACTATAACACGCATAATACCTTGACCGTACAAAACCAACACTATTATCACCTTTCGGTTAACACTTTATATAGCGTAACGGCAAAAACTGGTCAGCCCTATTCACAAAATCGCCATTCAATTTTTATTATTTTTTCATTTTTCATTCGTCGAGCTCGTTCCAATGAGGCGTCATAAGCTAGGTTTTTGACGCAAAAAATGAAACTAGAGGCTCTACAGAGCCTGTAATCGCTCACCTGGAACTACATATAAAAATGTAATTTCCCATAGGCTTTCCATGGTAACTATGAGCTGAAATTGTGGCCATGTTTGCAACATTACATCAACATTACATGAGGATCATTGGTAAAAAGTGTCCCAGTCTTCAATCACGTGAAGTTTCAAAGCATTTGAATCCATCAAACAGAATCATAGAATGTCTCTGGTGGCCATATTTCTCTGGTGGCCATATTTTCCAACCATCAAGAACAAAAAGAGGATCGTTTGTAGAGGACCTCCTATAGACCATTCTTGCCAAGTTTTGGTTCACGTCAGCTCAGTAGTTCCAGAGAGATGAAAATGTGATTTCCCATAGGTTTTTTCTATAGTAACTATAAACCGCAATTGTGGCCACGTTTGCAATACAATCAACATTAAAATGAGGAACGTTGGTGGAGGGTGTCCCAGTTATCAACCATGTAAAGTTTCAAAACATTTGGCCCTGTGGTTTCAGAGAAGAAGAGTTTTCAAAATTGACCAATCAGAATCAAAGAATGCTTCTGGCAGCTTCTGGCAGTCACGTTTGCTCACCCAACAAGAATAAAATGAGTAACAGTTGTAGAGAACTTCTCATAGACAATGCCTGCCAAGTGTGGTTCACATTGGCTCAGTACTGTCAGTGAAGATGATGAAAATGTGATTTCCTATAGGGTTTCTATAATAACAATAAGCCACAATTGCAGCCATAATTGCAACCCTTTTAAGATTAAAATGAGGATCATTGGTAGAGGGGGTTACAGTCATCAGTCACACTAAGTTTTCAAACCATTTGGCTTTGTAGTTTCAAAGAAGATTTTCTTGAAAATGCACACATTTATGAATTCTGTTTCAACAAAAAAAAAATCTGTAAAAGAAGGTTAAATATTTTGAAAATTACAATTTTTTCAGACAGTATTCTCTTTCAAAATAGCTTTGGATAGGTAAAGGGTTACAGGAAAACACATTTTACTCCAAAAGATATACAATAATTACTGTCATCTAAGCTGACATGCTGGGAAGTGAACATAAACAAACTTCCATGGGTTTTCCAAACACCTGTCATCAATCAGTATTTTCTGACAAGTAACTTGAGAAGAATAATACATATATCAACAAACAGTTGCACTTGTTTACAGTACAAGTCAAAATAAGTTGTAGGATAATCCTATAAACTATGTATCTTTCTCTTCCCACACCGATAAGACCAGAAGCTGACATCATTTTCTGGAAAGCTCTCACTGATAGCTTTCCAGAAAATGTCAGATTCTGATCTTGTCAGTGCAGGAGCAGCAGTTTACTTAGTTTATTGCAGTTATGCTACAGCTTATTTTGACTTGTACTGTATACACAATATTTTGGGTTTTTTCCCCAGTTCTCAGTGGAGAAAACTGGAACCAACCCTTACCAGATTTCCAAAAAAACAAGTATTTTGCTGACAGTACCGATCTTCCTGCAGACAGGAGAGGCATTGGGTTAAGCATTAGAATATAGCCTCTGGCGGCCACATATTTCCATCCTCTCATAGACCATTCCTGTGAAGTTTGGTTCACGTCGGCTCAGTAGTTCCAGAGAAGAAGAAGAAAATGTGATTTCCCATAGGGTTTCTATAGTAACTATAAGCCGCAATTACGGCCATGTTTACAACCCGATCAACATTAAATGAGGATCGTTGGTAGAGGGGGTCCCAGGCATCATTTATGTGAAGTATCAAAACATTTGGCCTGGCAGTTTCAGAGGAGAAGATTTTTGAAAATCCACCAAACAGAATCAAAGAATGCTTCTGACGGCCACATTTTTCAACCCACGGGAACAAAATGAGGATCGTTTGTAGAGAACCTCCCATAGGTTTGGTTCATGTCAGGTCAGTAGTTCCGGAGAAGATGAAAATGTGATTTCCCATAGGATTTCTATAGTAACTATAAGCCGCAATTGAAGCCATGTTTGCGAGCCGATCAACATTAAATGAGGATCTTTGGTAGAGTGGGTCCCAGTCATCAACAAAGCAAAGTTTCAAACTATTTGGCCCTGTGGTTTCAGAGAAGATTTTTCAAAATCCACCAATCAGAATCAAAGAATGCCTCTGGCGGCCATGTTTTCAAACCCATGGGATCAAAATGAGGATCGTTTGCAGAGGACCTCCCATCGACTATCCCTGCCAGGTTTGGTTCATGTCAGCTCAGAAGTTCCAGAGAAAATGATGAAAATGTGGTTTCTCATATGGTTTCTACAGTAACTATAAGCCGCAATCGCGGCCATGTTTGTAACCCATCAACATTAAATGAGGATCGTTGGTAGAGGGGGTCCCAGTCATCATTTATATGAAGTTTTAAAACATTTGTCCTGGCAGTTTCAAAGGAGAAGATTTTTGAAAGTTCACCAACCAGAATCAAAGAATGCCTCTGGAAGCCATGTTTTTGATCCGACGGGAACAAAATGAGGAACGTTTGTAGAGGACCTCCCATAGACCATTCCTGCCAAGTTTTGTTCACACCGGCTCAGCGGTTATAGAGAAGAAGATGAAAATGTGAAAAGTTTACGGACGCCGGACGACAAACGACGGACGCCAAGTGATGAGAAAAGCTCACATGGCCTTTTAGGCCAGGTGAGCTAAAAATAGTTATTCAATAATTTTGTATGCAAGTCTCGTCAGCTTTTCATGTTAGGTAAAGTGTTAAAATCAAGGCCGATATATAGTGGCCTGAACTACCTTTAATGTGGTTGGAGGTTGATAAAAAGTGTAAATGAAAACCTGGTTAGGTGAGCTCTGATTTGAGTGGACGTGATTTCCAGCCCAGAGCAGGAATATCCACCAGCAGCATGTAAAGAGTTAAAAGTACTCTAATCCTCCAGCACCATACACATGGCAAGAATTCGATGATATACCTTTCCTATTTTCGTGCAAGCACGCTTAAAAAAAAACAAAAAACAAATGCGGTAGACAAGGTGGCAACAAGCTGCCGACACTTCTACATTAAATTTTACTATCGTGATTCTTACAGCGGGAAGATTATCCTTTAGACAACTAATAGAGATATGCTAATGTGCAGTAGAGTAATTTTTTAAAGAAGGAAGACATGCAACTATTTAATTCCTGCTTTTTCAAAAAGGCCTAATCAATTTCGACAGTTGTCTTGTTTTTGAACTACTAATGTTTAAGGTAGACCTATAAAAGCGGCAAGTTAAAGTAATTAATTTGTCTACTCAGTCTCTGAAACAAATGAACAACATTCCAGTATAATGGAAAGAAACCAAATATCAATTTTTCGATATTACTCCCAAGATCCAAATGAAACTTGAAACATTTATTTGCAGTATATAGACAAGCAATTAATTACAAATATAGAAACTGGAGATACACACAAAATATATACACCATATACTGCATCTTGCAATTTCCATAAAACGAACAGTAAAAGAAATCTTGACAGCTGGTAATATGGTTATGCGCATTATGATAATTCAAACGGCTGACACAAGTCACAAAACTGGGCGAGCGCTGCGAGCGACGCTAGCGTTCAATGTCGGCATAAACATCTTTTTATCTCCGGTTTTATTTGAACATCGCATCCCCGTCCCAGGACGCGACACGGGGCAAACACATATCTCAGACAAAGATCGAGATCCGTGCCCGCTCCGCGTCGCGCCCCTGGGCACGGTTACAACGTAATTTAAGGGCGCAAACCAAGAACAAAGTCACAAGAACAGCTTCCAATCGACGGGTTGTTCTATGCTCTGTAATAACGATTTGCTTAGTCGTCAACGCTGCATAAAGTTCAGACAGCTATAACTCGCATTCAGTAGGAAGGAACTAATCACATGCACAACATGACAAAATTCAGGGTAGCCGTGTCAGACAAGCACCATTGCACGCAACGCTCACCCAGAGGCAAACGCTGTGAATTCATTCTTAGTGTTGAATGGAGTTGATTTAATTCTTTATATGTTGCTTTTGAAAACTTTGCTTCTGTACGAAGGTCTTGCTTCTGGGCAAGACAATGTTTACAAATGGAGATTCGCCGGATATCTACCATGGAATAGTGAGGTTCCAGAAGGCATTAAAGGACAATAAATAACTCGACAGGATTCTTCCCCTCCTATAGGGATATCTAATCTGCAAATATGGGGTCAATACCTGTGGACATAAATTACTGAAATGGATTTTAACGTTTCGAATGGCGTGGCAATTAACCTTTTACCTAACATGAAAAGCAGACGACACTTGCAAACAAAATTCTTGAATAACTAATTTTTTCATTTTTTGTCTCAAAAACATAGGTTATGACAGCTCATTGGAACGAGCTCGACGAGCTCGTTCCAAAGAAGGGTCATAATCTGTGTTTTGAGACAAAAAAAGAAAATATAATGAAAATTAATTGGCGATTTTTGAGAATAGCACTGACCGGTTTTTCCGTTACGTTGGATAAAGGGTTAACTTGCCGGCATGGCTAACAATCTTCGTCATTGTAAGAGATTTCCAGGAAAGTTAGCTCCCTTTAATTTCCTAATATAAAGATGTCAGTAAATTTAACATTAAGGATATGAAAATTTCATACAAAAATTTAAGTTTCGAAATTTGATGTGCGCATAATTTCAAAGTATTTTACTGTCAGAAAATTTAAAACATTTGAGAAAACCTATTTTTTGAACCTGGGTCCAGCACTGTAAAACATTTACAATTGTATTGTCTAGAATTGTATTTTCTAGTTACGACTTTAAATGGCTTGAAATGAACCATTAGCATTTTCAAAATCTGGCAAATTGCCATATCTTTTAAAAGGCTAATAATTCATTTTTGTCAAGTATATTCATAACTAGAAAAAACAATTTTAAAAAATACAGTTGTAAAAGTTTTATAGTGTTGGCCCCTGGTTGAACATTGTTTATTTATAGCAACACGCCCTAAGAGGGCGGGGGTTGAGATACTTTCCTACATGTGTCTAATGAGCATTTCCGCAATCCAGTTGTAGAGAAATTAGTGACGTACATTTATTTATTGTTATCTATAGGTGTTTTAAGGTCACATACTTTTGCACAATGGCTAATCGTGACAGTGACAGTTTTACGGGTGGGTGGAGGAAGCCGGAGTACCCGGAGAGAACCCCCGAGCAACTGTCAGCTCCTCAACATACTAACTCTGTTCAAGCTCCGCTCAAGCAGGGTTACAGATGTTGAAGGCGTGCAGTACGCCTTAGCACACAGCGTCATCGTGCCCCCATGTTGGCAACCGGGATAAAGAGCCTTGCCCATGGACACTACGCGGGTCATCCCGGGCGGGGATAGTGATGTACATATGGAAGTCTTAGAGACAATAGTTCAATGCTTGGATTCGAGTACGATTTTTATCCCCGAGTGGGGCGCGCTGAGGATTATTTCACGAGGCGTTAGCAGGTGTTTTCTCAGCAATTACTTGATTCTTAACTGGATCTTCCTCGTGCTTCTAATAATTTCAAGGGAGATAACTTATCGAAAGTCGATTTTCATGACGACATACGTCAGGGATGTAAATTGTCACGTCTTCTAAAACACTAATTACTGATTTATTTCAATCATTTATAATCATATAAAGAAAATTCAGTTCTGGAAAATATAATTCTAAAAGTTTTATACGATTAACGAGTCTGGTCAACATATGACAAATTAGACAAAAGTTATTGGCCAGTCACACCCATGAAGTTCTATTTAACGTAACAGCCAGTGGCCTTCGACCTTTGGGCTACATACTTCAAAACCGATAGGATACGTCTCATTCCATAAGCAACCCCTCTCTGCAAGTTTGCCTGAGCTGTGATAAACAGAACTAATATTATCGCACGAAGACGGACAAGTGCTATTTTAGTTACAGTGACCACGACCGTTAGGCCCACAAGCCTGTAAATCTATAGGTTCCATCCCCTTCCATGCCTGGGGGTATCAAGTTACTGTCAACCATGTAAGTTCGATGAGTCTGCATTAAAGGTCTGCATTAAAGAGAACTGAAGATATTGCTCGGAAACCAATCGGTTTCGACAGCCTGCCTCCGTCAAACTATTAGACAAGTTTGGATTCGTCACAAGAAGAAAATCATGGCTAACAATTTTCATCACTGGAAGAGATGTACGGGAAAATTAGCTTCCCTTAATTTCATGAAGCTGTCCGTTAATTATTTAGTGGTGTTTAAGGTGCAATATAAGTAATGGAATTTTGTTTATTTTGAAATCCCCCTCTCTCATATTCCTTAAATTCAAATTAAATATACACAAATTATACAATAAAATAATGGTTGGGATGTGTAGAACACGAAACACATATGTAATCGACCCACAGAGTTGACAACAGGTACCACTGGTTCCTGGAATTCTGCAACCGTATTCGTACCAGAACTGATAATAAAATAATATTTCAAGAGAACAACTTGTGGCCAAATGTGCTTCAGATATCCAAGAACAAAGCTAGGCATTCAAAACACTTTCGAATGCAGCGATAGGACTGCATTTGGGAAAAGGACAACACTGTCTGCATTTTTTATTGAAGATGGATTCCATTTTCGACAGACATGCGCAAATCACTCGATACCACGAATTTCCATCGAAAAACAAAATCGAAATTCTAAGAAATTTCAACAGGTGTCATGATACCTTGCATAAAATATGGCAACTGTGCAGCCTCTATATAATAATAATTTGCTGTATTAAGGCGATCTTTCTCATTATTTGATTTTAGACGTCAGGGTATATCGATGCTTTTTCCGTCCAATGACGTTGACCGAAAATCGAAAGTACATTTGAATGTAAACAAAAGCGAAGGTTTGGGAATTTACCCCCATGCAGCTCTGCCACTGCGTTATGAAGAATTTTGATGCCCTAGCTTTGTTCTTGGATATGTGAGGCACATTTGGCCACAAGTTGTCCTCGTGAAATATTATTTACTTATCAGTTCTGGTACGAATACGGAAGCAGACTTCCAGGAATCAGTGATGCTTGCTGTCAACTCTGTGAGTTGATTTCATAAATTTTTCGTATTCTCTACATCCCAGCCTTCATTTTGATGCATAATTTGTGTATAGTTAAATTTGAATTAAAGGAATATCAAAGGTTGGAATTTCAAAATAAACAAAATTCCATTAATTATACAGCACCTTAAGGTCACATATTTCTGCACAAAGGCAAATCATGACCACGACAGTTTTACGGGTAGAGGAAGCCGGAAAGAAACACCGAGCAACGGCGCGCAACTGTCAGCTCCCCAACATACTAACTCCACATAAGCAGGGTTAGCATTGGTTGACGACAGGTGCACCATCGACGTTCAGTACACCTTACTAAACCGTGCCCCCACGTGGGCGATGGGGGTGAAGTGTCTTGCCCAAGGACACAACGTGGTTGCCGCAGGGGGGGATTCGAACCGAGGACCTCTCGTCTTGCAGCCTGCCCCTCTGCCTACTGAGCCACCGTGCCCCCAAAGCTATCTGTTGATTAACACTAAGAGTTTGGGAATTTCATATAAAGATTGGAATTTCGAAATGTTAGCGAATTTGTATCATCGATGTGCACATCATTTCACAATCTTCAGACATTTTCATGTAGAATAGCATAAAATACACAAGCTGCTATTTACAATGTTTCCCCAAATGAACGTTTGGCTATTATTCTCTGTTGAAACCCCCTTTAACTCTTTTGGCGCGACAGGCGACTTTAGTCGACGGACGAAAGATCGCGGAAAGGCGCTGCCGTAGTCATTTTAGCCAACTGTATGTGTCCATTTCCAAGTGCTTTTAACCCTTTACCCAACGCAGACGATATCAATATTTATTATTTTAAATATCATATTTTTTTCAAATTTTTCCAAAAATTTCAACAAAACCATATCGTTCCAACGAGGGTCTCATGATATGGTTTTGTTGAAATTGTTTGAAAAATAATATTTTTTCAACTGCTGAAGTTGCATATTACACGGGGGGATGCGGTCGATTCGTTGGGTAAAGAGTTGAACAAACATACGTATTCCTATGCTTCATGCACCATTTATGTCCTATCCATGAACAACGATACCGTCCCTTGAAAGTATAAAGGTGTCATTTAAATATATACAAGAAATCATTTGAAAAACTGTCAATGAGATCATTAGAACATCTTTTAAAATAATAACCCTTTAGTCTAACAACACATACTTTTTGTAAAATTCCTGATGAATATTTGGCGCTAAGAATTCTGTTTCTCAGATTATTCCGCGCCAAAAGAGTTAAAAATAAGATAAACAGTATTTCCACTATCTTTTGATGTTCGGAACCTTTTCTCCGTTTATTATATCAACAGTGTGCACATCGTGACATATGGTATCACGGAACTAAATATTTCCCATAGGCGACCATTATAACGTTCAGACAAACAAAATATATGATCGCATCACTTTAATTTTGGCATTCAAATATCTTTGTCAAGTAAAGCCCTCCAGGCAACTTTTTCTGACCCCAAAACAGGAGGTCATGCAACAAATAAGAGAGAAAAAATGACAGCAAGAGAAGTACCGGTCACGTGCACATATTTTTCAGGGAATTCCCTACAAAAACACACCAAATGTAAATTGTATTTTTTATGTCCAAAAGTCATCAAACCACCCTCTTTTTATCTGGAATATTCATCAATAATGCAAGATGTCAATAGAATGCTTCAAACGTTTATTGAAACAATTTATTTTTCCGAGGCATTTATTTTTAGAGATTGAATCACTTCCAACAACATTTCAAGGCGGGTATTTCTAATTCAAATATTTAGTTCAGTGATACCATAAAAAACAGACACTTCCCTTCCCATTAATAAAATGTCTAGAAGAGATTTGCATTTTTTTCCCTTGAAGAATAAAAACTTGCAAATTACTGTAAAAAACACACTCGCTAAACAAAAAGCCTTTGTGGAGGCTTAGTGTTCGGAGGTATGATACTGATAGATATTCTCAAAGACGGAATATCTGAAAACTGGTTGCTTCTAATTAGCTAGCCATAAAACCAACCTCCGAGAGCTGTCTGTTATTTTCGCTTATTAAAAGTAACAAAAGGAAACTTGGCTTTATTTTCTGCTTATGTCATGGGACATGGCTGTTTTTTCAACGATGAATTGCTTCGAAATTAGACTTTCTTCGTGCGCCTAATAATTTCAAGGGAGATAACTTTATCGGAAGTTGATTTTCATGATGATAAAAGTGAGGAGTGAAATGTCGGCATAATCAAACGTAGTTTAACACTACATTTTCACGAAAATATTTTATGGAAGGGGTAGTGGCAGCTGATGGCAAATACCTTTTTACAGAGCTGTTAACCCTTTACCCAACGAATCGGCCGCATCCGCCTGCGTAATATGCAAATTCAACAGTTGAAAAAATATTTTATTTTCAAAAATTTCAGCAAAACCATATCATGTGACCCCTCGTTGGAACGAGCTCGTTCCAACGAGGGGTCACATGATATGATTTTGTTGACATTTTTGAAAAATTTGAAAAAATGATATTTAAAATAATAAATTTTGATATCGTCTGCGTTGGGTAAAGCGTTAAATATAGGAAAATCAATAGAAGTGAAAGATTAACCAACGCCGTGAAACATATGATGTCTGTTTATTATTGAAGCGATCTGCATACAAATGTTTTCGAAAAAAATAATGTAAAGTGAAATGAAAAAACACCAAATCAAACAAAAAACAAATATATATATATACAATGACATTTTCATTGGAGGGGGGGGGGGGGGGCGGTATTTCAAACATGAACCAAGATGCGAGGAATCATCAGACGCGTGAAATGGCGAGAACGGGGATATATATATACATTCTCAACTAGGGCCCGGGGCCTCTCTGTGGAAAATGGAAGGTCTATGATGCCCTTCCCTGGCTTCTTTGCGCATGACCAAAATGTCCGCAAAAGTTTTCCAGCCAATATATCCCACCTATTTTATACTCTCATTCGATTTTGAACAGGAAAGACGCGCAGATACTATACAGACGTAGGTATGGGGCACGAGTTTATCAATGGTAGCACATGGACATCCACTACCTCCAGCAGCGTATGCCCATGTGTTATCGCGGATACTACCGCGTTGCCTTATATTGGTGATGGTGAAAAAAAATGTTACAAAAAATAGGAGGGGCGTGCGCCGGGTGCACTCCACCCCTCGGCATCCGCCCATGTTACTACTAAGAGGAGTGAGTGCAATAGAAGCTATCGCTCCCGTAGAACGGTACACAGTTTATTAAGTCCGCCGCCTAATTCATAGGGGATTGGGGGGGGGGGGGGGGGGGGTGTCGCCACATTTCAATCACGAACCATGATGCGAGGATTCCCTCGACGCGCGAATGAGAGGGGGGTATAAATTCTCTACGGCGGGCGAGGTCAGTGGCCTCGCCTGGAAAAATGTTGGAAAGTGGAAGGTCTGTGAGGCTCTCCGCCAGTATTTTGCGAATGACCTCAATGCCAGGCAACGTTTTCCAGCCAAAATATCCAAGCAATTTTATAAAGACCCATTTGAAGTTTGAAACAAGCAAATTATAACAGCACAGGATACAAGCGCAGGGTCTATAGGTGTATATGCATAGGGTACAAAATACATGTAACGCGTGCACCCCATCGGTATCCGCCCATGTTACTGTTAACAGAAGTGAGTGCAACAAAATCCATCGTTCATGAAGAACGGTACATAAACGTATGCCATACACACAAATGGCCATACAAATGGAGAGGGGGGGGGGGGGGGGGGGCTGTGATACCCGATTCAGGCTATTGTGGGTGGGGGTAGCAAGGCCAGTCTGGAGTACGATACGCGCTAATTAAAAACAGCTTGAGAAACACATGCGTCATCACTACTATATGCATGTTTTTATTCACGAATAAAGTTCCCGGAATTCTGGGTTTTGGAATTTATTTCTTTATTTCTTTATTGGGGTTTAACGACACTCGCGACAGTCAGGGTCACCTCTTGTCGGACAGTTTTACCGGTGAAGGAAGCCAGAGTACCCGGAGAGAACCACCCAGCAACTGTCAGACTCCCCAAAGTATTAACTCCACACAAGCAGGTTTAGCATCGGCTGAAGACAAGTGCACCATCGATGTGCAGTACGCCTTGGTATACAAAGCCACCGTGCACTGGCTTTTTGGAACTAGGTCTTTTATCTCAAGTAACTGACATTCTAACTACAACAACCAGGCACGCCATCGATGATGGCATGCCCTGATGATGTAGTTGGAATATTTTAGTCGTCGGGACTTGAGCCATCACTGTCGGGACAAAGCAGGTTTACTCTCTCCCCTACTAATCGGCCATTCTCGCGAGATCCTGATGTCTCCTCCCAAGCCAGAATTTCAAGACTTGCCGAAAAACCATATTGTGTTCTTGGAGACAACAAATATATGTATACTGGCAGGAGCTCAAGTGAGCCTAAATCGCGCATCTGGAATGAATTTCTTCCCAACACAAATATAGGCACTGTTTGAAAAATGGATTTCAAATAAATGCAACTTATTTATAGATTTTTATAATTATTAGAAGACTATTTTTGCTTCTCCCCACCCCACCCTAGCTCATATCAGATAAAATGTGGTAACAAAAGAACTTACAATGTACAACATGACAGTTTTTGAGCTAGCGGTTTTTAAAGTTCAATATTTATTTATTTATTTATTGATGTTTAAGGTCACATATTTATGCACAATGGCTAATCATGACCGTGACAGTTTTACGGGTGGAGGAAGCCAGAGTACCCGGAGAGAACCACCGAGCAACGACGAGCAGCTGCCAGCTCCCCAACATCGGTAAAGTTCAATCAATATCTCACTCTGCTGGGAACAGCCAAACCCCACAAGAATTTTATGGCTGTGTTTTGATAGAAAAATTGTACTTTTTGATGTTTACTGTATTTTTTATAAGTGTTTTATGAAGTCAGTTAATATGTATGGGTGTTTTTACCCTCTCAAAATGTGTTCATGGGAATAACAACTGTTTACATAGGCTAGAGCAAGCCTAAATCGCTAAAAAGTTCTCCAAACACAAAATATCACTGTTGATAGAATGAATTTGGTGTCCCAGCAGTGAGCAGTCACATACAAAATCAACTTGTCTGCATATTTCTCTATATATTAGAAAAATCTTGTTTGGTCATATTTAACACCTCAACTCATATTTACCATAACAAATGAACCTACGAATATAACACGAGAGTATCCGTCCTTTTGTCGTTCATAAGAAAATGTTCAAACAACGGGTGAATTTGTTGATAACGGACCTTTCCCACTGTAATTTTATTTAGAAGAAAAAGAAATAGTCATTGTGTCTGATGAACTGTTTTATGAAAATGGTTGATAGAGATATAATTTTTTCTCTCTCTCTGCTTCTCGGAGATCAGAGTCGTGTGGGCGGTATAATTTCATTGTATAAAAAAGCATTCCATGCCAAAAAACACACAGAACGACAAACCCGTGTGAATGGGTTAATCGATATGGCACGAGTGCGGGCACGGAAGGATAAAACGAGTGGCCACAAGCCTCGAGATTTATCCTTCCGCGATGGCACAAGTGCCATATCGATTGACCCATTCTCACACGTGTGCCGTTATGTTTATTACATGCCTTCACGTCTATAAAAGCAATTATTAGAAGGACACTCAGCAATTCATTTGACAACTCGTCCCCTGAGTTCCAATGTGTTCTATGTGCCAGTAAGCACATAGAACACATTGGAATTCAGTGGACGAACTATCAACAAAAAGAACACATTTTATCGTCAACCAAATTTGCGAGGGGAACCAGGGTTACTATTTTTAGCTTTCGCTAGCGATTCATATTGTAATTGCGGGACACGATTTGTAGAAAATTCCAGTGAAAATTCCGCTTCTATTTAAAAATAGTCCGTCAAAGATTTCCGTTCCGCACATGTGTGCGGAACAGATTTTCATTTTCCGCATGGTTTAGTATTGCTGTAGATGGGAATTTCAAAGAACAGGCGTGTAATAAAAAAAGAAAAAAGTACAGAACATAACGCAAATAGGAATTTTACCAATTTAATCAGGGGGGGGGGGGGGGGTCTTCCAAAAAATTCCGGACACACGGCCTAAAATATTTTTTTCCACCTTTTGACCACCACCCACCCACCCACGTGCAAAAAAAATATTTTTTTCCTCTGAGCACTTGGACACCCACCCCACCACCTTTATTTTTTCAGTGTATCACCACGGTGGGTAATGAAAAATTATTGCACTGAGCTTCCAGTTGTCAATTCTTGCCTTAATTTGAATCCTAATCTGATAACTGTTTTTTCACATCTTTATGTTCTGGTGGTTCTAATACCTGATGACAGAACTTTCAGTTGAGCATTTGTAATTCATGCATTTCAATAATACGCCTATATACACTATGGCATAGTGTATACTGGCATATTATTGAAGTGCATGAATTACAAATGCTGAACTGAAAGTTCTGGCCTCAATGCTCTCATAATAATTATCATTCATGTGTTAAGTTCCGAGACTGAAGAAACAGTTTAAATTTAGTGAAGTGTTAATTTTAATGACCTGACTATAGGCTAAGTGTCTAGGCTTGAGGTTTCAGCCAATTGTCATTACTCAAAAGATAGTAGATAGCGTAGGAAAGCTGAAAATCTGTCACCTAACACTATTGTAAATCTCACTGTCCGTCCTGGTCCGTCTCCAAAAAAATGTCAGCATTGATTTCTGCATATAACAGCATATAATGTAAGAATTAGAATTAGACTATTTTTGTGAACATCAAATAGAGGATTAAAATACTCTTCTTTTGCTGCATAGTATTATGCTCAGCTACTCATCTATATACTCTGGCTCAGTCAGGGTCAGTTTTCAATTCAAATATTAACTGTAACTTTTGTTTCATGTTTTCACGAGATAGCCAGACAAACCCTCTGTGAAAACCCTGGTACTATCACTATGAGCTTGAATTAAGTAAGTGGGGTTTTATATCAAAGATGCACAGTGAGAATTTTCATTAGTTTCAGGTTACAAGAGCTCTACTCAGAGAAACTGGGCATTTAGATTATTTTCCGTAAATTTTTTACATTATTTTAGATGTTCTGCTAAACACATTGCTACTCATTGTAAAATCCAAATTGTGATGATACAGCTATGAAAATTATGTTAACCATTCCCAAATTAAAATTCATAAATTTCCACTGATTGTTTTTAGTCAAACTGGAGTACACAATTCTTTAATACATCTAATTTAATTTACAAAAAAGAGAACAAATCCCCTAATCAGCCTAGTGGGACCTTATTCACTAACCCTACCTGACAAACAGGTGCCTATTAGACTACTAAACAACAATATAACCTGTTATGTGAAAATAATTTGAAAAAAAAACCACCAGGAAAAAAATTGCAACTCCAGGAAAAAAGGTGTTTTGGCCCCCATCCGACCACCCACCCACCCCGGCCTTGTGTCAGGAATTTTTTGGAAGACCCCCCCCCCCCCCCCCCTGATTTGAGCTCTGTCAAACCGGATTGAAGTGTTTAATTTCCTAGTTGCGTTATGATAAAAAATTGCTACTTTTGGTATTTCGAAATCAATATTGGTCAATATATGTTTCAGGGCTTCTTCTAATGTATCGGCCTTAAGAAGTCAGAGCAGGTCACAAAAATCTCCTTTCAAACTGTATTATTTATAAATTTGTGACCCCCCCCCCCCCCCCTCATTATTATTATCCACGATGTTTTTTTTTTAAGTGCCGCCTTTTATTTGTGATGGTTGAAGTGTTAAAAAACCCATTCACGTAAAAGCATCACGTACATCTGACGAAAACACCACGCTCGTATTAGTCCGCACCTCACTGCAACTGGCTATAAAGAATATTGGAAAGTGAGTTATCATTTTTGGGCTAACCACTACCAGTAGCAGTCAAACGATTGCGCCGATACATCAAACGAAAGATCAAGAATAAACAAAATAAATGAAAGTGTCAATGACACTGCAGCCCAACTTGTCCAAGAAGGGACTGAACTAAATAGAAAAAAACCAGTAATGCCAAGTCATTCACTCAAGTTTCTACAGAAAAGACATCACACCAAAGCTACATATGCAATCTGAAAAAAAACGGGTGAGGGATGGGGCTTGTTGGGTGCACAAATGGAATTTTGACATTTTATATGTCAAATCCAAGATGACCACTGCCGACCATGTTTTTCAACAAAATTCTGAAATATTCGATAGCTCCCATGTAGACATCACACCAAAACTACGTATGAAATTTGAAAAAGATTGGGTGAGAGATGCAGCCTGTAGGGTGTGCCAATGGAATTGTTGACAATTTATATGCCAAATCTAAGTTGGCAATTGGCGGCCATGCTTTTTAACGAAATTCGGAAAAATTCGACATTTCCCATCTAGACATTGCCTCAAAGCTACATGTGAAATTTGGGAGTGGTCGGGTGAGAGCTGCGACCTGTAGAGTGTGCTAAAGGAATTGTTGGACAATTTATATCCAAATCCAAGATGGCAATTGGCGGCCATGTTTTTTAACGAAATTCGAAAAAAATCGATAGCTCCCATCTAGACATTGCCCCAAAGCCACATATGAAATTTGGAACTGATCGGGTGAGATCTGCGGCCTGTAGTGTGTGCTAAAGGAATTGTGGACGGACAGAAGTACGGACGGACGACTGGTCACAACCCATCCCAATAGCTCATACTTGACGTTGTCAAGTTGAGCTAAAAACAAATCACGCGAGAGAAAATCTGGCGCTACATAGCAATGCATATTGAGAAGCTTGCATTGTAATAAAATTACCATACCCAAATTCAGACCAGTCTCTGCAATTTTATTCTCTAACACATTCCTAATTTCCGAACCCAAATCCCGTAATCCGACAAAATATAAACATTGCACCTAAGTACATACATAAAGTGGGAACAGGAACCGGGAATCGTTTTTACGGGATGTAGCCCCACGGAAACGTTTTATAGGAATACGCGCCTTGTTCCCCCACTCACTGGTGATAATTTGGTGTCTGTGGGCAATTTGGTCGGCGACTGAAACCCACGTACCCACAGAGAAAGACAGAGTTGCGGCACGCAAATAACAAGACTGCTAAAAGTGATGATCAGGCACAAGAGGGGGTTCAGTCCAGTGAAATCGCGTGGATTGAAAGCACCATACACACCTGAGGATGAAATTAAAGTGAAAACAGGAACTGGGAAGCGTTTTTACGAGGTGTAGCCTCACGAAAGCGTTTTTTTTTTTTGTAGGAATACGTGCCTCGTTCCCTCACCCACCCGCAAACAACTAACGTTATTAAACATGGTGATCAGGCCGCAGGGGGGGGGGGGGGGGCAGTCCAGTGAGGTCGCATTGACTGAAAAGCACCATGCGTTTGACACTGCTCACACCCAAGCAAACAGAGCTTCAGTGTCTTGATCATCACGTGACGCGGATAAGATCTGAAAACACGACATCATCAATACAGAAGCTGGATGTACTAACCGCTGAAGCACTGCATCTACACGTGGCTCACAAAAATGATGAGAACTGTCTCCACAATGTCCCAAACCAATATGATACTCCATGGCGTCCAGACACTGTGCTATATGAATGTCGGCATTAACCGCCCAAGTCCAACCTTCTTCCAACAATTATTTTCTTGTAGTCGTGGGGTTACCCCCTCCACTCCACCCTAAACAAATTAATTCACGAAAAAGTAGTAATCCGATATTCTAATTCTGTTTGCATTCCTCAAACCAAAAATGTTACAGAATTTTGAAAATAACTGTTCATTTGAAAGAGATTTTATCTGACAGAAACCAGAGAAAAATACTAATTTTCACAAGTTTTTCAGATTTAGGAAGCATAACGTCCAAACTAAATAGGCACATATACGAAAATCGAACACAATACGTAAAATATTCCCAATGTTTGAAAACAATAGGTTCGTTTAACCCTTTTACTGGAAGACCTCTATGTATGCCTGTATGCGAGGAAGTTTAATAACATTTATGACATACTTGAAACTCTGTCATCTGATTAATTGTTGGAAAGGGCTCTTTGAGCCCTTTCCAGCAATTAATCAGATGGTACGTTTGATCTGCGCACACCAGAACGTACAGATAATCATCATAAAATAGGTGACAATAGTCGCTTTCGACAGTCTAACTGTTAAATGGACTTTATCAGACGGTAACCAATGCAAAACTCATAAATAAATGGATGTGTCAATCAGAAGAAAAACAATTGAGCATTTTTCTGCAAAGCAGGGGGCATAACTCCAAAACTGCACGTTGCACAAATGCGAATGTACTTCATCAGACCCATGATATTCCACAAGTTTGAAAAGAATCAGTTGTTTTATCTGACGGAAATTAAAGGAAAACCCTTTATCATTTTTTCCAATTCAAGGGGCATAACTCATAAACTACAATAAGTACGAACTTAACGTGTAAAATATCGAAGTTCAAATGTTACAGAAGTTTGAAAACAATGGGTTATTCGAAACAGATTGTGTCCGACTGAAGCCAATGGAAAACTCGGAGGATGAAGCAGTGGCGGAGGGGGAGAGTTACGGGAAGCCGGATGATACAGTCCACCGCTTCCGCAAAACGTGGATCAATGACAAGAGGTGAAAGGCAGTGAACACACAAGAGAGCTATTTTCATTCTGTCCTCCAGCAACTTAGATAGGCCATGGCGGTCGATGAACTGCAGTTGGTGAAAATAGATAACACAGAGACGCAATTCGTATGTTATGATCCCGCCTTACTCTCGACCAGTTAGCTTTTTTTCAAACAACAAAAGGATGAACGGTAGTTCTAATCTGAACTTTATTTCGAATTCTAGAGACTTCCTTCAATCATTCTGCTTGGATGGTGGGAAGATCATATCTCCTTATTAATAAAATATTGACCGATTCCTTCTGGAAATTTGAGAAACCTTTTTTCTTATGGGCTTTGTCTTTTCTTGTCCAAGATGCCCAAATGAAAGTGTCAATGACACTGTAGGCTCAACTTGTGTAATACAATGTACATGTACAGTATGTGACACAGCAATACCACACATCTAGGTAATGACCTGATAACAAAGGTACATGTAAAGTATTGTAAAGGTTTGTGCACAAATATTGACCGTACCCTGTAACAAATGTACAGGTAAAGTATTGTAAAGGTGGGTGACAGTTAGATGCTAAATTAGGAAAGAAATCTCCATGGGGTGAATGTTACAATGGGGATCCTTGTATGGTACATCATAAGCCAAATGTTAGCAATTGTTTTGGCCTGTTTGATTCAAACCCTTCTAAGGTTGATTCATACTAATTAATAAATATTTGTCAAGTCCTTCTGAAAATATAGGTATTTGAATTTTTTTATCTTTAGCTCAAAGGGTTCCCACGGGTGAGGAGGTTTTATTTTTCTCATAGGACATAGAAAATTGGGTTGTGCTAATAATGTTTACCCTCCCCAAACAACACCAAATATTAACACAGGAACTTGGCATCAACACATTTGAATATACACATCCTAGGGATACTGAATTCAAGAAACACTATTTTGTCTAGTGTTTTTGGAAAGGGTTTTTAATTATCTCCCTTTTTGAGTCCCCGAGTGGGTCTGACTGAACCCCAAAAAATATTCGTTCTCATACCACAGTGACAACAAAGACACCCAATAAATTTATAGCAAACATTACTGACATAAAAAATCTTCTTTACAGGTTCTGTACAAAAATGTAATACACACAATTCTAGTAAATATACTGTCGACAGGCAGCATTTTAAATTTTTGGCCGAGCTCAAAAGTACTTGTTACCATCCCATGATGATAACAAACGTAGTCCTAGCAGTTCTGTACAAAAAAACTGATTGCACGTTATTTCGGTATAAAATGGCAGCCATAGTCCATCTTGAAGTTTCAATCGCACCCCAAAACACTCGTTCTCGTCCCAAAGTGATAAAAAAGGTACCCAAGAAGTTTCGTGAAGATCGGTTCATAAATACAGCCTCTATCCCTAGTCGTATTCACAAGTGCACTTGTATAAGTAGCACTGAATAAATCAAAGTTCATCTAATTTGCATAATTTCTGCACAAGAAAAAAACCCCGTATTATATGTGATGTATTCCATGTTACTAAACATTCATTCAAAAATTTATACAAATCAGAACCTTCATATTGAAGTTCTGTACAAAAAACTGATTGTACCTAATTTCGGCAGCCATCTTGAATTTCGGACCGCACCCAAAAACATTCGTTCTCGTGCCGAGGTGATAACCAAGGTACCCAAGAAGTGTCGTGAAGAACGGTTCATAAATACAGCCCCTAGCCCGAGCCGTATTGACATGTGTAGTTACTGTGTATAAGTTGCACTGAAATAATCAAAGTTAATCTAATTTACATAATTTCTACACGAGAAAAAAACCCGATTATATGTGATGTAATCCATGTTACTAAACATTTGTATAAAAATGTATTCAAATCAGAACTTTCATACAGAAGTTCTGTACAAAAAACTGATTACACTAATTTCGGTATAAAATGGCTGCCGGTGGCCATCTTGAATTTCGGACGGCACCCCAAAACACTCGTTCTCGTCCCACGGTAATAACAAAGGTACCCAAGAAGTTTCGTAAAGATCGGTTCATAAATACGTCCTCTAGCCCGAGTCGTATAGAAGTTCTATACAAAAAAAAATGACTGTACCTAATTTCGGTACAAAATGGCAGCCAGCAGCCATCTTGACTTTCGGACCGCATCCAAAAAACACTCGTTCTCGCCCCAAGGTGATAACAAAGGTACCCAAGAAGTTTCGTGAAGATCGGTTCAAAAATTTATACAAATCAGAACCTTCATATTGAAGTTCTGTACAAAAAACTGATTGAACCTAATTTCGGTACACAATGGCCGCTGGCAGCCATTTTGAATTTCGGACCGCACCCAAAAACATTCGTTCTCGTCCCAAGGTGATAACCAAGGTACCCAAGAAGTGTCGTGAAGAACGGTTCATAAATACAGCCCCAAGCCCAAGCCGTACTGACATGTGTACTTACTGTGTATAAGTAGCACTGAATAAATCAAAGTTAATCTAATTTGCATAATTTCCGCACGAGAAAAACAACCCGTATTATATGTGATGTATTCCATGTTACTAAACATTCATACAAAGATTTATTCAAATCAGAACTTTCATACAGAAGTTCTGTACAAAAAACTGATTGCACTCATTTCGGTACAAAATGGTTGCTGGTGGCCATCTTGAATTTCGGACTGCACCCCAAAACACTCGTTCTCGTCCCACGGTGATAACAAAGGTACCCAAGAAGTTTCGTAAAGATCGGTTCATAAATACGACCTCTAGCCCGAGCCGAATTGAATTATTGACGGACGGACAGTCGTCCAGACGGACGACCGGCCATGGCATAACCTCAAATTTGACTACGTCAAAGTTGAGCTAAAAATGATTAGATCGAGGGGTCAGGAGGGAGACAAACAAATGAACGTCACAATCGTATAGAATAATTTAGTTAAACTGAATCCAGGGGGGGGGGGGGGGGGGGGGGTGTTCAGCTACAACGAAACATAGCGCGGCCAGGGGACAAAGACTATATGTTTGAGACCTGAGGGAGTTGACATATTAATCAAATCAGCCACCATTTAAAGTGATTGGAATAGTGAGTGTTGGTGAGATTTTTCCAAACACAAATTAACTGGTAGTTTGCTCGAAGCCCATATTTAGGCTTTATTCTGAAATGCAGGTGTCACAACTTAAAGGCTTCATTTTCTGTACATGCGCTTCATATCTTTGAAGTGAAATTACTTAGTCTGTATGAAATTGCCTTGTACAATTTATGGGAGAGTGCCCATAGGACTTCTCCCATAAACTGTGACAAGGCACAGGGGCACCGGAACAGCCCAAACATTGGCCCGACCATAACACCCAGATCCCTGTTTTTCGAATTGTTGCCATCGATTATGTGGGAGAGAAAAAAATGACAGTGCATGCAGTTCGTCTTTCGAGGAACATAATATGACAAAATTCCCTGTCAAATTGCCAAAGGCAATTTGGCAGGGAATTTTGTCATATTATGTTCCTCGAGAGACGAACTTCACTGTGGAGGCCCCCACAAATGTGGGGGCCCTGGGAGCCGCCCAGTCTGCCCATTCGTAAATCCGGCCCTGCCCCCAGAAAATGCTTCAAACATGACATCTCTCAGACCCATTTTGGGGCTACTTCTTTAGAATTCCAACTGCTTCCGAAGCGGTTGGAATACTAAAGAAGTAGCCCCCAAAATCTCCTCATCTTACGTTAACTCGTCATAAATAGCCGCCATTGTGTGCCCAATATTAAAGAAACAAGACGATTTATGCGCGCACTATTTTCGGATATCCCCCAGAACAAAATTAAAAAATCGTAGCCTACTTATTTGATATGAATAACATTCGGCTGAAGGTCGATCACAAAAATATCATGATCGGCAAATTTTTTGCCCCGACATTGGTCGGGGTGGTCGAGCGGCTCCGGCGTATAGACATATTTTGATGACCAAAATAATTCAGCCCTCTACACAGATAAAAACAAGAGTGCTAAAATCTGCCATCATTCCATTCACTCTTCGGCGCTATAAATCTAGGAGTCGTATATCTGGGTACTGGCATTGGAGGTGAAGAGATGTGTGCTCGTAATGCTGGAGATAATCTCGCACGATCAAAACCTAATCTTGGCGCCGCATGCCTAGGCGTTTGCTGGGTCTGGTGTTTGCACTGAATCATGTTGTCTTTCCGAAAGAAAGTCTTTCCACACACTGGACATATGTGGTCCGGAGTTCTGTGGTATCTCATATGACGACTTAGGCCAAATCTGCTACTGTACTTTTTCCAGCACAACTGACATTGGAAGTCACACTGAAAGAAAACAATAACCATTGGTCAATAGGTATTCTGGTTTTATGTAATAAAAACTGAGGCAAAAAAGGAAATATATAAACTCAGCAAAGAAACGGCAGTTTAAGTTTTCAAGCCTCTGAAAGAAGATTGTTTGTCACCTTCAAAGTCGCAAGAACGTTCATGAAAATTTTGCATACTCCCAAAGAATAAACACCACCGACATATCCAAGACGGCAATGCTGTTGGGAAAAAACATGAAATAAGAAATAAATATCAATTTTAGTTTCCTTGCTTCTGAAAGATTGCATATACCCATACTGGGACGTCGCGAAGATAACAAATTGGTGGGTGGGGGTATGTTAAATCTGATTCGTCCCGACTCTGATAGCATGCCTTGATAGTGTAGTTGGAATATTAGTCAGTACGCATTGTGGTTAAAAAACTTCTTGGGAATTTATTAGTGAATAAACAAATCTACATCCAATAGTCGTGACGTAACTTATTATTT